>LNAC01000800.1:300421-360290 GCA_002007465.1 Ailurus styani | reverse complement strand
CTTTGACTGGATGGTTTTTTTTTCCCCCCTTGGTCTTCTGGGGGGGGGGGCTGTTGCTGTGATTCTCAAGCGTCTCTGCCCAAGGGGGATTCCCGCTGCCCTTGCCAGGGGCCAGGCTAAGTAATCAGCTTGGGTTCGCTCTCGGGAGCTTTTGTTCCCTGAACGCTTTCGTACCTCGTTGGAGGCCGGGACTGAAAATGGCGGCTCCCGGTCTCTGACCTGGAAGAGCCGAGAGCCTGGGGCCTCAGCCCTCAGCCCGCCTCAGAGAAAAGCAGTCCCTTCCGTCTCCTGGTCTCCAGCCGCACTCCGAGCTCACCCAGCCTGTGACCGAGTGTCTCTGTCTCTGGTGCGGCCCCGTTTAGAATCTCCGAACCTGGCAGATTCCTGCAGCCACTCCCGCGCCGTTGCTCCCAGAGGAGGAAGGTGAGTCTCTCCAGGTCTGCCGCCCGTGGGGTCCCCGCTCACAGACCAGTGGCCCGGCTGCGCTTCAGATCACAGCCCAAGGTAACCCCGAGCTGAGAGACACCTCAGCTCAGCTCCGTCTCTCCCGCCGGCTTCTCTCTGAGACCTGGGAGCTCGGTTGCGCTCAGACACCCCTGGTCTTTTTGTGTCCCTGTGGGTCCTGAGACCGCACTGTCCCTGCAGGGGCTTCACCCCCCGCTTGGTCTCTGGGGCGACGTCCCTCAGTGGAGCCGACTTCTCACAGTTCCGAGTCTGTGCTCCGCTGCTCGCTCCCTTGCCGGCAGCCGGCCCCTCCCCCTGGGGTCTGTCTTCCCTTCGCTTCAGATTCACTTCTCCGCACGTCCTACCTTCCAGAAGGCGGTCAATTTTCTGTTCCTAGAATTGCTGCTCTTCTTCTCTTCGATCTCCGGTGGAATTTGTAGCTGTTCAGAATAGTTTGATAGCTCTCTGGGTGAATTCCTGGGACCTGATGATAATTGGTCTCCTACTCCTTCGCCATCTAACAACATTATATTTTTGAAAATAAGCAGAGTAGATAATCTAGAAATGATTAGACCCACTCTCTCCCTATGTAATGCCTTCTGGAGTCTACCACTCAAGGCAAAGACCAAATCAATCTGAAAGGAGAAGCTTCCCAAATCTATGACAGGTTCCCTTCAAGGTGAAGACCCAAGTCTTCCCTTCAAAAACCCAAGGTTTTTTTCCTAGCCACAGTGGTAGACAAATCCTTTATATTTTCCTTACCATTTATCAAGCATTCATTGAGTGGCTTTTGTTTACTTGATTCTTCATTAAAATATACTAAGGAAAATTCAAAGTAGAACATCCCTTCCTTCAAACAGTGTATGTTCTAGTTGGGCTGCCAAGGTACATATTTGTGAAAAGCTCCATTGTAGTACAGAATTATATGTGATTAATCTCAAAGGGAATTAACTGTTTTTGCTATGAAAAATCAGAGGAAAGAATAATGCTGTGAAATGGTCTGATTAGAAAGTATGACACTATGGAAACACATGATATGAGCTTTGAAATTTGGTAAGACTAGGATAGATAGAGGAAATATTATAGGTACATAAAAGAGAGTAAATCAAACAAACACAATCAGGGAGCCAAATGCCCAGTGAAGGTAAAGTCTGGAAAAAAGGGGGAGGCTCTACCAGGCAACATGGATAAGCAACACACATTTTGGTTCCTTTAGACTTTACATTAGGTAAAATCACCACATTCCGGTGAAGCGATTTATAAGATTTAGATGCCATAGTTAGAAAAATAATAAGAGATATTTTGACTGCAAGATAATATGAGTCAATGATGAGGTATGTGGCTATTTAAAGACTAACAAAATTTAAGTCACATTAGTAGAATTATGGCACCTTGAAATCAAAAGAGTAATAGACCATGGTTAAAGAACTGCACTTAATTCCAGGTATCACATTTTAGTTATAAACCAAATCCATCAAAAATGAATCCAGGCAAGACATTGAGCTAGAACCTGGTTTTATAATTAAGCAAACTCTGTCTTCTGAGGAATGGTTGAGGTGTTTACTAGAAAACAGGTATCTCAAAATATTTTGAGGGTTGTATGTAGAAGAGGAAGATATATGGTGAATACTCTCAAAGAGAGTAAAGCAAATTGCTGCAGGGATCTACTGGACTTCTATTCTCAAATCAAAGAGCTTCTATTACTCAGAGCTACATAACGTGAAAGAAGAGGGGGATGCCATAACTAGAAATATGATAGCTGAATTAAATGATCATATTTATCTCTGCCATACAAGAACTCCATGTTAGTTGAGAAATTTCACTATATGGATCCTGAGATCTTTATTACATCATACACTTTTATTCTTATTTTAATTTCACTTATCAAACTATGCTCTGACAAATGATACTCCTTTGCATAATTTTAATCAAGTACTAAATTGTGTGGCTGATTTCCACAACATATGCTTCCCATAAGAATATTAGGGAATCTCTCCACTAGAAATCTTCTAATTGTATTGGAGGACATTGTCCATATTTTCTCCACTTGGAAAAGGAGATAGCTTAAGAATTTGAACCCAAATCTACAAAGAGTTAGTTTTTAAATCATGCTAACTATTACTTATTTCCAAAGAAGTTAGAAGTTTGAAATATGCAACTATATTCCCATTTTTGCATTTTTATGGAAAGGAGATTACACAATGGAGTTCTCTGTCAACTATGTATAAATAAAAAGCTTCCTTTTATCCCATTCATAATACTTCCTAATAGTTGTTGAACTTGTTAGCTTAACTCCAACATCTTCAAATTCAAACAGTTTTATTATCATTATTAAAAACAGAACACCTATTTGTGAATTGGATAATCAAATAACAGCTATATGCACTAATGAAGCTATTGCATTAATTTAAAGTCATTAATGCAATGCAAATGACCCAGGGCTGTGAGTCTGAGTTTAATAAAGCAGCAGAATAAATCCATCTAGTCGGAGGATGTTTGAATTTTCAGCCATACATGACTTGGAATTTCCATCCATCTATCACACACAGCTTCTGTTACCCAATTTTGCATCTTTTACATTCTACTCTACAGGTAAGATTCTCTTGTTTCTATTTCCTTCACTTTTATCTTCCTTATGAAGGTGTTGGCTTATGTTCCTGTGAATTAAGTTGTGCTCGTTTTCTTCCAGCTCATATGGTGACTTATAGAAAGAAAACAGTTGAGTTATTTGCATGACCTTTTATATTCATTTTGCATGAAATGAAATCATGTGCTTTTCTTGTAAAAGATACTAACGCCACTCAGCAGTGTATAGGGTTAATTGTTATTTTAATGAGAGTGACATGCAGCACTGGGTAAGAATATGATTTTAAAAGCTACAAGCTATAAAGGTCACATATCAGTGGAGTGGGAAGTTTTTATGGCATATTGCTAAGAACCTGGTCCATTCTATGCTCACAATCATGTTATTCTTTGCCTAGTGCAGGCCATGTGCTTTGACAGCATACTAGAATTTTTTACTGGAAAACATTGTATCTTAAAACCTTTCCAAATAACTCAATGTTCGATCATGGGATTATGTGATTGGAACAACTTTAGATGTAGACAGCATATCAAAGATTAATACTTATACTAATAAAGTTATAATTCCATGATAAAAGTTCAGACTAGATTTCACTAAATATTTACAAAGACAATAACACTGGGTAACCATCATTGTCTGTGTGCTCATAATTCCAAGCATCACTGAGTGCTATAAAGACAGTGCATAGGTTTATGTCACAGGTAGTGACACTTAAATGGTGCATCAGAGATGGCTTGCCTAAAGAGAGAGCATTTGAATACTAAAGTATTGAGGAGCCAGAAAGGTTAAGTTCAGGCAGAAGGAATAGTAAGAGTAAGGCCCAAAAATAGAACTAAAGTACTCTGTTGGGAAAAAGAAATGCAAACAAAGCCAGGGAGAGTAGAATATAATAGAAAAGGCAGGGGGTTGTTCATCTTGAGGCCTGGAAGACCGCTAGTACATGGGACATGGAGCTGGATTTCATTCTAAGAGAAATAGGAAATCACTGGTGAGGCCCAGTGGTCTCTGCCTCATTAGTAGAGTATTTGTTAATACTACCCTGAATTATGAACGTGGCATAATTCAAAGTAACTGCTGCTATGGATAAAGCACTGGCGTTGGCAAGAGTAACAGCAGGGAGACCAGTTGGAAGTATCTTGATGATATCCAGCTGAAAGGTCATGGCACCTAAATTGAGCATCAGCAGAGCTGAAGAGCAGTAGACAGATGAGGAGTAAATTCTGTTGCTAAAGCAGAAAGGGGAGTGGCTGCATTGCCCAAACCAGGTCAGAGTTGCACCCCCTCACAAAATGCAATTCTGTGAGTCAAGCTTTCAGCTCCTTTGACCTCTTGGACAAACTTCTAGGAGAGGAGAAGATGTGATTAAGAATCTGTCTTCAAACAGAATACAAGCAGAATCATTCCAGAAAGATAGATATTTTACTCCAAGAATAAGTTTGCTATGGGTCCACAGGAACCAGTTTTAAATGTCTCACTTCCATAAATTTTAAATTAACAATTGGTGAGTTTAATGGTCAACAGTAATGATTTGTACTTCAAGATCTTTAGGGAGATGAATTTTGTAGAAACTAACCTAGAAAAGGCCATACACTCTGCAGTAACTAATAGAATATAAAAATAAGAGATACTGGGGCACCTTGGTGGCTCAGTCAGTTGAGCATCTGACTCTTGATTTCTGCTCAGGTCATGGTTTCAGGGTCATGAAATTGAGCCATGTGTCTGGCTCCGTGCTCCTGAGGGAGTCTGCTGAGGATTCTCTCTCTCCCTGTCCCTCTGCTCCCTCCCTGCTCTCTCTCCCTCTAAAACAAATGAATACATCTTAAGAAAAAAGAATAAGAGATACTTTAGCCACTGCTGATAGGATGAAAAGGGCATCTTGCCTCATTTGCTACAGGCAGGGCACTAAGGAGTCACCTGGCTTTGCTCAGTAACCAAAAGAGATTTAGATTTGAAATCAGATGAAAAGATAGCCCTAACCATGAGGAGAGACTGATTGAGGCTCAAGCAATTGGTACAGAATTACTGGCTGCTTGTTATGTAAGGATAATTTCATCTGCTTTTAGGCAATAAAGGAGAAAATCAGTCTCTGCTTTCGTGATTTGCCAATCTTTCTTCTGCACAGCCTGCTTAGCCATTGTCTGGTTACAGGAGTCTGAAGCATGTGTGAAAAATCAGCCCATTGCTGGTCCTTTCAGAATAGTGACGTTATCTTCTCCACACAGGGGCTGTCACAGGCTTCTAATAGAGCCCTGTGGATGGGAGAGATAGGAGGCTATTGGACCAAAAACCTTGTTTCTTTTAATTCTTTCCTTTTATAAATGATTAAAGATAAGTTTCCTTTTTCTTTAACAGACTGAATCCAGGGAATTTCTAATATGTACATCTGACATTTTTTCCTTGGCTTTGTTCCTTGCCCCCCCTCCCACTGATGTTTTCCCTGAATCCTTAACATCTTGTGCTATACTTCTCCTGTACTCCTCCTACCAATAGTACTACTAGTAATGTCATGTTTGAATCATGGATTACTGAACCTTTCTGAGAGAATACAGATATGAAATGAAATGATTAGACTGGCTAGGTGTCCATGGGAATCTCCATTCTCAAAGACAACACACAAAGTTTAGGGGGGAGAGTAACTTCTATACATCTTCACTGGCCCATTGCCTCTTATCTAAAATTCACAGAAGGAAGAATATCTTCCAAGCCAGAGTGAGAACTGAACCTGTCAGGTAGCTCAACCGATACTGCCCTCAAGAAGATGTTTTCATAAATCGTCTTGCTGGACCTCCTGCTGAGGCTTTCCTTTTGTCACTATTGTCAGTCAAACGCATGCCTACATTTTCTAACAATATTTTTCCAGCCCTTGAGTAAGGAGCTGTCATTAGAAACATGTGATTGGTCAAGCATGTGGTTCCCGCCTCATTAGTAGAGTATTTGTTAATACTACCCTCATCCACAGAATTAGAGAGTCCATGGGCGAAGGGGTCATATATAGGTTTAAGCCAAAAAGTAAAGAAATGGCACAAGACCAGAAAAAATTGAGCAACTGGTAAAAGTATAGGACAGAATTGTTGTTTTCACAATAATGGGGACGGTTTGCCTGCTCAGAACTAGAATGCATGGCCTCACTGTCTTTGGATGCAGGTATACACAACTTCATACAGACAGCTTCTCCTGATGTTTCTAGAGATCATCTTTCCCACAGAGAAGGCATGGCACAAGCTACTTTATTTGGCCTTCACAAGTGCCAGTGTTCGAACCAGAGCAAATGTGGTGACTTCTGGAAAGATCCCTTCTCAGACAGCCAGCGGTACAAACTGGAGCCAATTGATCACGAACAAAGAGCTAGAGGATATGCCTACACACATACATATGTGTGTGTATACTCACAAACACATACATACAAACATACGTGTACATATGCAACACATATCCACATAGACATGAAAAAACTTTCAGCACCTAGAAACCTTAAAAGCTGGAGGTCTAAGGTAGGGACACAAATAGGAAAAAGAAATAGGGGAGCATTATTCATCCCAACATAGTCAACTTGGCTTTTCAGAATTCAACTGGAAGACTGCGTTAGTATCCAAACTGAGATCTGAAAAGTCTTCATAAACAGTTTGTATTTCCTGTGGAAATTTGCAGCTACGTATGTGTTTACAATGCTCTACAGGCATTGTGACGTCACTGATCGTATGTATTTCTGATTACTTGCCCTTCGTGTAATTGTCTTTTTCTTAGTTCATAGGCCTTCGAGAACCTGTTTCTAGAAATAACATTGTGTTCAAGGAGTGAGGAGGGACCTGAGGCAGGTTCCCCTTGTTCCCCTTGTTTTCCCTTGTTTTCTAGTACTTCCCTGTGCCAAGTTCTCTCATCACAGCACTGACCTCAAATTACCGGAACTTGGGTTTCTCACTTTAGTCTGGGGGCTTCTGGAAAGCAAGGATTTTCCCATTTTGCTACCTAATAAGGTCTTGTGCAGTGCCTGTTGTGAAGTAGGATCTCAGTGGTTGCTAAATGAATCATACATTATACGTACTATTCCATGCTCTAGTTCACTCTGAATTCTTATTCNGGGGCTTCTGGAAAGCAAGGATTTTCCCATTTTGCTACCTAATAAGGTCTTGTGCAGTGCCTGTTGTGAAGTAGGATCTCAGTGGTTGCTAAATGAATCATACATTATACGTACTATTCCATGCTCTAGTTCACTCTGAATTCTTATTCTTTTTTTTTTTAATTCATTTGACACAGAGAGAGAGATTACAAGTAGGCAGAGAGGCAGGCAGAGAGAGAGGAGGAAGCAGGCTTCCTGCTGAGCAGAGAGCCCGATGTGGGCCTCGATCCCAGGACCCTGGGATCATGACCTGAGCCGAAGGCAGCGGTTTTAACCCACTGAGCCACCCAGGCGCCCTGAATTCTTATTCTTAAAGACTGAGTCATTTATTCACCAAAAATTATTAGCACATGATATTTATGTTTGGTGGTTCAGAAGGGAAAAGAAAAAGGGTAAAAACCTCACTTGGTTGGAAGATTTATTTACAAAGACTATGTGTGAGTGTGTGTGTGTGCATAAAACACTGGAAGCATAGATTGATGGGGCTCAACAATGGCAAAAATTTCACATAATTTTTGCTGTAATAAAATTTATAAAATAATTTAATTTATATTAATTTGGATATTATGGCATATTTTCTAGACTGATTTTGATCATCACCCCCCAAAGAGAGTTTCTTGTATTTTTGTTTCTAATAACATAACTTCATGATTTCATTATGGGGTAGAAATCAGGTAGACCACACTTAAAACTGACTTGGGCCTTTTTAAAAGAAAGTTACACGGTTATAGATGTTGTTTGTTTGTGTTTTCCCATTTTATGCATCTTGCTTATCCCTGGTCCCTGTGGACAGCTGGAAGGAAAGGTCAGGTTACTGTCAACTGTGAGAAAGGGCTGTTTCAGAAATGTTTCCAACTGAGATCTCCCAGGAGATGTCACACCTTGACATGTGAAATAAGGTCTTAAGGAGATGCCTTTAAAATTCACCTATAAACATGCCATGTGATTATATGCATGTGGGTCTTATGCTTGTATGAATCTGTGGAAGTGTATGCATGTTAGTATGTGAGAGCATCAAATCTGTGCATTGTGTGTGTGTGTGTGTGTTGTGTGTGTGTTCATATATGCCATGAGTAGTGTGTATCTTTGTGTGTGTTGTATCGTGTTTATTATATGTAAGTCTATGTATTGTGTTTAGTTGTGCATTCCTTGTCTATGTAGGTAAGTGTGAGTGTGCTCTGTGTGTGTGTGACAGTTTCACTTTTTTTCATATATACTCACGAAGTGAGAGAGAAAATGTGTCATTATCTGTGGAGAATACAGCCTCAAATTAAATAGATTAAAAACAACCTTTCTGAGGCTGTCAGAGAATATGCTGAAGGGTTTTCAAAAAGGGAAGGAAATCTCTCGGGCAACCGTATCTATATTTGTATTGTTTGATTCAGAATAAAGACAAAAAAAAAAAAACAAAACAAAACCCCAAACACATCCACGCCACACGCTCCTGACACAGAGTCACATTTTGAAAAGTGCTGGCTGGTAGCACCTCCGTGATGTGCCTGCCTGTGACATTTTAAGATCACAAATTGCTGCTAGGAAACACTCCCTCTTTTCATATTTACACTTAAAAAACCTTTTCTTCTTAATGGTTAATTAGGTCACTAATCAAAAGAAGCTCTTAAGAGGAAAATGAAATGTTGACATTTTGCAATTATTTGCTACTGTGAATAATACATAAACATACTACTTATGGAGAAAGTGGCTTTCAACCTCTTTTTCTGCTGTGAGAGCTGCTGACAGCAGAATCCCTATGCATTGGGTCACAGACTGACATGCTCTCTCTCTCCCTGCTTGCATTCACTTTGGGTCACTCATGTGTTATTATATTGTGCTTTTCCAAAATACGGAATCACTGGTTAAGTGTGTGTGTGTGTGTGTGTGTGTGTGTGTGTGCGTGCGTGCGCGCACACGTATGTGTGCACATGCGTGCGTGTACGTGTGGGAGGTATATTGTTCTTGTCTACTTCCAGTCATGTGTTACATCATGAGTGTTAACACACTGGTGTAGCACTAATTACTTGGAGTAGAAACTCCTTTAGAAATCAGTTTAATCAGAAATAGATAATAGATAATCGAATAATTCCAATAACTCAGTCCTGCAGCAAGCTTTTCCTGAGTTCTGCAGTACCAGGACTCTGACAAGCACTAGTAATATGAAGGAGGCTGGGACACAGTGTCTATCCTTCCTGGATGAGTGGGAGAGGACACACCCAGGCACATTCAAGGGCTGTCTTAGAAACATACATAAAGTGTTTGGCTTCTCATTTTGTTTCTCTTCTGTACTTTAAATGTCCTTTTCTTCCGCTTCACCTCAATCATATAATCCCTTTGTCCAAACCATCACCAATAAGTTCACCCCTCCAAAATCTCAACTTGAAGCATGCCTCTCTTGAAATCCAACCTTCTCTCATTGCAGCTTAGTGCCCCCAAGGACTTGCCACCAGTATGCTAGAAAGCCAGCACCTGCCACCCCCACTTCTTACCGCCATCACTACCGTTACCCAGCCGAGTAGTTATTACCTTTAAGGGCCCACCCTTACCCAGTGTAACCTCTTCTTAACTAAACTGATTATACACCTGTAAAGACTATTTCCAAATAAGGCCACATTATGAACTTGAAAGTGGATATAAATTTTGTGGGGACACTCTTCAACCCACTACAGTAGTGGCTGAGTTCTAAGGAAGACACACACACATTCACAAACATGAGCTCATTCAAACCCTCGAAGACTAAATATTCTCATTTTCCAAGGAGGTGTTGAACTTGCTCATTTTCCTCACTGAGTGATCAAGAATATTCACATGCAACATTTTAATGGAGAATGGTTGCTTACTACAAGGGTCTGTACACAGATATCAGGCACTTTGATTGTATGGAAAGCATCTTGAGATCTATAATGTTTTGGAATATGTTTTTATACACATAAATAAGAAGTGAAACAAAATATTCGTGCATGTAAAATTTTGAGTATAATTCATGTTCCTAAATTGCACCTTCCATTTCTAGTATATTTTCAGATGTATATTAATTATCAATGTTTTATATAATTGGAAAGTTTTTAAGATTATCTCTTATACTCCCACATTTTAGAGCTTAGACAACTGAGAAATCAAATACATGTCCAAGTTTGTCCAGCCCATCGGCTGCAGAAAGAGAACCCAATTCTTACTTCCAAGTGAAATTAGCAGCTAATATAAGTCAAACGATCTGATTCGCTCATAATCCGTAGTCTCTCCTCCTTATAGACATTCTGCTGCAAATGGTGCCTTAAATTAGAAGGCAGCAGGTAAACACCAGAGTGAAACAGGCTGGTTAGAATTCAGCTTAGGTATTGTCTAGTCACTTGACAGTACTCATGTTTCTTAATTTTGCTCAGATTTGGTTTCCTCAGCTGTAAAATGAGAATATTCATTCAGAGAGTTAAAGTAAATATTATTCGTTTAAAGTTAATGAATCACTTCTAACTTTATGTATTTATATGCTACATTTATTAACTTGACATACACCCATAGCCTATAGGAGATTATATATAAATACATATACACAAATACATGCACATGGGATCGTATGGCAAAAACTCACACTCAGTAAACGAAATGTGAGGATGAGGATGATGATGTGATCAAAATAATAGACAAATGATCCCGTTTGGGGGAAGCATGTATAGCATGCTTTTTTCTCAAGGGATTAATGGATAGCAGTGTAATTTGAACTTGCTAGGTCCTTTGCTTATGTCACGTTCTAAAATCTGCTCAACAACTCTAGATAACAAAGATCACAGTTTTACCAGGAAAAAATTAAGGATCAGACATTCAAATAAGTTCCCAAAGCCACAGACTTAATATGTGCTAAAGATGGATTTCAAATAGATATCTAAGGGCCTAGGTTAGGATCTGTCTTGGAGCTGATATACACAGACTATAAAATATTTAGAGATGCAGAAACTAGAACTGAAGTATTAAAGAAGTGGTTTAGGAATCCCGACTGACATCCAGCCCCTGACGGACGAGTCAGTAAATACACGCTTCTGTCCCTGGCAGTTTCCGGACACCTTCCAAGCTCAGATCCTGCCTCCAGTCTGCTTCTCAGGATGACTGCTTGATTAATGAGCTTCTGTTCATGAAGTTTTCTGATGAGGAATATGCACCATGGCTGTAAGTGGTGAGTCATACCATTGTTTGGATTGGCATTGAGACATACCGGCAAAATCTCTACCCCTGTGGCTAAGGAAATGGAAGGATAATATAATCAAATCTGTGGATTCATACACGGCAAGCCTGTAGGCTTATCGTAGGGGGCCACTTTGAGTAGAAGTCAGTTGGATTCCTGGCTAGATGTTATGTGTTCCAGTTCCCTATGTTTATTAAGTATTTTCAAGATTATATCTTAACATAATCCTTTCCGAGTCTTTGGAATTCTTTCTGGTTTAGCTCACAGATGAATGAAACACAGCAGAAGTTAAAGAAAATGCCGGCGCGTTGGTTTTCTCTGAATATTTTTGATTTGAGGCAGAATCTGGGCAGGAAGAATAAATTTAAAATATCTGTGAGATATGGGGAAAAGAATATAAAAATTTAGGCATAACTTCTTGTGTGTGAGCCTCAGTAAAGAACTTATAAAGGAATGTTGTATATTTACTAGGCTTTCAGTGTCTCAAGGTATATAGCTGAGGGTACACCTATTTTTATTTGCCTTCCGACCTGTCTGAAATTTCTAAGAGTGCATCTGCTCAACTCTAAGATAATGAATTGATTTTTAAAAAAAGTTTTAGTCCGTGTTTTGTGTGTGTGTGTCGGGGGGGGTGGCTATTAAACAACTTGTTTTAGTTGATTTGAAGCACAGTAGACAGTCCAAATAAAAGTTGGGCTATTGGTTTATATTTCTAGGAGTCAATATTTTTAATTATTCAGGGTTTTTCAATAACATTCAGATTCGCGTACAACATATATTTTCCAAAGAAATAGTCAGAAGTACTTTTGTAAAAAATAGTATGCTAGCTTATAAGGGCAGTCTTGAAATTTGCCCATTTATTCATTTATTCATTCATTCATTGAGTGAATGTTTCTGGAGCAACTATTATTGATGAGAGATGGTGGTAGGACTAGGAGGTCTGCTACAGGTAACAATGCACAGAAAGCTCTAGGAGTTTCTTTAGAGCCCTCTGGTGACAGGCGAGAATATTCTCATAACATTGTCTCATAGACTGCATCTCTCAGGTGCCGTGTGAGTAGGACTCACAGAACGTACACTTAAAGAAATGTAAAGGATTCACTAAATGAGGTTGTGGTTTGATATTTTAGTCCTTATGTTTCTGTGTGCCACCTGTCTCAGGGTCTAAAATGTCACCATGAGTGAATTGTAACTTGCTTGATCTTAAAGGGGATCGGGAAAAAAAATCTTAAAGGGGATCTAGCCTACAAGATCATTTTCACTTAGAGTACAAATACCTTTTGACAAAGTAGAATAAGCAAGGACTGAGCCCCTTTCACTACATCAAACCCTGCACACACACATATAAGCACATATACATACTCCCTGAAAATATATTATAGACTTGTCAAAAGTACACAATATTTAGTAAATACAAAAGAGAAAAATAACACTGTGGTGGAACAGCCTATTGGACATCACGTTAATCAAGAGATCAAAGGGAACAAATCCCACCATGTGTACGTGGAAGGATGCAATGAGAAGTACCAGGCAGGCTTGCTTAGCAGTGAGAGACCTGCCAAGAGGATGCATAATCTGAATATAATCACAAGGAAACATCAGAAAAATACAAACTGATGGCCATTCTACACAATGACTAGCCTATAATTTTGAAAAGTGCCAAGGTCATGAAAGCCAAGGGCAAGCTTTCATGGAGCCATCTCAGATTGAATGTGACTAAAGCAGTGTGACAGCTAAATAGGACACAACATTCTGAACGAATAGGACATTTCTGGGGCAATTCTAGACACTTGATTGGGTTCTGGGGATTACATGGTAGTACATGTAAGATACATGTAACATACAGCCACATTAATTGCCTAGTTTTGATGGTTATATTATGATTATGTAGGATAAGGGCTGACAAACTTTTTCCATAAAAATCAGGAGAGCACATGTTTTGGGCTTTACAGCCCGCTTGATGTCTATCACAACTACTCAACTCTGTCATTGTATAAGGGAAGCAAGCATACACAAAATGTAAACAAATAAGTGTGCCCTGTCCCAATAAAACTACAAAACAGGCATCAGATAGGATTTGGCCAGTGAGCCAGTTTGCTGACTCCTGATGTCTTCATAGGAAATATACAAGAAAGTTTCCCAGTAGTAATGGTACATTAAATCAACAACATACTATCAAATGACTCAAGAAAAGAAAAGGTATTATACTGTGCTTGCCATAATTTGAAATAGTTTCAAAACAAAAATAGATAGATACAGAAAAGTGTTCTATCTCAAACATATTAGAGGTCTATAAAGATGGTTAGTCTTGGAAAGTTTAAGTATCCAATGATTAAATGTTTAGCTCTAATGAAGGTGAGAGTCAAAGTTGACCAGGAGCAATTTAAATAAAAATGTATTTATAATTTGATAATAGGAAACTGCAATATTTTCAAAGAAACACATTTAAAAATATGTAACATTAAATACACACGTAATACTAAACTTTAATCAATTAGACAGTTTTAAGCAGACATATGAATATTTCAGCAACAACCCTATATGTTTACTTTGGATTATTCAAGTTGAGTAAAATGTTTTATTTGGCTTTTTTTTTCATTGAGAAAGAAAGGAATTATAACCACATTCATGTTTGCCCAATAATACTGTACATGAATGGTATCTCCCATTCTGTGTTCTGCTGAGGCAGTCAAGAGGAGTAGAAAAGTCAAACTTTGTGACTCTGAGCAACTTTCCTCATAATTTCTAAGTTGCAGTTTCCTCAGCTATAAAATGAAGTTATCATGTGTATGTAAACACGTGGTCATTTTTGCTTAGCACATACATATGCTCAATTAATATTAGCTTCCTTCTACCTCTTTCTTGTACGTTATTTAAATTTAATTGAATGCTTGCTAACAGCATCAATACCCTAAAAATGCTACAGATTGTTGAAGGTAGGAACTTTTTACATTCCTTCCTAGAAACCCACATGGTACAAAATATAAAGATTGGAGTGGGCCTTTGGTAAATATTTGGTGACAAACTGATCCAGTGAATTTCTCTCAAATTTTCTCTCATTAGTCCTTTCAATATATGTTCCTTTTTCATGTTGTCATTATCCCATTCTGCATATTTGACCATTTCAGGAAGATATTTTGCACAACTTGAATAATACAAAGTAAACATTTAGGGCTGTTGCTGAAATATTCATATATCTACTTAAAACTGTCTAATTGATTAAAGCTTAGTATTATATGTGTATTTAATGTTACATATTAAATCTATTCTGCTTACCTAGGTAAGCAGAATAGATTTATGTTATTTTAATACATTAATTTTACTTTATTTCCATTATGTCCTAGGTCTTGAGGTATAGCACAATAAAAAAAATCACAATCTCTTCGTAGGAATGTATCCTTGCCAAAATCCATACCAGCCTCCCCACAGCACCATGCATATGATACCTCTTAGCTTACAGCTATTTCAAATTAAAATAAAACACAGTTCAATATTATAAACAGAGAGACAGGCATGCATACACATATACACACACACAGTGGAAAAAGCCATGCCCATTGAAATATATCCATTTTACAAATTATGTAACCTACTATCTCATAGTTATACTATAATTGGGCTCTTAATTCTGTTCCTTACACCGAACATTGTCTATTACTCCCATTGAAATAATTGGGTCACTTCCATTGGGAAGATTTTCTTAAAGGAGAACATCTGATCATTCAGATTCATTAAGCTACAGTAGCAATGGCCTCCAGTAGCCATAAAGATTAATTGATTGACATTTTCATTAAAACTATTGGCTTTTAAAGGAGCTGTATGAAGTACTGATGGCATTTCCTAGTATGGGTACCCAAAAACGAAAGCACCATTAAAAAAATTAATTTAGCAAATCCTTTAGTTAATTGTACATCTATTATGTGATCAAATATAGACGTCCAATGAGTTCTGCATAGAAATTATAGAGGAGCATGCAGGCCACCAGGAAAGGTAAGGCATATACGAGTAACAAACACAAGAGTAGCTACAACACAAAGTAATCCATGATCGAGGTTTTAAGAATGGCATGGAGTATTCAAGGACTTCAGAGGAGAGAGATAATCTTGTTCGACGGAGGTGATTGGAAAAGCCTGAGATTGGAGGTGGCCTCTGAGTAGATATGAGAAGCAGAAGTAGGATTTCAAAAAAGCAGTGTCGAAAATGATGAGCTCTGTAAGTCTGTAGGTCTGTACTTATGCTGGTTTCCTGCCAGTGACTTACTTGATTTCCTTTGAATTCCTTGTTTGGATTATACAAGGGACTTTGCCCATATTCTCAAAAATATAGACTTGTGTTTTGGGCAATGTTTCTTATCGAAGCAAGTATGCTAACTTTCTACCCTCCACTACGATGTTAGAAATAATTACATGTGAGTGATTCCAGGGGTCTACATTCAAGTCCATACCATTCCAGGCAACAATAGTCTGGATAGAATCCTAAAAAAAAATTCTAGGTAGCAACACACACACACACACACACACACACACACACACACACACACACACACACACTCACACACACACTCACACACACACAATTTCCTTTTGCCTTTCCTTGGGAGATTTGAAAGTAATCCACATAATACCAATTCTTGCACGCTCATGATCCTGTGCTTTCCTTCTGTCTCTCTCGTGGCTTCTGAAATGATCAGCTTTTCCCTCCTACTTGCTCCCAATCCTATAGAAGGAGTTGGAATCATAAAACACACCCCAGTTTCCTGCTTTGACAACACCCCTGCCACCCAATCAGCCAAAACCTCTTCTCAGTTCTGCCTTCTCAATATCTCCAAAGTCCATTCACTTGTCTCCTTTCTCAGGCCACCACTATTTTGGCCAGATCATCCCCACATCTTTTTCAGGTTATGAATTACTTCCACCAACTGGCCTCTTCACATCCAGGCTTGCCTACTCCTAAGTCGACTTCTCTGCTTTGGTGAAGGCAATATTAATATGCCGGTACAGTATTTCTAAAGTTGGCCATGTACTATAGACTTCAGCATAACTTTCAAGTTTCTGGCTGTGATACAGGCAACTCCAGTTCTGCTTAATTTCTCCTACTTGCCTCCTTGCATGTTGTACTCTGGCCTCCATGAAATACCTTTTGTTTTCTCAGGGTCTATCTCTTTCCTTTGGTCTTTGTCCAAAATGCTGCCCCTGCTGGAATGATCAGCAGTCCTCCAAACCTTTGACCATGGCCCTTCCTTTTCACAAATCCTCCTCCAGCTTCTTTCTTGTTGAATGCTATGCTCCTTCTTTGGGTTCCTTTGGAATTCTCTTTATATTTCTATCAGACCACTAATCAAAATGCAACGTAATTGTCTGTGGCTATCTCTTTTTCTTAAAAGATCCTAACTTTCTTAAAGGAAACCGTTGGGCCTTTTTATTATTATTTTTTTAACCCGAGTGGATGGGCTGTGCAGAAACTCCTGTGGGGCTCCCCAGGGCCCCTCACAGAGCCTGACACAAATGAGGCACTCAAAAAATGTTTAGGGGAGCTGCTAGTATTTTAGTCAATGCTCTCAAAACAGAGGGACTCTAGTGGTACACTTTCTGATAACTCGAATTCTGACTTTAAAAGGAAAGTTAGGAATATTCAGTACCAAATTTCAGCTGATCACATTTTATTATAATTATGTATGTATGACTATTTAGTGATCCCCAAATATGTGATGAGTGTCTTCTCCCAGGGTAAGAGTTCCATCACACTAAAACAGTTGATGTTCAGTACATGTATTAAATGAGTAACCACTCCGTGTGGAACGCTGAAACAGAATTCCATTAATTTTTAATCTCATTTTTCTGTTGGTTTGTGTTATTTTTTTTGGCTCTGATCAGAAAAGAAAGTAGCTAGCTATGTGTACAAATTTAACTTACGGTGTTAAATTCACAGACCAATTTAGGTAAGGTAAGTGTGAAGTTAAGGCAAGCTACAGTTGGATTGAAGGCAAGGATTGTTGTCACCTTATTCATTTAAATAATTCTAGATGCACAATCTAGCTGCAAAACCTAAAGAGAATGCAACTCGGTCTCCTTAGGGGAATTAATATGGTCATAGACTTTCCAACGATATGAATAAAAGTAAATAAGTCTGTCCACCAGAGGCAACTAGGACTCTGGGCATCATTCCTAGAAAAAGGCATAAAGAAACTAAAACTAAAAAGCATTAATTTTGAGTCTCAGATTCATCCCTTACTAACCTTTTCACCTTCCTGAGCCTCAGTCTGAGAATACTGAAAAGACAAATGTCATGGGGTTGTCATGAGACGTAAGAGATGGGATATATGAAAAAAATTTTTTTAAATGTTAAAATGCTCTAAATATATTAAATTTGTATTTGATAACACAACAGTTCTTAGAACTGCCTTATGTTTTTCTAATACATATGACATGTGTATATTTCCTATTTGTTTGAGGGCATGAACTAGCAGGTATCACTGACCAGAAAATGCAATGGACTGTCATTTAAGGATTTTCCTTTTAAGATTTTATTTATTTATTTGCCACAGAGAGAGAGATCACAAATAGGCAGAGAGGCAAGCAGAGAGAGAGGAGGAAGCAGGCTCCCCACTGAGCAGGGAGCCCAATGCGGACCTTGATCCCAGGACTCTGAGATCATGACCTGAGCCCTGAGCTGAAGGCAGAGGCTTTAACCCACTGAGCCACCCAGGCTCCCAAAGATTTTGAATTCTGTGATAACCAGTGGTAGGCATTATGTGACTTTGGACAAGTCACTAAAAGTCACTAAGATTGTGTCCTCAAGGGTCAAACACAGATTCTCCCCAGATATCATGCTCTAGGAACCTGTGTATTTATCTCTAAGTGAGTCCATTACCTTTTTCTCTTCTGTTGTTAGTTCATTTTTAAGGCAAATCTAATCCAGGAAATCATATAGTCAGAGTAAAGGACAGAGACAAAAAAGGCAGAAAGTAAGAAAATGGGTTGTGTTTCCTAAATGCAAATTATAAAATTATAGGTCACAAAAAATTAGTTTTTACTCCACTTCTCACAAGCCCATGAAAGCACTCACCACCAGAACAGTTGCAACAGCTTGGCAGCAGCAGCTGCCTTGGAAAAGGAAAACTAGAGAAATGAGTCATTCTTAATGATTTTTGCCAATGAAGTATTAACTCAAAATATAGCTAGAGAGGGCAGGGGGAGGAAATTTTCCCTTGGTTAGATGTTGTCAGTGACCTAGAAAAAAGGACACCTGGAACTCCACCAGTACCAGTTAAATTAAGAACAAAACAAAACTAAAATTCTCATCTAAGGTTAAAAGCTAGTCAGTGAACAGCAATAAACACACTAAAAAAATAGTTATGAACAAAATTTCATTAATTAGGTGTCACAGGAACACAGGGTCCTGGGGTGAGTGTAAAGAAGTCTGAGATCACCTCTTCTCTCAACAAATTCATCATCTAGGAGAGAAGGGATAGATACACGGATATGGTTCTGAGTCACAGAGGAGGGCCAAGATCTCTCTAGTCCCCACTTGGCTTGATGCTGCAAGCTGCCAGGTCTCTGACCTGGATAGATACAGTAGATGCACATCTGGCAGGTCTTGATTACCCCAGAGTGCCTCCCTCCTTCACCCCCTGCCACGTGTGTGTCCTGCCACACCAAACTCACCCAGCCACCAAGAGCCCCTGTGGAATCCTCCACCCATTTCAGCTTGGGTCTGCACATGCCTTATTTTCATACACTCTTAGGATTCCTGCTGTAGGACATGAGGCTGGGCTGTGGGAAGAAGAGAGAGCTAGCGGAAAGAAGAGAAATGGGTCCTGATTATCTACTTGGTGCCCTTTTCTCTGACATTGTCTTCTTTCTCTGACCACAGCCTTGTTCTGCCAGATCTGTTTCATTTTCTGCATGATTTCATCTGGATGGGCATTTCAAGCTGTGATTCCCAAGTTTGATCTCCTATTGTAGACCCTGCTATTGCTAAAAAAGAGGCTTTAAAGTTCAAAGTGAGTTGGAATGAGCAATGTCTTAAAAGTTTGTATCTTTCTGATCCTTCTCTGCTGTTGGCTGCTTCAAAGAATGTCAAATTATTATACATTGTATAGCAAATATCTCCAATGGGCATTCTTTAAAAATGCACTCAGGAAATCAGTCTTCCAGCTCAGAGGTTTGATGGTGAAACCTCTTGTTGTTGATGTGAAAAACTCATTCTGTGAGCAGAACTTCAGCGGCACGCATTTCTCCCAAAAGGCTCCCAGCTCATTATTCTTGTCCTCAAATAGTGACTGGGGTGATCTGATTGTTTCCAGATTATTTGAGGTAACAATTGGACTGTTTTATCCACATGCGCTGTATTCCCCACCCCCCTCAGATACCAAAATGCCCTGAAGATGCTTTTGTGTGCCCTCCCTATTCAATCCTGGGCATGTCTTTAAAGCAAATGAAACTATTAAATCTTCTTTAGCAAAGCATACATATTCACCAGCTCTTACTCTTCCAGAATTCTAACCACAAACCATTCTTGAAGTAGTACTAAGTTCCTCTGGATCTGAGCTAACTAGATAAGTACTAAATTACTAGATAAATATTTTTATATAATTTAGTGAACAATGATTTTCCACCTTTTTAGGGCTCTAAAACCCACACTTAGGAGAGTTTTGGAAATATGTGCAGGAAGGAGAATGATTAACTCTATAAGATTAAACAATGGCTTTCTTTCGTAACTTGTATCACATTAAATATTTAAATTTAAGTGTGCCTCATTGAATATAATTTATAAGCAACTTAAACATTCAACATCATATTATGATTTGCATGTAAAGTTAAGTTTCCTAATTGGAAAAAGACAATATTTCACAAATGCTGAGATTGCAAGCTGATATAAGCAAAAGCAAACAAAGAAGTAAAAATAAAAATATGCTTAAAGTAGCTAACCAGAGAAACCTCATTACTGTGGACCTCACATATTTTAAACATGACTACACAGACGCCAATGAGGCTGAAATTGGTCAGGGCAATATCTAACGATACGGCCGTGTATTTTTGAATGAAGTTAACATAAATGAGATCGCTGAAGTAGAAGAAAAATAGGTACCTCCTTAAAAGTAAATTATTTCAAGCATTTAGAAAATTATCAGTATGTGTATTTTTGAATGTTGGTACAAGTAAAGGGCTAGTTAGGATATTTCTTCTCTACCTTTAAAGGAAGTTCTTCAAGGACTTGTTGGTAAACATGAAAGTAAACGGACTCATGAAAAAAATTAGCACAGTGTTTTATGGTGATCTGAGCTAAGTAAATTATTTAGTGATTTTGATTTAGTCCCAACTATATAAACACTTTACATAGCAGTTGAGATCACCAAATGTTTCTCTACTGTTTTGGAGAAATTAATTTGGCCTTTTTGTGTTTGTTTGGTTTTTGAAGATGGTTTATGGTTACACCAATATTGCATTGTTCAAAGTTGCACCAGGTTTTTTTTCCCCCAGACTAAAGTGCACCCAGGCAATAACTTTTGTAAATCCCAGGTAAACTTTACAACCCCATCTCAGTGTTTGTGCTGAGGAAATCTACTCTCATTTTAATATTTTCTTTAATAAAACATTACTCATTTCTTTTTCTTGCTGTAGACTTATTTGCAAATGAATGGAAAAAAGTTCCCTTTCCTCTTAGGATGTATAAAAATGTACAAGTTTCCCCTTCCATCTTCCATGTCTAATTATGTTTAGAGTTCCTTCATCCCTGGGGAAAATTCACACCTTTTTGTAATTCTGAATCATAGGAATAAAAAAAGTGCAAACACAAGTATGAAAATCCTGTAATGTTGATTTATAGGTATGATCGAAATAATATTGTCAGATTTTCTGTACGGTTGTGGGGGCTGACCATTCTAGGGAAAGATGTTGGTACCAGCCTGGGAGAAAGCTGGTCTCCCAGAGGCTGGAAAAGGAGGGGGGTTGTGGGTTCCGTGATTGACCTTCATGCTCCTGCTGGATAGAATGAGCTCACAGTCACAGCAGGGTGTGGGCAGAGATGCCTGGGCCCGGAGCATTAAGCATCACAGCCTTAGGAACTGCAGTGAAAAAGGTGGCTGTCTCTACTTTCTATCAGACCATGGGGGCTAGGAGAAAATAAAGAAGAAAAGAAAAGGAAAGAAAAGAAAAGTTTACATTCCTAAGAGAGAGGTCTCAGAGCCAGATATGATTTTATTCAAAAAATAAACAAACGTGACATTTTGTTCATGATGTGCATAATGATGGAAAACATAGCTGTTACTAAAGTACTATAAAATAAGAATCTGAAATGTAAAAGTTCTCTTCCTTAGAAAATATACAAGAGTAGTTTGGCCAAGCCTTTTGAGTTATTACAACAAGTTTCTATTGCTTTATTAAAGGTGGAATTGGTGCCTAGAAAGTATTATAGTTTTGCAATACAGTTTTTTAAAATGCTGTCTTGACCCAGTTTTAAGACTGTAGCTAGAAGCTGGTTAGTTCCCCTTCTTGAACTAAATCCACGCCCTAACCACCTCCCATGCCTGGATGTCACATGCTGGGCCACTATAACCCCACCCTCAGCACCCCAGGGCCTTGTATGAGAACCAGGCACAACCCTTATGCCTCAGAGCCCACTCCAGTCACTCCAGTTGCGAATCCTAACCCTACATAGCCTGCCCCACCCATTCATTCCCACAGAAACCACAGTGAGGTCTCTTGCCCACAGTCCCTTCTCTTTCTCTGCCTCATGACTGACTCCTGTGTTTCCCCTGGATGGTCCTGGTGGCCGTTGTCTCCTCAGAGAACTCTGAGTAACAAAACTGTAAAACTCTTTCTTTCCTTTTCCCTCCACATGCACCTGGCTTCACCCCATCTCACCCAAGGTAATATGACTAAAACAAGCTCCTCGTGCACTTTCACATTCACCTGTGCATCTGAAGCTGAGAAATGGGGTCAGGGACTTTTTTGTTGGGTCCCAACAAAACTTCTAAATAATTACTTATTCTTCTAAAAATTTCTTCTCTTTAGAAATAAAATAAAATAAAATAAATAAGAATTCCTTCTCTTTTGAAGCTTTTGCTATTTGAGTTCGCCATCCTCCATCTCACTTTATTTAACCAAGACATTGACTCCAACTGTCTTGGTTCTTTTCTTCACTCCAAGTCCTGCCAGTATTCTGGGTGACTTCAACACCCAAGTGCCTATGTATTCCACTCTAGCGTTTTGCTTCATATTTATTCTTTGACTGGTATGTGCTTATTGGTCTTCACATTTATTTATCTTCAACCCCTTGGTCCCATACCCTCATGAATATGCTCCACTTCTAAAATCAGTTCTAAAGATCAAAGTCCAAAATCCATTTCCTGGGGCTAAAGTCAACAGGACTGGTTCCTTCTAGATGTTCTAGAAGAGGCTCTATTTTCTTGCCATTGCCAACTTCTAGAGATCTCCCAATTCTTTGTCTGTGATCCCTTCTATATTCAAAGCCAACAGCACACCATTGCCACACTCTGTCACTGACTCTGCTTCTGTCATCACATTGCCTTCTCTCTAACTTACCTTTAAAATTGTTTAATTTGGGGATTCCTGTTCTGGGGAAACTGGAGTAAATAGATCCCCTGCTATCTCTCCTGTTGAATACAACTATCCATCCTAGATGAACTTATGGAATAGCAGTCTGAGGACTTGCCAGGTAAATGATAACAGGTAAGCTGGTGAAGGAAATAGGAATTCAAAATTCCACTGAGCTGGTGGTGAGAGTCTAATATTACTCCACATGATCTCAGAGGCATCCTGAAACTGAGAAATGTACAATAGGTGTGGACAGAAAGAAAAATTAGCTCTCACTTTTGACCCGAGGAACCAAAAAACAGCTCCTAAAAGTAAAATAGGTGAGAAGAAAGTAGCTGGTGCAGAGGGGAGATCATCTATTTAACATTATTTTTTTGTTATTTTTATTTTTCTTTATAAGTAAATGTTAGCCAGTCAAGCATCTAAAACTCAGAGGAAAGATAAATGTTCTCTCTGATGAGAGAAACTGTGGTCCCAGAGCACAGATCAACCATCACCACCCACTCTTTTCTCTCTGTCTGTCAGCTTCCCACTTGGACCTGGATGCAGATATAGACTCTGGGAATACATGACAGATCAAGGAAATTAAGCCCCTTGTGTCTGACTGGAGAACAGGGAAGGAAATACCTAGGAAGCGAGAAAGTATCAGGGGAACTCAGTGAAAATGATACAGAAAATGCAGAAAAGATGCAGAAAATGACCTCATATTCTTGCATTTGAGCACACAAGTTCATCTCTGAGTTGTTCATGCAGGAATTTGACTGTAAACAGATCCACAGACTTTGGAACTGAGGTACAGAGTAAATCTCTACCTGTGTCTCAGGTTGGCCACTGGTTGTGTACATCAGGTCTGACGAGAATAACAACGCAAGTACTTTTAAAAAACTGGACTGACATTGGAACCAAGCCCATAAAAGTCAGATCAGAACTTGTATCTTGAGTGTAACATGGCCAAACATGTGCTACAACAAAACAAATCAAGTCAAAAGCACAACAACCTTTATTACAGGATTAAATCAAGACCCAGACTACTGCAAATTGTCAAAATGATTAGTAAGTAATTATACCGTTTGGCATACAAAGAATAAAGAAAATCTCAACTCACAAGAGAGAAGACAACTAACAGATACTAATCCAGCAATGACACAACATGTATAAGTTATTACAAAAAGGCTTTAAGGCATCTATTATAAGCCTGTTCCAGGAAGTAAAAACAGACATTCTTTAAATTAACAAAAAGACTGTCTCCACAAAGAAATAGATGAGATAAAGAAGAACCAAATGGAGATTCCAGAACTGAAAAATACAATAAAGAAAATTCCCTAGATGGACTCAATAAAAAATGGAGCTGACAGAGGACTCAATAAACTTGAAGATAGATCAATAAAAATGATCCAATCTAAAAACAGAGAGAAAAATTAATAAAAGTGAAGACAGTCTTGGTGACCTCTTGGACAATACCAAAAGGTCTGGGGTTCATGTCATTGAAGTCCCAGCAGGAGAGGTGAAAGCACAAACAGGCTTAAGAAATAATGTATGGCAACTTCCCAAACTTGATGAAAGACATAAACATATGCAAAATGCTTATCAAAATAATCTATGTTTCAAAAGAAGTCTCAAGGAAAATTAGTAAATATTTTAAAGTGATTGAAAATTAAAATACAACATACCAAAATTTAAGGGATAGAGCCAAGTACTATTTAGATGAAAATGTAGAGCATTAAATGCTTTTATTAGAAAAGAAGAAATATTTCAAATCAATAATTTAGGCTTCTACCTAATGAAACTTAAAAAAAAAAGCATTATAAATCTAGAGCCAGTGGAAAGAAGGAAATAATAATGAAATAAATAAAACTGAAATATAATAGACCACAGGGCTATATTAAAAGATCATTAAAATTAATAAATCTTTAGCCACACTAAACATAAAAAAATAGAAAAGATATAAATCATTAATATCAAACACTAACGAGGGATATCACTGGAGAGCATACAGGCATTAAGTGATAATAAGAAAATACCGCATATAATTCTATGCAATTAAATATGACAACTTAGATGAGCTACAACAATTCTTTAAAAATAATAAGTTACTAAAATTCACCCAGAAGAAATAGATAACATGAATAGTTCTATTCTATTAAAGAAATTGAGTTTATTATTAAAAGCCTTTGGAAAAAAGAAATCTCTAGACCTAGATAGTTTCACTGGTGAATTCTACCAAAAAATTTAAAGAGAAAATCACAACAAGCCCACACAATTTCTTTCAAAACAATAGAGGAAGGAACACTCCCCAAGTCATTTTATGAGACCAGAATTACCCTAACACCAACACTAGATACAAACAGTACAAAAACAAACAAAAAAACCTACAGATAAATTTACTTCATGAATACAGACATACATATCTTTAATAAAATACCAGTAAGTCAAAAACAGCAATATATGAAAAGGATAAAACAACCATGACCAAGTCGATTTATTCTGGGAATGCAAGGCTGGTTCAAATCTTGGCAACCAATCAATGTAGTCTACTGTGTTACAGAGTAAAGAAGAAAAGCCACATGATCAGATCAATTGATACTCAAAAAGCATTTGATAAAATTCAATCTGCATATATGATAAAAACACTCAACAAATTAAGAACTGAAGGGAGCTTCCTCCACATGACAGAGATCATCCATCGGAAATCTGTAATTGATAATATTTCAAATGATAAAAAACTGAATTATTTCTCCCCCAAATCATGAATAAGGCAAAGATTTTCCTGTTACCACTCCTGTACATCATACTGANAAAAAAAAAGAATCTATAGGATACATAGGTTGCAAAGGAAAAACTAAACTCTCTATTCACAGATTAGGCTATTGTCTATACAGAAAATTTCATGAGAGCTTTAACCCACTGTGCCACCCAGGCGCCCTCATGAGAGCTTTAAAAAGCAAACTGGAACCCCCCCAAACCCCATTTATAATAGCTTTGAAGGAATAAAATGTTTAGGTATCTAAAGCACCAGGTGCAGGATTTGTATGTCAAAAATTATAAACCTTGATTGACGACATTGATGAAGCCATAAGTAGATGGAGATATATATCACATTGATGAATTGAAAGACTTAATATACTTATGTTAACTCTCCCCAAATTTAATCCACAGATCTAATGCAATTCTGCATAAAATCCCAGAAAAAAGATTTTAATGTGCAAACTGATTCTAAGTTGTATAAGGAAAGGCAAAAAACCTGAGTCAGTCAAAACATTAAAAAAAAAGAACAAAGATGTAATATTCACACTATATGATTTTTATAATTACTATACAATTATAGTAATGATGATAGCATGATACTGGTAAAGTTATAGCCACATAAATCAATGGAACATGATAGAGCCAAGAACTGACCCCCTCGCTCTCCAAATACGGTCAACTGATTTTTGACAAATATGAAAGGCAATTAAATTGCCAAAGGATTGTCTTCTTAGACGTAAAATTGAGTTAATTAGACCTCCATACATAAATAAATAAACAGACATACAAGTCCATACAAAAATTATACATTGTACTTTATCAAAATTAAAAAAAAAATTCTCCTCTGTGAAAGACACTGTTAGAAGAATGAAAAGACAATATGTAGACAGGGAGAAAACATCTGCAAGCACGTAGTGAGCAAACATCACGTGTCCAGGCTATATTACAATTACTCCCATATACCTAAACTTTATGTAGTAATATACTGGAGGGAAATACATCAAATTATTAGCAACAACAATGACAAAATGATCAAATCTCAATGGTAATGAAACTAACAGCCCCATTAAAAATAGGCAAAAGATTTGAACAGACATTTGCCAAGAGGACATACAGATGGCAAACGAAGATGGGCAGTGTCATTCATCATTAGGGAAATGCAAATTGAAAACATAGTCAGGTACTGTCACACATCTATCAGGACAGTTATAGACTAAAGCAAAAAAAAAAAAACAACCCAGCAATTATACCAGTGCTGGCTTGGATTTGAAACAACTAGAACTCTTATAGATTCCTGATGGGATGCGAATGTTACAACCATTCTGGAAAAACAGTTTGACAATTTCTCAGAAAGTTAAACATATTCTTATTATCTGCCACTGTGATTTCAATTCTAGGTATTTACTAGGTCAAAACTTACATTCATATAAGAACCTGTCTATGAATGTGTATAAGCGGAACTATTTGTCACTGACCCGAAGTGGAAACAACCCAAATATTCTTCAACAAATCAGTGGATAAACAAACTGTGGTAAATCTATACAATGGAATACTAGTAATCCTATACAAGTACTAATAAAAAGAAACAAACTACTGATACATGTAGCAGTATCAATGCATCTCAAAGGAAGGATGGGGAGCAGAAAAGCCAGCCTCTCAAGACTGCATACTGTACAATTCCATCTATGTGACACTCTGCAAGCACGTAGTGAGCAAACATCACGTTCTAGTTCTCTAGAGCAATGAAGCACAGATGAGTGGCTTTAGAGTCAGCACATGGGAGGTTTTGAAACTTGCTGAAACTGTTTTCTACCCTAATAGTAGTGGCGATTATCTCAATCTGCCTATGTGTGAAAACTCAGAGTTGTACAGCATAAAAAAGCCAAGGTTATAGCTTTTGTATAAACATGTATATACACTGGAATATTACTCAGCCACAAAAAAGAATGAGATCTTGCCATTTGTGACAACATAAATAGATGAACAGCACATTATGCTAAGTGAAATAAATCAGACAAAGACAAATACCATGTGATTTCACCTGTATGTGAAATCTAAAAAAACAAAACAAATGAACAAAGAAACAAAACAAAACAAAAAAAGCATACTCTTAAATACAGAGAACAAACTGGTGGTTGCCAGAAGGGAGGTGGGTGAAATAGATAAAGGGGATTAAGAGATGCAAACTTCCAGTTATGAAATAAATAAGTCACGGAGATGAAAGTACAGCATAGGGAATATAGTTGATAATATTGTAATGACATTGTACGGTGATGGATGGTGACTATGTTTATTGTGGTGAGCAGTGAGTAATGTGTAGAATTATTGAATCAGTATGTTGTACAACTGAAACGAATATAAGTTATACATTAATTATACTTCCCAAAACCCCAATTTTAGTGTGTATTAATTTAATAAGTAAAATTTCTGAAAACACCTGGGTCTACAGAGGAGTAAAAAATATCATTTCATTTGCTCCCAACATTTCACTTATACCAGGTACATCTGAGATATTTTCAATATTATTTTGTTCATATCCCATATTGTGGGAGGAAAAGGAGTATAAACGACAGTTGTCTTAGGATCAAGGCTCAAGGGCTAGGTCAACACTTGGACATCATGAACAGAACGGCTACGTTGCACACCTCCAGGGGCTCACAGGAAAACCACAGTGGTGGTGTCCCTTGGAGTGCCTCTGACTATGATTGCCTTGCCAGAACAAAACAATAGCCCCTACGTTTACCTTCCTCACACAAATTGCTTATATTAATTCAAGTCTCATAAGTAGTGTAACTTCATTTATTTCAGACTCTAATGTTTATTTGAAATGCCAATTTTGGAAGAGGTCATACTCATTCCCATTTGTTATATTGATATGCATATCAAGTAATGTTTGTTTCTTTAGAAGTCTGTTTTTCCACTTTATTTTTTAATGTGAGAGAGAAGACACTATATGCATGGAGAGAATCAAGTGGGCTGTTTTAACTATAACAGTGTCTTACAGAAGTGAGAAGTTTATAGTAGCTTAGAAGTCGAAGATATCTGTCATTTTCTTGTCTGCAAAATGGTGATAACTACATACCTTATGGGGTTGTGGAGGGTTAAGTTAGGAGGAAAAAGTGCTTTGTAGGCTATGAGCTTCCATCATAGAAACTGTGTTAGTGGGAAGTTAGAGGAACAGGAACACTGGAAGGATTCACAGTTTTTACTATTTTATTTTGCCTGGGGCTGGAAGAGTGAGTCTAAACTAATCCAATTGTAAAGAGAGCTCTGTATTCCATGGCCTCGGATAATGATTATCAGACCAGCCCCCTGGTCTCTTCAGTGGTCTGGTGGCTATTTGCGAAGCTAGCTAAGTGTTATTTGATCCTAAATAATAATAATAATAATAATAATAATAATAATAATAATAATAATAATAATAATAAATCTTAAGAACAAACAAGAAAATGTCTCTTCCTGATTTGCAACCCTTCAAGTTGCGAAACCCTATGCAGTCTAACCCTGAAAATGATTCCTATGGTGTGGTACACACTAGAGCAATTAACTGATTACTGCTGTTCAGAAAATGTAGTCTTTGGCACAATAATAGCTACCTCCTCCCAGCGAGACACAGTCTTGTTTATCATTATTGGTTTCAACTCTTCTGAGAGTCTTTGATGCACATGACAAGTCTCATACCCAAGCCAGTTTGAATTAATATCTTCCATAAGATTCCATGAAACACTGGCCAGTGCTTTCCAAAAATCAGAATTCCTTACATCTTCCTCTCTATCCTCACTTCTGCTCCCATTGACATTACCTAGAATTAAATATCCATACTGGCCAGAAAACAGCTGCTTTTATACATTTATGGACAGTTTATCTACTGAAACATTATTGAGTAGAATAACAGAGCCCTAATTTAAAGCTAGAAGTGACAAAGCAAATCATGGTTTTATTCGTGGATTGGAAAAAAATAACCATTTCTTCACTTTATTTTCTAGTAAAGAGCACATGTAGTTTCTTCCACCTTTTAGCCAATATACCTTGCTTAACACACCTAATCTCCTTCTTCTCCCATACACAAGCTTTCAGCAATCTTACCTAAATCCCTAGTCCACACAGTGTTTCTTTATGCAATTACCTCTTTACCTTTGAAAAAAAGTAAAACCATTTTATTCACCTGAATTTAGAGTAGCTTGTCCACCTCTGGTCTTCTGTTAACATCACCCAACTAGACCACCTTTTCATGTATATACTTCACTCGTCAGTGAAATCTTCAAAGGAGGCAGCTTGGTGGAGTAAAATGACACTTTTATTGGAAGAATATTGATTTTGTGATTGACTCCTTGTTTTGCCCCATTCTAAGAGTGTAAATGTAGATAAGCTATGTAACATCTTAGAGCCTCTTTTACCCACTTACGAAAAGAAACAAGATGTTATGGTGGCTGATAGCAGTAGATATTCATAATGATGCTTGTTTCTTCCTGCTCTCTTAATATCATCTCAAGAAGGAATTTTATAGCAGTGGATCAAATCTGCCTTCATACTGGCAGACATAGTGGTGAACATTATGTGCTGACTGCTTTTAGACCAGGGATGCCTCCCTAGTTTTCTTGTGTCTCTAACACTCCCCACTGCACATATATGGTCACCATATACTTATTACGTCACTTGCCTACTCTTCGTAGGCATTTGCATTTGGTAGAATCCTTAGATCAAGTGTTTCATATCTAAATACTGAATTCAATACATAAATGAATAATTGGTAAAGAAGAATCACTTTCTGCAATGATGCATGTTTCTATTGGTGTGTAGGGCCACATTCTTTAACCACCGAAGCAATAGGTATTCTAGGACAGTCACTGATTTCATTTGTCACTTTATTGTCAGAGTCAGAGGAGTGAATTAAAGCTGGAGCTGTCATTGTCATTTTTTGAGAACATTTCTTTTCCAAGCCCAGTTTATTGTTTGCTGTTTCACTGGATAGAAAAGCATTTCTTAAGTTAAAATGTGGTCTTTACCTTTCTTCATGACCTTCCCATTTCCTGATACACCAGAATACCTTTTCTACAAATGGAGACCTCCAAAAGTTACATCCAGGACCAGACTGTGACCATTATGCAAGGGATAAAATCACCTTCTTTTATACATGACACCTATGTTCAGTTAGAGGAGAGAATGGATAGCAAACCAAAGGAGTCTGCTGTGTGTTGACAGAGCTGCCAGGAATGGAAAGTTCCTCTCAACTTGCAGGAATTACTAGTCATATGGACATATGCTTAGCAAGGCCAAACTGCTAGTTTACAAGGTATCTTGTATGAATTTGAAAATAATGTCCCTTCTTGGTGGATGCAGAATGGCTTGGCAAGCTAAGGGCTAGCTAGATCTGAGTTCACACATATCCTCTTGGTCAGTGGTTGGTTTACAGTTAACAACCTGCAGCAATATACATGGAGGCTCTAGGGGTGAAATTATATATATTTTCTATTTTTATATCTTCTTTACACCTTTCTGTATTTTTGCTTTGCCTTTTTTCTCATTCAGGGAGTTGGCTGTCTCTGTGTTCAGGGAAGAAAACCAAAAGAACTGCTAGAATAAAGGAAGATGTATTCCCGTACCAGCACTCCCAATCTTAAGGCTTGAGAAAGGATCTCCCTGTTTGAAGGAGTCATAAGGAGAATGAGATATAGTGGAGAAAGCAGGGGGCAAAGACCTGAGCAAGGGTATAGGTGGGTTCCACTGAGAAGAGCTCTGAACTTTCTAGGCAGATTCCTAGGAGGACAAAGAAACATCAAAGAAATAATAACTGTGACTGGAACAGAAAGGCTATTTATAGCCTCTCAAATACCCCATATCCTTCTTGGGGCAGTAACAGCATTTGGGGGGCAGATTCCTGCTCCCCCATATAAGACCTGGAGACGACAGAGAGTGGCCATGCTGGCAAGAACAAGGAGCATCTCGGTAGTGACCTCTGTACATTAATGTCTAAAAACCAGACTCCCACTCAACCAAAAAATATTCTTCAATACGAAGACCGACTGAAGTGTGTTTCAACTCTAGGAAATGAGAGTCCTGGGAGGGGGATCCCAAAAGACTGTGGCTAAAGTTTCTACCAGTGCATCAGGATGATATCTAAAATATAATGAAATGTGAGTTATTTGAAAACAAAGTGAAATTCAGGTACATCTTTGTCTTTGGATGGCAATTGTCATCATCTAGACAGTCTAGACTGGAAGTTGATTACCAATGACTGCCGGCCATGCTTCCCACTCATATCACAGCAGGGTCCCTCTCAGGGTGTAGGCATCTAGTTCCCAGACTGGATAAACTCTAAACCTAAGTAATGCTTCCCTGTGTTTTCCTCTCTTCATCATGATGTGGTCTTGGTACTATAAATCAAAAGGAAGACTTAGCCAATACAGGCAGTGTGTCCACGGCCAGCTTGAGGAAGAGATGTGGTTGGGACAGAGGATATTTCAGATGCCACTGACATGCCACACCCTTTATCTTCTTTTTTTTTTTGTGGTAATAACACTTAACGCTAGATCTACCCTCAACAAATTTTTAAGTGTCCAAAACAATTGTTAACTAGAGGCACGATGTTGTACAGCAGATCTCTAGAATTTATTCCAGTTGCATAATTGAGATTTTATTTTTTCTGCCCTCAGGCTGTGGTTCCAGCCACCTCTTCTTCTGTTTAGAGGGGAGGTCTGGCTCTAGCTCAAAAGAGAAACCCCATTTCAGTTGTCTTCAGTCCCTCCCTCCACCACCATGTCCTGGCACTGGAACATCTTCCTGACAGGAAAGGTCTAAAATGTCTTCACATGAGTGCCTGCCACAATGTGCATATTGCAGACTTTGGAATTCCGGGAGAGCAAACCACAGCATATATATAATATATATAATATGTATTCTGTGTATATATATACATAATCTCCCAATTTCTCTTGCAGGCAGAGAAAGGATTTTGTTGCCTCTCAAAGTGACAGTCATTGCAAGAAACTCTACCGACCTAGTCATGAAAGGCCACAGGCTTGGTGGCCAGAGAGAATTTGTTAAGTGGTATATTCTCTGCACAAAGCTGGAGGTGGCCTCTAGGTGACAATCATAAATACTGGGCTACATGTACACCTGGAAAATACATGAAAATAAAGTGAAAATTGTTACCTGTTTTTTGACTTCGCCCTTCTATGCCTCTGCATTCCCTAGCAGGATGCGAGGCGAATACAAAGGATAGAGGTGAAAATCAGTAGAATTTCACTCTCTCAGTCTGTATGTTTCCAGGCTAGTTTGAAGGATGCATCCACTCACAGCATGAAAACGTATTGTCTGAACCAAAGTAATTTAATTCCATCCAAATTCGAGTGAGGGCCCTGTCTGATGAGGTTTCAGCCTCTGTCAAGAGAGGAAGTGACAGCTGGGGGAAGTGACCAGGTACTCAGCTGAATCACCACATTTCCATAAGAATGGATGTGGCTTAGTGATTTACAGAGCACCAGAAACTTGCCTTGAAGATTCCGGGGAATAAATACACAACAAAAACTGTGTAAACAGATAGAGAGAGAAAGGAATAATTCCTGCTCCTCTCACCCCTGCCTGGGTGTGGGGGAGATTCCGTTGGCATGCAGGTGGTGTGAAAGGGCTGGTTTGCAGGCTGAGCTCTTGTTGCCCTACTCCAAGAGGCAGGCGAGGCCAAGTTGCGGAGGACAACAGCACATTTTACTAAGTCTGTGAAACCTATCATGGTTCATAATGTCATACCATGGAAAATTGGAAAAGCAGAATAAATGCCGACTTTCCTAGAGAAATGTCTACTGTCCCCGAGAAGCAATTGCATAGCTTAAGGTATCCGATTCCAAAGAAATATTTAAAAATCACAGAAAAACATAGACCCCTTAGAAAATATCCAGCAGTTCTCTGTATTTGCAGGCAAATGAAATATATTATTTTGATTAATTTAGCACCCTCTTCTCTCTCTTTCTCCCTCTCTCTGTATTCCTCTCTGCATCTCAGTCCTCTTTAAAATCACATCTTACGATCTGATGAGAAAAGTGAAGTTTATGTTCTTCAGAAGCCTTTATTTGTTGTCATGAAAGTAATCCATTTGAATAAGTCATTTTCAAGTCATAATGCCAAACCTAATACATACTTTTTCCCACCCAACCCCCAGTCCACTTGCTATTTCCGGTATGCTATGTGGCAAAAATGTGTTTCCCTTATGGTCTCAAAGTTGCAAATTCCATAAAGTTCTGTATTAGAGGAAATGTGTGGAAAGACAAGGTCCTTTTGAGATCAAATCCTTGTGTTGTGCTCCATTCTAAACAGATTTTGTTTGTTAAAGTGGTGACTCCTGGCAAACAGCACCAGAAGCCTGTCTCTACGGAGGAGATGGAGTCAAACATGGACACCATCAACTGAAAAACATTCAGTAAAAACTTACATATTCTTGGGAGCCTGCTGACGTATTTTTCATCTGTGCAAACTTCTGACTTGGCTCCGTTGGAGTCACATGTGAATCTGGAAGAAAGATTTTAAAAGTATGGGCAGGGGATGGTGGGAGGTGGGATCGTCACAGGCTATAAGCCTTCCTGAGGAGAGAAACAGGGAAACAACATCTTGCAGAGGAGGGTCGCTGTCCTTCCCAGGAAGACAAAGACGTCTGTCTTTGTGTTTGGATCATTAATGATTTCCCTCCAGTTACTTATTTACGTTTAGCCTTGACAATTTTGATGGAGACAGTTATTGAATATCTGTTTTCTAGTTTTGGATTTCAGATGGTAAACGATTATGTCTTTTCCCTATCATCCTTGTTTTTCTCAGAATTATATGTTTCCTATCAAAAATAAACTTTCTTTTGTTCCCCAATACTGTGCCGTTTATAATAGGCATACTTGATTAATTAAAAGGAAAAAAAGGCGATAGCTTCTGGGAGTGAATAGTCAAGGGCTCAAAATTCCTAAAATATGTAGGGGAAAGAGCCCACATGGCCTCAGCATCTGGCTCATGGATTGTATAATCCCCAGCAGCACTAGTTACTCTGCTCACAGCAGGAATGGACCCTCCTGGAATTGTGCAATGTGGTGGCCCTGATCATGCTTAGGTAAGGGTCAGCAAATTATTTTAGGTATCATGACCATGGCTTTGAGAGTTGCTTAAGGAGCACAGGGTCAGTAAGGATGGAGAACTAGCCCACTACTTGCTATCTCTTCCTTTAGATTGATTTCTGCTTTAGGGCCAGTGTCTTGAACTGTCCAGAAGGAGTAAAGGAACCTTTCTATGGTCGAGGTTGTGCCTCTGGGTCACCTGAGCCCTTAGATTTCCTCTTAGTAAACTCTCAGAGCTAAGAAAACCCTCCTCAATAGAAGAGACTTGGTGAGTGACTCAGTGTTAGTTTCTCAAGGCACATTTGGTTTTCCAGGGATGGTGCATGCCCAGACCCTGTTTCTCTTGGAGAATGGATACGTGAACATTCAGCATAAGGGTTCTACATGTCTGCTAAGTTCTGATTTAGAGAAAGAAGGTACTGTTTATAGATGTTTCAATTATTTAAATCAAAGTCATTAATCTCTGGCCCAGTCAGACATAAGAGCCTTATTTGAATGTTGCATTCTCTCATTGCTCAGATTTTTTGGTTTCTAGGGAACAGTGAGAACATGGACGACACTGACTGGATGCCTCCAGCCCAGTTGGTTAAGGTCTTCAAGAACTAGTCACCATGACAGAACATGAGTGTAGGCCCTTTCATTCAGTGTCTTAGATTTTATGGCTTAGTGAAGAGAAGTACTTTTTAGACCTTTATCTCACAGCATTCAAGATGTCAAAATTAGGGAGGAGACAATCACGCATAGCACAGAACTAAGTTTATGCATAACTTACTTAGCATCGTGTGTGAAAAACAAACACACATAAATACAGCTCACTAATTTGGGATTTTTTTTTTAATGGAAGAATTTAGTGCGGTAGAATAATAGGAGAGCAGGTAGTTTTAAATTTTCTCTATTTTCTTATAGTTTTGTAATCTTTTAGAATTATCTTTAAGGAAAAGAAGTAATAATATGAGAGAAACAAGGAGTAATCAAGATCTCTTAGATATGAAACAGCTTTGAAAAGGCAACTCTTTATTGGGGAACTATAAATGCTTACAATCACAGTGTTATTTTTCATGATACATCTACATAATTTTTAAATGTGACTTAGAAGATGTGGGCCCCAAGAGATTAGGTGCTTCTGAGGAGCCTCTGGAGATATTACAGTAATTATTTCACTGACTATATTTTTTTGCAGGTCAGACTTTCCATTCTCAATATAATCTGGAGGATCACAGGGTAACTACCTATGCTTTTCTATAAGATTATAAGACATTCAACGAATTAAATTCTGTGTGTCACTGGAGATCACATTTTTCAATTTGAAAACTTAGAGCTGAAAATCTTACTCTGATGTGTGAGTTTATTTCTGTGCTTCAATTTGGAGAGTCTTATAAACATCTTTGATTTTCTTATGTTCTCTTTTCTTCCCCCCCCTTCCCTCCTATTCTTTCCTTCCTTCTTTCTTTTTGTATTATTGGGCCCATGTAAGACTTTGTAGGACCTCTGTGCATAATTCTGAATCTGACTTTACAAGAAAAAGATGTAAAGGTAACTCAGCGGGGTTCTATCCCACAATGAAGCCTAGAGATGATCCTCCTTCTAATGTCTAAGTTCAGCAACCACCACACCTCACTTTGCCTCCTTATCCTCTTACCTTTCTTTTTTCTTTTCTTTATTCATCAAAATTCAAATCCAAAATAGAAATAAATCTAGTAAGTTGGCAATTTTAATTGAGTGTTTCAAATGGTTGAATTTTATTACAAAATACACTTTTATGACCAGGTTTTTTCCTTTTCGTATACTTGATTTTAAACATAGACTAAATCAAGATCTAGGCCATATTTTTCCTGTCCTGTCAGTCTCCCTCTGATCATCAGGGAGATGGCATGTGGGGAGAGGAGAGAGAATGGGTCCTTACCTCAGACCAGCATGGCACTGCTTGGAGCACAACTGGAGTAACCTGGCATGGTGTTAGTGGTTGCAGGCATCTGGGAAGATTATTATCACTTTCAAAGCCCCTCTTTCAATAATTTTATATGGTTAGAAACATATTCCTTTATCTTAGAATCTGTTGGTTACAAATGTGCCCAGAAAGGAACGCTGGTTTAGCTGTAAGTAGTTCACATTCAAATATGAACTACTCTTCTAAGGTTCTTGCCTGACTGAAGACTCTTAAAGGCTGGGAAGGGAACACACATACACATTTTCAAAGTCTGAACAAGACTGAGTAAAAGGGTGGATTGTTGATAAGGAGAAAGAGGCTTACCTCATATGTGCATTTATGGCAGTGCATGGCACTGGCAGCCCCAAGCATAGGCAGAAGAAGGAGAGGAACTTGTTTTCATCACACGTGTACTTCTCCCGGCACCCTTCCTCTACCATCGGATCCAAACAAACAAGGCCCCGGGCGATCACGCAGCACCCCTGGTGTCCTCTCTCTCCTCAACCAGCTTGGTCTCCCCGACCATCACAGGCCTACATAATACACACCCCCAACTCCCATCCAGTAACATGCTTGGCTACCTGATGGGCTACGTGGATCTAAGAGCAAAATTCTCACTAAGTAGAAAATAAGACAAAATAAAAATTTCCTCCCCATGGTATTTCCACTTGCCTCAACACATGAAATCATCTCTCCGGTGAGAGGACGGAGCTGTGCTATGTTTAGCACAGGGGGAGCCTCTTTTTCTTCCCTCAGAGCACACCCTGTCCTTCAGCGATGCTCCAAGTCCACTGGTGCTGATACCCCCTGAACAGAAAAACAGGGCGACACATGCAGTCACCGCGGGTGGTAACTCAAGTGTAAGCAAGCGTGTTCATTTTCTCATATTCATTAGTGATTTACTCGGCTCAGGCTTGGCCCAGATAAATACCTCAAATTTTGCGTGCTAAAAGTTTGGTCTAGTTTTTTTAAAACAGGCTCCCAGTTTTTAAAAGTTTGTAAATATTCAATTAAAAAAGACTGTTGTGAATTTGGGATCCTCTTGCATTGTGTGTTTTTGTTTGTTTCTTTTCTTTTCTTTCCATTAATGATGGCCTTGAGCATATCAACCAAATCTTCAGTCAGCAAATTCTATAAGGGGCTTAAAAAATCTATTTTCCCCATTGCAGCTTCCTTGAAAGCTAAAAATGCCTTTGCTTATTCTCATTCCAGGTTCTTCTCCTTTTCTTTCATGTGGGTCCAAATGCAGGGTGCGTGTTCAGGGAAGTTTCTGTTTTCTGTGAGTTAAGAGCAGTGGTTCATAAGACGGTACTCTCCCACAACCAGATCTGGACCCTGGTCCATCGCAAGGAGTCATTCTCTTAGAAATGATTCAGGCCCTTTGCATGTGCTTCTACTGTGGTCCTGTTCCTTCTCTCTCTTGAGCCCAGTGCTCCATCTCAGGAGATGACCTAATATGATAGCTTAGTTCTCATCCAATATGGTAAGCCTGCTTGAGTCGTCACTGGTCTCTTCAAGGTGGCCAGGAGATAAGTGTCTTTGGCAAGAGTCTTGTTGCTGGTTTTAGCCAGAGCACCCAGGGCATTGAACGAAAGGCATAGCAACTTGAAGGAGGTGACATTTTCCAGAACTTTTCCTTCAAATGGGCCTTCAAGAGTGACAACTGAAGAGCCTCGCCAGCATATTCCTTTTCCTAACTTATTATGGTGTTCATTTAAATTGTTGGAGCTAATTGCCTTATCTTCTTTACTAGTCAGTGATCTCTTTGGGTAATATTGTGATATTCCAGTGCCTAGTACAGTACCTTTCTGACAGAACAGGCTTGATAAACACTGAGGGAACTAAATTTAATAAATTGAGAGAGCCACTCATTTGGGTTTCTAATACAAAATGGCCTTGGCTATTCTGTTTTAAAATATTTAGCAGTTCAGTTAAAAACGCCCCTGTGAATCTTTTATGACATCATTTATCTTTCTATTTCTTTTCGGCTTTAAATTGTCCTGCCAGATTTATTTGCTATGGTGTTAGGTTTCTGTGTCTGCCCAGTCCTAGTCCGGCTCTTCTAATGCAATTCAGCCTTTTTACTGCAAGACTCAGACTCGAATATTAAATCAACATTTGCCATTAAGACTCCACATTTGTCTATGGGATGATGATTGGATTCATCTTTTGGAAAGGAATCTATATAAATACATCTTCTCTAATAATTTCCAAAGATAATCCACGCCACTTCATGATTCTTGAAAGTGTGGACTCCAGCACTGAGAGTTGCTTTCCTCTGAGCTACCCTAACATCTCCTGTCATTTCATTACCTCTACCTTGTGAGTTTCTGATGTTTGCTGTCAAAAAAAAAAAATGTTCAGAGCCATGCTGCATGGTTTGCCATTTTTATTAAAAGCAGAATCTGATCGACGACGTTCCAATTATGAAGGTAAAAGAGGAAAAGATAATCAGACTTTGAATTAAATCACATCTGGACAGGCCTGTAGTTGAGGGCACTAATAATATATTACATATGTATTTGTGCAGAGCATGCCAGAAGTGAATTCCACATCATTAACAAAGTTCTCTATCGATCGCTCACAATCTGGCAGCTGTAACCAGCAAGGCGCAGAATCGAGTCTTCCTCGCTGCTGAATATGTATTATCATGGCCCATGCAAGTCCCTTCTCTGCCTACGGGGTCTGCTAGCCTTGCAGCTGCTGGGAGAGCAGAATGGGGGTTTGCACGAAGGCTCTTCAAGTCATTTCTCTCCCAGATGGGGAGCTTACATTTTAAACACTACTGCTCACAGAGCTTGAAATTCCTTCCCAGAGTCAGTTCTCTTGGCTCGCTACAGAGAACAGAGGGAAATATGTCACCCCTGAAAACAGCCACAGCCAGGTTTCAGGTAGTCATGGGCTGAATGAGGCATGTGTGGCTGCTACCAGCTTTCTCTGCTAATGGTGAGGGGCCAAGCCTGGACTTCTCAGCGAGTAGCCAAGTAGGGTCAGGGGAGTGGGAATGTAGCACGACCCAGTTTGGTGAACAAGGTTTTTCATTTTTTAAAGTACTCTCAAGATCCTTCATGCCGTGTTTTAAAATAAAATGCATGACAGCAGTTCTTCATATAGTACTGGGTTTGATCTTTGCAACACACCATCGACAAGAGCCCGTGTATGGGTTTCAAACCTGGGCGTTGGAGCCGGCCACACTCTCTCCTTAAATTCCAGCTGGACTGACTATCAACTGTGTGACCGGGAACAAGTTTTTTAACCTCCAGGCTTCATTTTTCTTACCTGTAAAATGGAAGAACAACAGTATCAACCACATAGGGTTCTTGCAGAAACGCATACATAAATACACGCAAGGCACTGAGGGATAGACCCGGCACAGAGTCAGCCTCCACGGTAAACGTTATTGGAATTCAGGAGACCTAGGGTTACTCTCATCTGATGTCAGTGATGATGGCAGTTGGACCCTCGTTTCCCCCATGATCTCATGGTTAAGTGACAGCAATAAGCATTGACGTCTATGGATGAAACATTGTCCCACCTTTCTCTGAAATGTTGGAGGGTAGGCACTTGGTGCAGCAGACACAAAAAACCTTTTAACAGATCCTTTTGGAGGGTTGAGAGGAGTTGAGGTTTATTAGAAGGCATACTGTTCAGTCTTTGTGAAATTATCTAACCTAAACCCCATTTTTGATCATCAAAATTATTACCAAAGACTTATTGAGTATCTGCTATGTACAAAGCTTTGATAAAGACTCTGAAATGAGAAATTGAAGTGTTACAACATGGTTCCCGTCCACCTGTCAACAGCTCCACATATGAACAGATGTCCCTGACAACAGGTGCTAGATAGAGAGCACAGGGGTCCATCCAGGAGGAGGCAGCCCACCTGGAACCCATGTCTTTTCCCGGATGCAATGGAATCAGAAATGCTGCACTTAATTTAATAGAAGACTGGACACTATAAGGCCAGAACAGTGCTGAAGACATGGACTTTGATCTCTTATGGAAATGAGCATCCATAGGGCTTCCTAGGGGCCAGAAACTCTCCTAGAAAAAACGATTCAAAGTAATTCACTCCTTTCTGTATATAATACATACCTGTCACGTGGTCAAAAATGGCAAATATCGCTGGCGTGTCATGGGTTACACAAGCAATGTATGACTCATCTCCGTATACTTGACAAACCTGTTGTCTAATTCGAGAGCTATATCAGTTAGGGATTTAAAGACTCCAAGTATAATACAGAAAAATGCACCTAATGAATATCAATTTTAAGAAAGTGCCACGTTAGCTAAGAAATAATAGAAACACATGCATCCCAAATCAATAGAAACCTCCCCCATCTCAGACCTGCTTTCTCAGAGAGGAGGGGGAAGTGGGAATAAAGGAAATCTTTTTTCAGTCTGCAGGAGGTTCCTTCAGTAAACGCGAAACAAAACAAAAAGCCAGACAAGCCTGAGGATCCGCTCTGCTTCTCAATGGCCTCTTCTCTACCCCATTTTCTGCAGTGACGAGTCACCCCTTGTCGCTTTAAGCCCAGCCTTCCACCATTAATCACCCCTCTAGGTTTTTATTTACTTTTCATCTTAGAGAGAAAGGAGTCAGGAAATAAGGGATTTCTTGTTGGGCAGTCCCCATTGTGTAGCGATGCAGCGGACTTCCAACCCTGTACCACCTGCCCGAGAGACAGAAGACAGGGGAGGAGGGTGGCAAGGAAAATAAAGGGGAGGAGAAAAGTGGTTAAAGACTTAATTTAATATACTACACTAAAGATGCTGAAAAATGCATTTAGTTCAGAACCTCCACCACTGAGTACTGTGAAGTAGCATTTAGCTCTAATAGGGTTTCTGCTTCATCAGCTACAATAATTATTTTCCTTAATTTGCCTTGGACATTCTGTATAATGATCTCCATGTTTGGGGATAGGGGCTCTTTTTGTAAGCGAAAACAAGAAGCAAGTGTGTGATTTGCTTCACCTCCTGTGTCTGGCTTGCCTTCCTTTTCACAGGCCTTAAAACGTGTCTCTGCCCTCTCTCTGTCATCAGTGTGAACTTCTTGACGTTGGGACCATCCATCTCCACCCTCCCGTCCCTGTCCCCACCTGCAATCTAACTGGCAATTTGCCACCTCTACCCTTTTCTTTAAAACTAGATCAGCTTCCCTGCAACTTGCAAGAATATTCTGTCCCCTGCAAGAAACCCCAGAGAGGCTGATCTTGAAAATGTGCAAATGTATTATTTAAAAAATGATATTGAGATCAAACTGCGATGTGTGTTTATATCTTTTTGATCTCTATTTTTGTCCTTTATTAACTATCCCCTTACCCTGTTTCTCCAAGTGTTAGCTACAGATTTTCAATCACACCCACAGGCAAAGCCAACCCGCAGGGAAGCTCTCAGCAGTGCCCTTCCAGAACCAGCCCAGCAGACGAAAGGCAGATGGAAAATTCCAGGGGTTCTGATCTGAACATTTAAATGATCATCTAGCGTAACACAAATCTACGAGATATGTATTTTTAGTTTCCTATGCAGAGCAATAGAATTGAGACAATGCAAAGGACCCTGGTGAGTATGTTGCACGGAAAATGCTTTGCAGGAACTATAGTCAGAAGAGGGTGAATTTGGAGAGACCCTGAGAGGGAGGGACTTAGGGCAGCAGAAATGCTATTTATAATCATTCCTTCTGCTGTCTGACTCTGTATCATTGCAAATTGTACTCACCACCACTATTTTATTTTGTTTTGTATTTTAACTTTCACCTGGGTAGGGGAGTGCTGGTAAGGCCACCTGGTTTTGCATCCATTTGATAAATCCTAACTGACTCAGGGCCAGAAGAACAAATCAGGGGCGATGCCCGAGCTGGCTCCCTCACCTCTGAGGAGACTTCTGTTTGCATTGCTTTGTATTCCAAAATATGCTTACTTATTACCTAGCAAATAAGACTACACTTGGGAATACATTCATTACTTCAATATTTAGATACTATTCAAGGACAAAACCTCAAAAATATTTTCATATAGCCGTCAGTAATCTCGATGCTAGACGACAGATGATTACATATACCATAATCTATGATTTATGCTATTTAGAATTCTTCAAGGTGTACCTTCTGCATCCTAAAATGAAGAATAAGAGAGACTAAGATACACCAAAAGTCATTTAGATGTCTGCAGGCTAGCCAGCAGGTCTAGTCCTGAGCGACTGTTCTCTGCCACACTAACCAACCGATGACAAGTTAAAACAGATTTTCCCAGAGCCAGGACTCCTGGCTGGGGGTAAGAACAGTTTTACACATGCAGCATACCAGAAGGACATTTAAAACAGAGAAGATGTTACATATTAAGTCCTGTTTCCATTTTCACAATAAGAATACTGTGGCTTCCAAAATAAAGCCGGATCCTCCTAACAGGGAATAATGGGAGGGTTTTGAACCAGGGGCCAATTATAGAATGTTTGAAGATGTACTTGTCAATTGCTTGTTTGCTCATAGTTTAGAATGTGTAACTTCTCCTCGCTGCATACATGTCTTTATTTTTTATTATTTCCCTGGTTGGGCCTTTGGCTCCTGTATTCTGAGAGACACTCCTAACAAAAGAGGCCATTGAAATATGGAGGTGTCACTGAGGATTTGCTTAAAAAGAGGGACAATTCCCACCTCTTTATCCCTTCTCATATTTCAAATCTTTCTATCCACCCATTCAGCTAATCCTTTAGAACTTTTAGATATACTTTTACTACTATGAAGTTCTTTGAATGACAACTACACTTACACTTGGCTATGCATTTCAGAAATAACAAATAAGTAGCATATACTGATCATCTCATGTGGCAAGTGTGGGGCATAACTGTTTACATGTGTGAGCTCATTGCTATTATCCCCATTTTTTGGTGATAATACCCACCTTCCCTCTTAACTTCCCCATGCTGATGAGCAAAAACACATAGTATCATCTAGCTTCTCTATCTCAATAAATGACATCATCACCAACAATTGAGGTCCTCTCCTTGGTACGTGTCTTTTTCTCATTCCCCACATCCAATCTCTCAACAACCCTATCAACTCTGCCTCCAAAATATATCCCAAATACTGCCACTTCCCTTTAGCCACTTGGGTACCATCCCGGTTCCATCCTCATCATTGCCCATCTGGACTAGAAGGTAGTCTTCTTCCCGGTATGCCTGCTCCATTTCTGTCTCACTATAATGGAAAAATGTAATCTTTTAAAATATAAATCAAATTTAATGTCCTCACTATAAACCCTAGAATGGCTTCTTATCACATTTGGAATAAAATGCAAACCCCATATCCTGGCCTTAATGATCTAGGCCAAGCTAATCTTTAGACTTAATCATTGTCTTCCTTGCTCTTTCTTTTCCAAGAACAGTGTTTTGTAAACCCTCCAAGTCTTTCCTGCCTTAACATCTTAGTATGTGTTGTCTCCTCTTCCTGAAATGTTCGTTAGCATTTTCCATGGTAAATTTTATCATTCCAATCTCAGCTTTACATGTGAACTTCAAGGACTTTCCCCAGTCATCAAATTTAAAGTTGCCAGCTAGGAATTCATAGCCTTTGTCACTGATATTTTCCTTTTTCACTTCCTAAATTTGCTTGTTTATGTTCTGTCTCACCAGAAGAGCGAGGACTGTGTTTATTTTACTCACCATCAAGACTGGGTACATAATTTCCAGAGCCAAGGGGAAAATGAAAATATGGGCCTCTTGTTAAAAAATTATTAAGAATTTCAAGACGATGGTAAGAGGCCATTAAGCCAAGTGCAGGGCCCTTCTCAGCCCAGGACCTGTGTGGCTGCATAGGTCCCAGGCCCATAAAGTTTGTTCACCACTGGACTCCGACCACATAATAGCTGCCTGAATTACTTTTTTAGAATATTTTGAATGAATTATTCATTCATGCATTTGTTGAATACATGAATAAATAAGTTAATGAATGGAATTAAGGAAACTGAGCTAGATATAACAGACTATTCAACGCAGAGACTAAAGTGCAGAGTTGGAATGGAAACTCAGGCAGTCTGATCCCACATTTCCTATTAGCCACTGTGCCACACTGCATCCCAAGGCCAATAAAATCCAGTCTCTGGGACCAAAAAACAAAACAAAACAAGACAAAACAAAACAAAAACAAAAACAAAAACCCATCCTCGGCCTTCAGTGAAATTTAATATCATGTAGAAATGAAGAACAGCCCCCAAAAGCTATAATTCAAAAGAAGTGGGTGCTAAGTATTCTAAGGGGAGTATGAAAAAAGCTATAGAACTAGAAATGTGAGTAAGGTGAGTTACTAGAAGCTGTAGTTGAGGTGGGCTTTGAAGGCTGGTAGGAGTTTGGTACATGGGCTATGAGGAAAGACCCCCCTAGAGGAAGCACATAGAATGTCTGGACACATGGTGGGAAGCCCAGTGTGGCTGAGGAAAGGCGTTGTGAAGGGAAGGAAGAAGGAATAAAAGAGACATCTCTGATGGCTCCCTATTACAGCGGACACTTAACCTTAAGGGACTTTCTTTTGTTTAAGTAGGAAATGGAACCCAGGGATGTGCCATTTAGAAAACAGAGCTTGAGGAAGATGATTCTGGCTCCAGTGGACAGAGTGGACATGGGGAAAAAACCACAGACCACTTACATGAGCCTAACTACGGTACTGGCCACAGGGGTTCCAAGGAAGAAAAAGATAATGGGAGTCGAAGAGAAAATAAAAACCTAAGTGATTACCTGGGGTGCATAAAGGAGTGGGGATTCCAAGCAATGATTCCAAAGTCTGAAATCTCCAGCAAACCTACTATGTGCTTGCCGATTTGCGTGCCTTATTTCTAATCTTTATAACAGATCTGGGAGAGAAACTTTCTGAATTATCTCGGAAAGACAAAGCCTCAAAGAAGTGAATGAGCTTGCTGGAGGCCACACAGTAAGTGCAGTAGGTAGGATAGGAACTCACATACATGTGATTCCATTATATTCTGCCTTGGTAAATGGGGACATCAAGATTAGAAGCAAGGAAGTCAGGACCTGGAGCTGGTTGGAAAAGGTGGGTACTTTATTTATTGCCTTATAAAGCTTATACTTGTTTCATATGTATACATGATGACCCTTTTTGATTTTTTTATTTTTTCTTTGGTTTTTGGTCTAGAAAGTGTCTTTATTTTTACCTTGCTCTTTTATAGTAAATAATCCAGGTCTAGTCACTTAATAAACATTCTATAAATTCTTTATGAGTGCTATACAAAGTTGCAGTACATGGTTGGAAGTGAAAAATACCTGAATGTCAACAGAACAAGATCTAATTTGATATAGGCAGGCTGGATCCAAGGAACCAGAGGGGGTCCCCCGAGGACTTGCCAAGAGGGCCCTTGGCTTCCTGCAGGATGGAAATCAAAGGTGACCCAAGAGAAAATAAGAGTAGAGTTTATTGAAGACAGAGAGAGCAGATACAGACAGAATATCTGGGAGACTCAAAACGGAAAAGGAGCATGAGTCTCACCTTTGCTTGGAGGTCTGAAGTTTTTATGAGAATGGTGGTCTGGTGTACATGTCTTCTCAGGCATCTAGAACTAGTGCTCAGGTCCTCCATCAGTGACATATGTCCTGGAGCCAAGGTTCTCGAGGTCAAGGTGTTTGCAGTCAGTGGTCTTGGAGAACGCTCACAATGACCTCAACTTGTCGCTGCTTAGATGTTACCTACTGTGCTGGAACACTCCAATCAAATCATTAACTCTTTGACCCTTACATGAGGACATACATGAAGGAAGGTGTATGTGGGGGTGCAGGCCCTAACAAGAATAGAAGCAGGAAAAAGAGCAGTGGAAACCAACACCAAAACAAAACAAAACAAAAACAAAAAACAAAACGAAATAAAACAAAAAACAAAAACGAAACAAAACGCAACAGCTTTTTATCATGAGGTCTCTTCAGTTTCCCTATTTTAATTGACTTGCTAAATTAAAAACCACTGTTGACTAAGAAATGGGGGAAATGTCATTTTAGTAGATTTATGATTAAAAAGAAAGAATTCTTCTCCCAAACCTATTATTTAGTCCCCAGAGGGTGTAGGCAAATGATGAAGAAAGGCAAACAAACACCAGCAACATTTACCTGCAGTTAACACTCTTCTCGGCTGCACATTATGCTCACTACCTGCCATGAACACACCATGATCTTCGGAATGGGTTTTTAATAATATTGCTCACTAGACCAGCACATCAATACATCTCCTCCCCCATCTCTCATCAGAGGCAGTTCCAATTTATTCAAAAGTTACTTGCTTTGGAGTAAGCCATCATCCCATCGGAATGTGAAGTATGTCTCCCCTTGGGGATCATATGACCATTCCGCTTAATTTAATTTAGAAAAAAAGCTGAATCAAGTCTTGTTTTACTCCCCTGAGGGAAAACATGCTTCACAAATGAAGAGTTCCCAGGCAAAGAAACTCTAGTCCTAACTCCCATCAAAAAGTTCATTTACATACATTCTCCTTCATTCTATTGACTTGTGAAACTGAGTTTATGTTTATCCTCCACCTAAACACTCCTCATTAACCATCAATAGCACAGACAGGGAGGTGAGAGCCATTTCCTGTTCTTACTCCTAATGAGGACATCTTAAAAAATTGAGAAGGAAAGAAATCTGGCACAATGAGTCAAGTGATTAGCATACCTAATCAATGCTTGATAAGATCAATGAATCAATGGAACTGTTTTGAGTATCTTGCCTATAGAGGGCTATCTGCTAGGTGCTGGAGAGTGAGTGAAGGGACAGAGAGGAATATTCTGGCACTCAAGATCACCACTGTCTGTTTGAGAGGATGATATAGCCATTAGAAAAGGTAATTATTGAAAACAAGAGAAATAAAATTTTGTATGCAAAGAAATAACATTTTAATTACTGGTATACTCCGATTACAAAGCCGATTCCACAGTGTGTCATTTTGGATGGGAGGAAACAGTGCAGAAGGAGTGAAGATTTGTGCGGCACCTGCAGAAGGCAATTGAGCAGTACCTGTCATAAATACAAATGCATTTACTCTTTGGCTTGGAAATTCCTTCACAAGATATTTATCCTACAGATATATAGGCAAACACTCAGAACTAAGTGTGAACAAGAAAATTCCAGGCACTGTTTTTTATGTTTGAAAAGATCAGAAACAACCTGTGTGACCATCAATTGGGGACGGCTTAAATATATTATGGCACATAATCTGATGGATTTTTGCAGCTATTAAAAATAATGGAGCAGCTTTTTATATATGGATCTGAAAAGATCTTTAATGCATACTTTTTAGTAAATTAAAAGAGCAAAGTACACAACAGAAAGTATAGTTTGATATATAGTGTTTCCTCACAAAATGTATCACAGGCAGCATATATAAATATGGGAATAATAAAGTATATATAACATATATATGATGTACAGACATAACATTTCTCTCTCTATCTCACATACACACACACTTCACCTAAATGCTTAAAACACTTAATATAATACATCTGGCAACCATGTTTGCCTCTGGGAGTGGACTAAGGACTAGTAGTCAGGGGTGGAAGAGACACTTAATTTTAACTGTATATGGTTTTACATACTTGCAAGTCTGTCTCTAGTGCATATATATTACCTATTTAAAAATTAGTTTATATAATAAATTGGTGATAGAACACAGAATCTGATGAAGCTGATTAGTTGAGTATACCATTCTCTGCAGCTGGGGCTTGGCAAAGTCATATGCATCCCAAGGTGAGGTGCTGGGAACTCGGTGGGGTGCTCTCAGTGTTGAAGTCAGAGTGGTTGAGTGTGAAAGTGATTGCATTTGCCCCCATCTCCAGAAAAAGAGTGAGCTTCAGTTGCTACTAAGTCCACCCTCTAGACTGGCATTCATGACCCCGAAGTGAACTCTGGAGGACCTGGAGCCTCCTCCAGAAGACAGGATATTCACATTAGACTGTACAATCCTCCATGCTGAGAACCTTCTCTTATCCCTTGTTACTTATTCAAATCCATCCTGTTAACGGATTTGGGTCCTTGGGGTGAGTAAGGACCCAAACTAAGCCGTTCACCTGGCCCTGGGACACTTGGGCCTCTTGAATTAGAAGAAACTTCTATCAGAGAAGATGGAGATTTTAATGGTCCTAAATTACTCTTACTCCTTTCTCTTTTCCCTTTTAAAACTTGGACATTATCATTCCCTGGATTGTGATACTGCTGGGGAATAAGTCTTTGTAGATTTGGAAGAAATGCACCAGACAGTGAAGGAGATGATCTTATTTTGCTTACTGAATAGGGAGAACATTCATTAATAATGAATATCTCAAAGAAAAAAAGGGGGACCTGAGTTCTCATAAAGGCATGTACGTATGGGAGTCCATGAGTCTTTTGGGAGTCACGTGGAACAATGGTGTTAGGTCATATCTTAAAGTGTGAGAGGGCGAAGTTGTCCTTTGTAATTACCCAAAAAACCAAAGGGCAGAGAGCTTGCTTGCTTGCTTGCTTGCTTGCTTCCTTCCTTCCTTCCTCTCTCTTTTCTTTCTTTCTTTCTTTCTTTCTTTCTTTCTTTCTTTCTTTCGATTTCATTTATTTCTTTGGGAGAGAGAGTGGGTGGGAGCGAGTAAGAGAACACGAGTGAGAGAGGGAGAGAGCATGAACAGAGCGGGGGAGGGGAAGAAGCAGACTCCCCAATGACTAGGGAGCTTCATGGGCTGGGGGCTGGGGGGGCTCAGTCTCAGGACCCTGGGATCATGACCTGAGCCAAGGGCAGACACTTAACCAACTGAGCCACCCAGGCCCGTGGGGTAGAGAGCTTTGTTAAGTGTCACTGTTTCCCAGTCAGCACAGGGCTCAGATGACTTTTGACATTGTCATTTGCTTCCACCTTCAGGCACAGTCCTGATCAATTTTCCCAGGTCCTCCAGCCCCATCTGTACCCTTTTGCCTTTGTATCCTCCATTCCCAACCCCAGTTCTCCTTTGATTTTTCTCACTATGGCTTGCTTATACAGGTCAGGTATTCCTGATCTAACTCTTCTGTCTACTGCATCATTGATTCTTAGTTCTGACTGGTTATTATTTTCTGTTAGTATCCTTAATGATCTTCCTTGTCGCTGAGGAATCATTTTCAGTATTCAACTAACTCGATAATCTTTCACCTAAATGTTTTTAATAACATAGTTCACTGAGCCTCGCTTCTCCTTCCTCACAGTGAAAGAGCATTTCCCCAGCTCTGGACAAAGGTTGGCTGGACCTCTTGCCACAGGGTCTGTCCTGAGTCGGGAAGAACCATCACATACAAAAAAATGATTCATAATAAAGCAAAATAGAGAGTTTAACTGTCCTCCAGTTTCACCAAAGACAGATCAGAAGGAAATGAACTAGGAGGAAAAAAAGGAAGGATTTAAGTGATGGCGACTGAGCAACAACTGTTGACAGAAGAAAGGCTATTATTAAGTATTAGGACAGGTTATCAAAAATGGTTATGAAAAGTGAAGAGATTTCCAGGCTGCAGGAATCCATCACCTTAAGCAAGCATAATATGTACTGATATTTCTTTAATAAAATATATACAGAGAGGAAAATATTTGTTATACAGAACTTCAACCATAATATGGTAGTTTTTCACTTCTCATATCCCAGTGACATGATCTTGACTTTCCAATTGTATCAACGTGTTTTTAGATTCCACGCCTGGACTGCTTAGCAGCCGAAGACATAGAATTACAAGCAGTACTCTAGCCACAGAGTAAAGATTTTAGTTTGCTTTCTCTTCTTTTTTTCTTTTAAAAAGATTTTCGTGTGTATTTACATATTGTTATCTTGCTACAGAAGGGGTTCTTTGATTGGATAAATGTTCGTTATTGTTATTGGTGTCATCATTGGGTGGGGCAGCTTTTCACTTCTATTTTATGATTTCAGTGCTATCACAGTATTTGCAGAAGGCTGTGCTAACCTCTGAATGTGCCTCTGTGGCCAAAAGGTCTTTTAACATGTTCTGAACCTGTGTGTTTCGGAACTTTTTTATTCCTGTGCAAATAAAATGCATACAAGAATGCACACGTCTACATCCACAGCTAATTACACTCCTAAGGACTCTTCATTGTCTTCCATTTACGCATAATTAAATCCCCTTGCTCTTTATCTGCTCCTGTAAGCTTTAACATAGAAATACAGAGAAGAGCAAAACAATGAATGCCACCCTACCCCCACCGCACACAACCCCCAAACCTGCTGGGTTTAAAGGAAAATCCCTCATTTGCTCAAGTTGTCTACGCCAAGCACTTTGCAGTGAAATACCCCTAACAGTGTGTTCCAATGGGTTCTCATTTGGGGAAGGAGAATGTTACAGAGGGGCAATGGTACTTCCCATGCCTGTTCCTGAGCCATTTCAAAGAGAGTAAAACATGCAGGAAAATGTTCAATGGGTTTTATAGCAAAACATCATGGTGCTGTTATCAGCTTCCTTGCGGGAAATGGTAATGTGTATTCATATAAGCACAATGGGGTTGAACATCGCCTCGTATCCATTCAGATGCCTCCCAGTACCCAGGCAACTCACACACAAATGCCCGTTTGCTCGCCCTGTAGCTCTCAGCAACCAAGGCTCCCCAACCCTCCCAGTCCCTGCTGCTGCCCAGCAGCTCAAGGAGCAATTGAACCTTTCTTTTGGAAGCACGGTCTCACTCTTACCACTGGCCGGAAATTTGTTCAGTTTTCATTCTTATCTAGAATATTGGCAGAAGATGATGGTAAAGATGGCCTTCTTCAATTTTTTTAACCCCATAAATACATAAGAACAATAGCTATTTTCTCATCCCGCCTCCCCCTCCCACAAATTTCAGAAAAGCAAGGCAAATAGAACAGAAAAACAAAACCAGAGCAAACTGTAGGATGACAACAAAGAAGAAAGCACTATGGCATGAGTGCAATGGACAAGGAGAGAAAACAGATTCAGATGCTCAGTTAGAATCCTCATTTGATAATGTAGTGGTTTAAACCTCCCTAAGGAAGTTTCAAAAAAAAAAAAAAGACACTTTAACTGCTCGATATCTTAGCTTGTTCAGATGATTGGGCTGAATATTCAGCTGTGGGTGTATGACCTTCATATGGCTATGGTGAGCTGATTTTCAGACCATGATTCCAATTACTGGTAGGCTAGTCCTGCTTATTCCACTACCAAGTTAATCTGAACAATAAACAGTAATTGACTCTAGAGACTAATCTTGACACACTGACTTTCTGAACAAAATGTCATAGTTTGTAAAAGGAGTATAGCTACATCTGAACTAATATCCACGAGGAATTTTGGAGAAAATCATATGAAGTCTGTTAAATGCAGACTCTATCCCTCTGTAACTAGAAGGTAACATCGTAACTAGAATCTTGCAAATGGAAGGGATTTGAGATACTGATATTCCAATACTCATAGCATCCGGGTTGATGTCCTGATTAATTAAAAGAGAAAACATACAGTAAGATGGTCTTCAGCCTGGAGTAAATACCCACATTTCTGTAAAAGCTGGTTTTTTAATCATACCTCGTGGATCTCTGACTGCTTTGGTTGATCAGTGTTTAATATGTGTTAATTTTTGGTTATCATACATACCTAAACTCATGAAAGCAGGTACTGACAGTGTCTGGTGTGTTAATTAATTCATTCATTAGTCAATCATTTATTGAGTAATTACGATTTTCTCTAGCATTGACTATATAAAGATGAAAAAGTTGCTGCTTTCACCTTTAAGGAGCTCAGATGTCATTAAGGAAGAGAAGAATATACATAAATTGTTTGATTATGGCTGATAGCTGATTTAATAGACATGCATAAAAGGTACAGTGATAGCCTAAAGGAAGAGATGAACACTTATCAGGGCAGAGGATAGAGAGAGGATTTAAGATGGATCCATAACCAGATGAGAAATTAAGATAGGTATTAGAGCATAAGAGTTGGACATATTTAAGAAGAGGAGAATTGCATGTGCAGAGAGAAAGAGTCAAGAAATATCTTAGCATGTTCAGACAACTATAAATAATTTTTTAAAAACCAAACACAGAGGGGGGGAAAGGTAGGAAATAGTTATATAGATTGAGGATATTGAACAACATGGAAAAAGTTTAGATTGTACCTTCAATGAGAAGAAAGCACAAAATGAATATATTTGACTCCTTTTTTCCAAGAAGAGTTTCCTAGGGTATATATATATATATCCCTACCCAGGTCATTCCTAGGAAGATATGAAATTCTCAGAGACAGAGTCATAGCCTCAACATCCCTGATCTTCTCACCCTCTTTATAAATGTGACATCAAGTTAATTTTTACATCAAAGAAAGTCATGCAGGCAAAAACCACAACCAAAGTAATTGGAAAATGATACGAGGAGACAGCAATTTCCCCTCGTGCTCGAGTAATGAGGCTGGTGATAAGGGGCAGTTTGTACGAATATGATTTTCAGATGAGTACAAGCACTAGTTAACCAGTTGATGGCCTCTATCATCGGCACCCAGGGACTTCTTTCTAACTGTCCAACTGAGGGAGAAACTTTGCACGTTGTTTGTTTCTACTTATGTACTCAGAAATAGATTGTTAGGTTGATTGTCAAACATAATCCCATTTCCCTAACATATAAGCCAATGATCCTTTTGAATTAAGAAAAAGAATTTTAAAAAACTCTAAAATATCATATAAAATTTTAAACATTTTTTCCCCCCAAATGAAGTGAAATTGGAAACCAGGGAGATAATGGATCCAAAAGCCTGTTTTAATTCTGAATATTTCAGCCCAAGTCACAGGAGGAAGAGATGAGGCATAGGCTAATTCAAGGTGGAGAGTCTTTTAGAAGACCACTCCACAAAGTTAGGAACCTGAGGGGCTCCACCCACTGCTCAAAAGGAGAACTTAAGAAAACTTGCCTGTCTTGACCTTTGCCTGGTAGATGGGAAAGTCTCCCTTGAGAATTTATAGTCATAAGCCAGCTTTCTTATAGGTTGGTTATAAACCCCCCTTCAATGACTATATGTAATTGTAATTCATCTGTGGAAGAATGCTACTTTTACTAAGGACTTGAGAATTTCATCAGATAATATTCCAAGGAAAATGAGAAGCTTATGGTAGAAAAAAAATTCTATCTCTCTATCATCTATCTATCTCAAAGCACTTTGTCACTTAAAAATAGAAGAAACAGGGGCACCTGGGTGGCTCAGTGGGTTAAAGCCTCTGCCTTCAGCTCAGGTCATGATCCCAGGGTCCTGGGATCGAGGCCCACATCGGGCTCTCTGCTCAGCAGGGAGCCTGCTTCCTCCTCTCTCCTCTCTCTTTGCCTACTTGTAATCTCTCTCTCTCTCTCTGTGTCAAATGAATAAATAAAATCTTTAAAAAAAAATAGAAGAAACAACAAATAGTAGAATCAGACTCATCAAGATGTCAGATATAATTATCAAACAAAATACAAACTAAATGAACTACGTTTAATATATTTAAACAAAGAAGAGATGTTTAAAAATAAGAACAAGACATAAGAGATTATATATTATTAACTAGATTTGGAGTAAGTGGAACTTGGAGAAATGAAATAAATAAAATATTTGAAAATAAAAACTCAATAGGTGGGGTGCCTGGGTGGCTCAGTTGTTAAGCCGCTGACTTCAGCTCAGGTCATGATCCCAGGGTCCTGGGATGGAGCCTCACATAGGGCTCCCTGCTCTGCTTGTGTTCCCTCTCTTGCTGTGTCTTTCTCTGTCAAATAAATAAATAAAATCTTAAAAAAAAAAAAACCCACCAAAACTCAATAGGTACATCAATAGAAGATTAGATACTACTAAAGGGAAAATTAGAAACATGGAAAGTAGACAACCTTCTTTTTTTGAAACCTGTGATACAGCTCGGAGGGAGACAAATAATAAATATGATAGTCAAGAGTCATGGAGGGTAGAGTAAAAATGTTTAACATGAATGAAATCTCAAGAAGATACATTAGAAGGAGAAAGATACTAACTTAGAAGTTAGAGTGGCTGGAAAGAAAAAAGCACCACACATTTGTTGAAAGACAAAAATCCTTAGGTCAAGGAATCCCAATGAATTCTAAGCAATATAAATGTTCAGATGCCTTCTGGGTTTCAGACCAACATCTTCACATTCAGACATCTTAAATAGCATTCACAAGCACTGAGAAATCCAAAACACCCAGCTTTGTTACAGCTACAATGTATCTTTTGCATTTAATTTGTTCTTGCAGTAGTAATAGAGTGATTCTTAAAATTATTAATAAAAGCACTTAAATTTTTAGAGTCCAGGAAGCCAGAAGTTAGATAACAAAGGCCAGAGTTCCAGAAGACCCTTACAAAATCTCAAAAAGAGGAAAATGAAACTATTTGAACAGATTTCTTTCCATCTTTGAGAAGAGCACATTTTCCTTTGCCAGTGGCCTGCTTGTTCTTTCCTTCCTACTTTGTTTTGCTGGCCAAAATGGAAATGACAATATGTTGTCCTAAGCAGTTTTACAAGATTGATCAGGCAAGACTAATATAGACTTTCATCCTTAATCATTCACCCTCACAGAAAATTGAAGCTAGAAAAAGCAAAACTTGATATACGTGTCCTTTTGGGTTCCAAGTGAACACGAATCTGAGGATGGGAGGCAGAGGGATCTTTCATTTGTGGCACAGACTAAATCACTCCTTAGAAGAAAAACCTAATACGGGTGTCTCCAGACAATGCTAATTTCCTTAAGGTAACTAGATATTTGCTATAGAGAAAAATTAACTACCAAATAATTTTTTTTATTGTGCAAGTTGGGAGGAATGAAGGAATAGAATAATTAGTTGGAATTGTTGATGGATGAATTTTTAAAAAATATTTTATTTATTTATTTGACAGAGAGAGAGAGAGATCACAAGTAGGCAGAGAGGCAGACAGAGAGAGAGCAGCCCGACATGGGGCTCAATCCCAGGACCCTGGGATCATGACCTGAGCAGAAGGCAGAGGCTTTAGCCCACTGAGCCACCCACGCGCCCCGATGGATGATTTTTTGTAAAATGATATATATTTTGTTATTTCCAAGTCTAAAATAAACTAAATTCCGAATTCTAATTATTTGGTTTCACTTAGCAACTTTCATTCTAAAGCATGCTTGCTTCTTAGAAGAGCATAAGTCAAACAAAGCTTGCTATGTTCATAAGTATCTCTCTTCCTTTACACTCACCCTTAAACTTTCCATCACTCATCCCATCGCATTCTTCTTGACTTTTCCAGCCCACACTGATTTAATGTTCTAAATTTCTGTAGCACACATTATCTATTCTTTTCGTTGCCTACATTGCACCTTATTTTTATGCCCTATTCATTTTGAGTATATTTCATATGTGAAATCTTTCAAAATTATTTGAGGCCAGAGACCTCGAAGACTGTTTCAGACATTCTATAGTGCCTAGGAAGGGGCTGTACTTTAGGAGGTACTCTGTGCATTCCTGTCTCAGATTGTGCTGCAATGATTTATTGAATAAGTTTTACTTTGTTTTCAGAATGAATGCATGATATAAATAACAGATCCAGTTTTATGAATATTCATATTCCTTAAGCTGAAAGTTACTACTGCTAAATGATCATAGACTCAAATGTTTTTCTTGGAAGAATTGTGACTTTCTGTACAAAAAGTCATTAAAAATAAACAATCTCTGCCATCAAAAAATGGACAATTTAAGTAAGCAGTATTATCAGTAACATATATGTACAACATAAGGGCAGTCTACTTTAGAACCAATAGATAATCCAAAAGGAGTACTTTAAAATTAAAATGGTATTAAAAAGTTTTTTTCTAGTTTCACATTTGACAAATATGAACTAGTGTTACCCAATGTTGCCCATAATTAAAGTAAATGAGAGAGCAAAAGCAATTATTTGGTTCATCAAATGATTGATTACACCAGTTTGAAGTCACCAAGTACAGGATTAAATTTTCTCTGAAATTATCAGAGTTGTATAATGAAGGAGTAGGGAAGTTAGGGATGGATGAACCAAATCCTCTTTCAATTTTAATAAACATGTATTAAAACACAAGTTACATCAATTCCTAGTTACCTATTTGGGACAAATTGCTTAATGTTTTTGAGTTTTTGTTTCCTCATCTCTAAAATGTGGATAATAATAGTTATTTTGCAGAATTGTTTTGGAGATTAAGTAACTTTTGAAAGTAAAGGTCTCATGACTATCTGTACATAGTAGACACAATACATTCATCACCACACAAATGAACCATTTCTCTCAAAACAGATTATAAAGTAAATGTGGTCCCTTCTTTTTCCATTACATTTGTCAATCTTGGTGACTTCCATTGCCACAGCCTCTTCTGAAAAATCTGATCTTCCCACAGATCTGTTTGAGTGAGGAGACCCAGCCAAACATGTTTTATACAACTCCTTGAATATAGCTTTTTAGATGGGAAATGCCCAAGACTCAAAGGAAGCTAATCCTTAGGCTATTTGATGATGCATGCGTAGCCCAATATGAATGATCTCTCCAATGGTGAATGAGCTGGGCAACTAGATTCTTGCATTCAGAACATAGAACAGAAAAACACATGGGGGAAAAGCCAATCCGTTGTAAGAGCCCTTGTAAAGCATGTGGTTCATTAGAGTAGCGAGTGAGGACCTGTGAAAGAATTTGTACTAAGAGTAAGCCAAAGACGAAGTAGAATCTATAACCAAAGAGACACAGAAAAAGAGAGAATAAAAATTAAGAGGTCAAGCTAAAGAAGGAAGAAACAGAAGGAAAAGCAAGAAGACAAGATATACAGAAAGAAGCAAAGATTGATAACGGCCAAATGGAAAATTAAACAAAGATCCACCACAAATTCTTGCCCCCGAGATTCCTAGAAATGCTACGAGCGGGATTCCTCCATCTGAGAGTCCCAGCCTCAAACTCTTCTTTCTTCTGGAGTTCTGGGATAGTAAATTATATATTCTTCCTCCGGTCTTCCCCACCATACTATTCCTTGAGCTAGAGTAAATGAATTTCTTTTAACTAACTCTTTCAGTGTAACTGAAGTGTAACTAAATGCCTTTGAAACATTTGAGGCAATAGAGGGAGATCTATGTAGCAAATAAATGATTTAAACTGACAAAGGAATGTCATCATTAGATTAATTTCCTCCACTGGCCCCCATGGGGCTTGCATGACCAAATTCCTGAGATCGCTTATGTTGTCCCTCCATACGGAAATTGCCTTTTTCACTCCTCTCCAACTATCTAAATCCTACCTATTTATAAAATGTCCAGTTGAAGCTTCCTATCTTCCTGCACATTCTGCCTATACAAATATCTCTTAGCTAAATTCCTAGACCACATTTTCATGCTTAATTCTACCATATGTTATTTCTATGCCTAAATCCTGCATTGTTAGTTAATGCATTGTCATTTTACCTATTCTAGGTGTATATCTAAACCAGCCTCCAAAAAATATAAGTTTTTTGAAAGCAGGAAGGGGGGTTGATGCATTTTTAAAATTCGCTTTACTTTTATCACACGATATCCTCAAAGTAGCAGTAAAAAAAATGAATGAATAAACAAAAATCAAGTGAACAAAAGAATGAATAAATTTAGTGTGGTCAAAGGCTTATATAAAATTTCTCAGAGGATCCTTATAGGAAAGTTTCCTATTTTTTAATGAGGAAAGGAGCAGCATTTGTACATTAATTCCTTTGAGATTGGATTCTTCAATTTATCCTACAGAGATTGTTACAATTATGTATATCACCATTTAAAAAAAGTTAGGTGCAAAAAATCTATTTTAGGTGTTAGATCATAATAATTGCAGCCTGTTAGACCAATGCAAGAGTCTTTTCAATTTCCAGTGCATCCGATTGTGTTAAAAAGGAGGTCACAAGGCACTGACGTACTATAGCAGGTCAGCAGACAAGAGGGAGCAGAAGAGGTCTTGGCACAAACTGACATATTCAGTTGGAATTGTTTGTTTTTCATTCTTTTTAATTTCAGGGGAAAAGAATCTTTCATCTCTTCTGTACACTTGAACAGCAGGTGGGCAGACACTGAATTTTTTCAGGAGAGTGAGTGTGTGGGTAAGTCACTTGGAAGAAGTTCAAACATCATGTATATTACTGATGTTGACAAGTCTAACTGCAGGACACGGGGGAAGCAATCCTAGTTGGGGTAGAGCTGGCATTTTCAGGGTATTTTTTTAAAAATATAAATGCTCTGACACTGATCTAAAAGCCTAGCTCCTGAGGGCTTTGGTGTGTAACTGTGATGTGTGAGGCCAGGCAAATACAAAAGCTGGGATGGAAGATTTCGCTCGAATAAAATTGGAAGCAGCTTATATGTTCTGCCACTTCTCAAATCAACTGCTGCTTCTTGAGTTGGAAAACACCAGATTTGCTATTCATTGTTTTTTTTCCCCCCTTTTTGTTTCCATTGCTGCCTTTGCCTTTCCAGGGTCTACACAAAGTGAAACGTGTTTCAGGACCATAATGAGTAGTTTTGAAAAGCATTCAGTTGAGTTTAATGTTGTTCTACTAAGTTTCTTTTAGCCTGGTCTGTGGTGCCTGTGTGTGAGTGTGTGTGCGCATGTGTGAATCCACCTCACCTGCAGATGCTGCATTCATCTGTTTCAAATAGATATAGCAGCCCAGTCCAAAAATAATTGTCAAGGTCATTCAGTATGAACATAGGAGTTAAAGTTCTAGCAAAAGAACAGTGAAGGTGTGACGTTAACTAAATTTATTGTAAGAAAAAAAATTTATTGTAAGGACTTTGAGGGATACAGGAAAGACTGAAAGTTCTGGGGAAAAAAAAGGGCTGTCATGTGTGTGTGTGTGTGTGTGTGTGTGTGTGTGTGTGTGTGTGTGTGTTTAGTTTTTTATCCATATTTATTTTAATATCTTAGTTTCCTTAAAAATGGCTTTAACTCATAAAAAGGCATTTTATATATACATTTGTAATACTAATATGAAGAGATAAAATAAATTATGAAGATGTGGACATATTCAAATTGTCTTTCCAAGCAAAAGGATATAAGTTTTTTACTCTGGAAGCTTTTGATGGCCATGATCAAATTTCTCAATAACTGTAACTGAGGATGGAGCCTGAGGGCCTCCACAAATTTGCAACAAAGTTACTGGCTAGGATAGGATGGCAGAAATTCTCATGGTGAGTCAGAGCCATGGACTCAAGAGACAAACTTCACTTTCTTTTTTGGCTGTCATAACTTTTTCTCCCCTTCTTTCACTCCTTCCTTC
>LNAC01000800.1:271261-297978 GCA_002007465.1 Ailurus styani | reverse complement strand
AGCCTGCTTCCTCTTCCTCTCTCTCTCTGCCTGCCTCTCTGCCTACTTGTGATCTCTCTCTCTCTCTCTCTCTCTCTCTCTCTCTGTCAAATAAATAAATACAATCTAAAAAACAACAAAAAAAGATCTGTTGGAAGAACATTCTAGGCAGAGGAAGGGGTTGTTTCAAAGGCCTTAAGAGAGAAGAGAGATTGGTAAGTCAAAGGAATGTAAAGAAAGCCTTTGTGTCTTAAACATAGTGAGTTGAGGGGAGTGAGAGAAAGAGTCAATCATGTCATCAAATCCAGGGTAAAGAATTAGATTTTATTCTCAGCATCAAGTGAAGTCATTGTAGGGTTTAAGCAGAGATCTACTTTACATTCTCTGAGACTATTCTGGATATAAGGTGGAAAAAGGAGCATAAAGTAGAAAAAAAAGAGGCCAGTTGAAGTCTAATGGAGTTGTCCAGATGAGAAATAATGTTGGATAAGATCAGGATGACAGCAATGGGGATAGAAGAAGTAGGTAGATTAAGAAAATGTTTTGCTTTTGTTTCTACTTATTGACTGATTGGTTGTGAGAGGTAAAAGAAAGAAAGGAAGTAAAAATTTCCTTCAGTTTGTTAGCTAGAGTTGGCGAGTAGATGGTAGTCCCCTAAGGAGACTCTTGGAAGCAGAATTTGAAGAGTGAGTTAAAAGTTCCACTGAACCCATGATAAAAAAAAAACAACAACAACAAGGCATGTCCAAGAGGCATAGTAAGTCCTGAGTAAAGGTGAAAAATAGAGATATACATTTGGAAATTATCAGCACTTAAATGGTACCAATTACAAACACTTAGGGAAAAAGTATAGACAACAAAAAGAGACCTCAGGGCTTAAGCTTTATACCCTCTACCATTTAATGCTTACAACAGAGCAGGAAAAGCTATCCAAGCCTGTTGAAATTATGTGGCCTTTGAGTTAAAAAGAAAACCTTGAGTGTGCCATGTAGAAACCAAGATAAAAAAAATAGGTTTCAAAATGGTTAAGTTGTGAATGGAGCTGAATAATTCTATGTAGGCATGGGACTTGGAAACACGAAGTTGGAATGTGATGATTATGCACACATATGTACATATACTATGAAGGATTGACATGAGGATTAGAGATAATGAGTATAAAAGGATGAGAAATAGAAAGGGAGAGAACTATTGAAGGTCCTATACAAAGTCACAACAAAACAGTAGTGGAAGCAGCACTTCTAACCAGGTGTCTCTGACCCCAGAAACTCAACTCTTTCCACTCTGCCTCTCTGCTTCGGGATCATACCACCCAGCCTTTCATACTGGGTGGAAGAATGTGTTTCAGCCGGAGGCACTGGGTGTATAGAGACAGTTTCCCCATAACTATGTCAAAACATAGTCTTAAAAATAGGAAAGCAGGGAAAAAGGAAGGAAGGGAGAGAAAGGATAATGAGTAGAATCCTGGGTCTAAGTTGTACATAATGTCTTAATTCTACAAGCTCAGTGAATTAAGCCTTTCTAAGTGCCTTTAAATCCATCCCTCTCCAAGTAAAATCCAGGTGCTCATCTCCTCTGTCAATTTTGCAGCAATCTCATTTATGTCTGATGGACCTGGCTTACCTGAAGAATAATCCTAAATCACCCCCTTTCCTTTCATTGTGTATTTCATTATATAGGCTCAAAACCCTTGAAAAAGTACTCTCTGCATTTTGGAGAAAATCAAAAGATATTTGTCTGGAGCTCAGTTATCTTTGGATACTATCCCGTTTGTCTTCTTATCACCAAGATGCACTCAACTTGAGACAAGACACTCTCCGTAATTCTCCTCACTTCCTTGCATTTTCTTATGTCAGGAGTTAGGTTTTTTTCTTAATAGTTTCTTTCCCAGAAATCTCACCCTATTCTTATCCATATATTCAAATTCCACCTTATTCAAGTCCCCGCTTGAATGCCCCTTTTGCAGGAAGCCTTACCTGGCCAAAGCAAGACAAACTATTGTTTTATTTCCTGGAATTGACATAACATGTGATACCTCTGTCATTTAGCATGCGAACAACTCTATTTTTCTGTTAATTCCACTGAAATATACTCAATAACCACTTTTTTGACTCCCAATTAATACCCACTGCCATGTTAGGGCTAGACAGGTCCATGAAAACTCACCAGCATCCTCTGAAATACTATGGCACTTCTGCCACTGATATGATTTAGACAGCAAGCAAAAGCATTGCATTCATTTTAAATATATAAGGACTGATGTGATAAATGGCATATCACCAACCGTCCTAATGTACAGGATAGAGAGAGAACATGCACAGGTCAGCTAGGGAGGGTAGAATCAGAGACCTTTCCCCCCCAGCTTTCTGGGGGCTTCCCTTGGTGTCTGGCATTGTTTTCCTGCTGATTAGTGAGGTGTCTCTAGGTACATGAATGTGGAAGGTTGGATGTGTTTGACAATAAGTCAATGATTCTTTTTGACACGACTTTAATAGTACTGAAGAAGTGATTGTAAGATGATGCCTTTTAATGGGATATAGATATAAGCGACCTGCTTTTTATGACAAAGGTCAATGGTATTGATGGGTAGTGTAGAGAAGATAATTTCTTTGGCATGGTAGGAGACAACTTGCATGATTCATGATTCATGAAGGTATCTCATGGTCTTTCTTTCCCTTTTTTTTTTTTTAATCTCTCCCACAAGGAGGAAACATGAGCACCCCTGCCAGTTCCTTCCAGCTGCCACTTTATTTGAAATAAGGAAAAAGTAATATCCCACAATGAAATGAGTCACTGCTCAGCAATTGATGGTAACCTCTAGCTGGCCGAGGCCTTCAGAATTTGACAATCATATATGGAATGAGTTTTCTTTTATTATGAAGGAAGTGGATATGTGCCATTCCAATGGGACATACAAGCAGTCAAGGAGCAAAGGCTGAGTGGCAGAGACTGGAGGAGGGCAGATGGCACAGATGAGGGAGAGAACACATCCATATGTGTCTACATGTTAGTTGCAGGTCGAACAATAAAGTACAAGAATCAGCTTTGCAGAATTACACTTCGTTGAAAGGTCATGGGCAAGCAGAATGAAGGGTACCCTGTGCACAAAGGGCTGCTTTTGGAAGCAGAGCAAGCTGGCCTTGGGCTGAATTGGAAACTCTCGTTAATTGTGGGTCAGGCAGAGAACATTGTGGATCCTTCTAGACAGTGTCCATGGTAGGACAAAGAAAGTCTCAGCAGAGTTTCCTCAGTTTTATATTCCTGCACCTTACTGAAACTTAGTTTCCTATGGTAGGGGAAGAGACAGGAAATAGGGAAGAGTGTGACAAAGACAGAACAAAGACAGAGAGGGGAAGGGCAAGGTGAGAGGGAAGGAGAGCAGGGGTAGAGAAGGGGAAAGGAATGAGACAAAAGGCAGAGAGAACAGAATGTACCTGGTGAGTATTTTGGAAACTAAATAGTCCTGCTGTCTTGCCTTTGCTATGAGAGTAGGATTCTTTCCTAAGCCCCATCAAGGTAGTTTCACCAGTGACATTTTCCAGAAAGGATGCATGTCTCACTCTGCCTCCTACACTTGACCCTTTCCCCATCCATCAATACATTGCAAGGGAGGCTTATTTTGGAAATATCTGGCTAGTTAATCTTACCCACAATGCTTCCCACTCCCAAATATAAGTCCCTCCAGTCATCTGCCTCTCTTGGATTTTTATTTCAAACTGAACTGTACTTTCTCAGCTGATTCATGCCCCCTTTCCACCATCCCAGTGCATACTTGCCTTTCCAAACTTTTCTCCAAGGGCTGTGGATGACCTATCCCGTAGTAAACAGGCCAGGGGCATGACTAAAATTGGTGGTTGCGGTCAGTGTGAAGAGCAATGTTGTGTAGGAAGGTAAGATATCATGAGTCTTAACACTCAGGGTTTGTCGTTTTTTTTTTTTTTTTCCCCCCAGCCTCTAAGTTCATAATTAGAACTTGGGGAAGGATAGACCTTTGCCACTGCTCAAATGGCATCAGTGTCACTCATTCAACTCACTTATTTTTCAGTTCCTTAACATTTTCATCTTAGTGAATAACTGCATTCATTTCAGCTACCCCTTCCCAAGGCCAGAATGTAGACTTTGTCAATAAAACCAAAACCAAACCAAACCAAACTAACTAACCTGCTGCATGCACTTCTGAAATATGGAATTCTATCCCATCCCAGTTTATTGTTTTTCGGCCCCCCTTGCTTATTATCATGAATATGCCTGAATCCCAATCTTGCTTATACTCTGGCATGTTCACCTGGTCAGATTTTTGCTCTCTATCATCCCTGTCCCATCTCCTTGTTCCTTATCATTCAGTCTGGCCTCTGTTGTCCAACATAGCAACACTGCTGTCCATCCAAGACTTCTCTTTCTCCTCTAGTTTGTTTCTAAATAGTGTTGAAAAAAATCAGTATCATATGAATATAAATTCATATCCAGCCACAACTAAAACCTTTGTGCTGCTAGATAATGGTGCTATTTCTAGCATTGTTTCGAAGCATCTCTTCTGACACATCCAGTCCCTTCCACTCCATCCTTGGCTCCATAGGCTACATCACAGAGAAAATAGAAGATATTCATTAGGAACACCATCTACTTCGAATGCTTATCTACAAGATAGCCTTCTATTACTTCATCTCTTCTATTTGAAAGAGTCCCCCTCCCCCACCTAGAGATAATTCCTCACTGTATGCATCAGACCCTATACTCTCAACCTTCTGTAGTCCAATATGCCGTCTCTTAAATTGCTTTGTACTTGACACCTGACCCCAAGTACTTCTCATTGGTATTTAAACATGATTAAAAACAAACAAAAGACTCCGATACTTCCCTCTCTCCACCATACTGTAACTTTCATTTATATAACCCTACTTTTAAAAAGTTTTGTCAGCTTTCTTCACTTCGAAGTCCCTCTTCAACCCATTCTCTTTTGAACTCTTTTAGTCCTATCATTTCATGAACTAATCCTTGGCAACGACTCTAACGGCACTGATGTTAAATCCATCATCTGCTCTCTGATCATATTCTTCACTAACCTCCCTGCAGGTATCAACTTTGATAAACTTTGTGCTGTAGAAATCCTCTATGCCCTTGGCTTCCATAAAATCATGCCTCCTACATCTTCCATCACCCCTCTGAATGCTTCTGCTCTGGCTTCTTTGTACTTCCCTTCCTCCATGTAACCTATAAATGCTGATACTTCTCAGAATTATCGCCAACATTTTCTAACTTCACCTTCTTCCATAGATCTCAATTTGGAAATCACTCCAAAGCCTCCACATATTGGGTTGTAAACCCTCTGAGGTACCCTTCCAAAGTACCTCAAGCGTGTTTCCTATTTGCATTTATTACAATGCTTGTACTGCTGATTTAAAGGGTGGCATTCTCCTGGTACTACGAACTCTTCAGGAACAAGGATTGGCTTACTTTTGCTCTTGTAACTTCCATGCTGAACCCCATGCCCAGCAAACCTTAGTCACACTACAAATATATGCTGAATAATTGAGATTGCTTATTTTGGCTGTAACTGAAGAGATTAGTTTTCTGAAAATTTCAACTATCTGGCATAATATTAGAATAATTGAAAATAATAAAATAACATACTAATACTTGTATATTAGTGGGTTCAATAGGACTGGTAAGTCTCAAAGACAGTGTAATATAGGCTCTATACTACCATATTTGGCTCTCATCTCATCACCGTGCTTGCTGTGTGATTCTGAATAAATAACTGAGATCTCCTGTGTTTCTTCTTTTTTTCTCCCCATTTAAATATTTAACTAATTAAACTACTTGACTTTTTTTTTTTTTTAAGAAAAGGGCTTTGGGGGCGCCTGGGTGGCTCAGTGGGTTAAAGCCTCTGCCTTCAGCTCAGGTCATGATCTCAGGGTCCTGGGATCGAGTCCCACATTGGGCTCTCTGCTTGGCGGGGAACCTGCTTCCTCTTCTCTCTCTGTCTGCCTCTCTGCCTACTTGTGATCTCTCTCTCTCTCTGTCAAATAAATAAATAAAATTAAAAAAAAAAAGAAAAGGGCTTGGAAGAAGGGCTTTGTGATAAAATCACGTGCAGCCATTTTAGATTTTTACAGTAATTGTATATTTCTGGCAACACAAAACAAAGTATGTATCTACATGTATGTATCTATATCTATATACAACTAAGTGTAAGTCAATTGACATTATGGTTGAAGAAAAGGTAGAAATTACTAATAATGATGAGGCAAAAAACAGCACGCATGAAGTTCTGTTGCAGAGCAGAGAAATGAGCAAATTCATCAATTATTTTTTGTCTTTTTATATAAATGAAAAACTTAAATCTCATTGACCTAGTTTTTACATTGCTCAGAAATGTTAATGACGAATATGTGCTTGAATTCTCACCATTATATTTCTACTAAAATATCTTACCTTTCATTTTAGGAAACTCATTCAACAAACATTTTTTTTTAAAGATTTTATTTATTTGAGAGAGAGAGACAGAGATAGTGACAGAGATAGCATGAGTGGCAAACAGAGGGAGAAGCAGGTTCCCTGCTGAGCAGGGAGTTCCACACTGGGCTCGATCCCAGAATCCTGGGATCATGACCTGAGCCCAAGGCAGACGCTTAACCGTATGAGCCACTCAGGCGCCCTTCAATGAACATTTTAATTTGCTAAGGAATTTTAAGCCCATGTTGAGAGATCTCACATTTTCTTTAAGAATGGAAATGTAAACAACAACAAATATTTGTAATTATTGTTTCTCCTCATGCTAACAATAGATACCATTTTAATAGTCAAATGATGTGATTGCTCGTGAAACATGGCTAACACCTTGGCAATTTTCCAAATATAAATCCTGGGTAATGGAATTGTTTTCTCCTACAGAAGAGAATGTTGATTCATGTGTTCATGAATACTTTCATATTTTCTTGCAAGGTACCAAAAATTCACAGAATCATAGGCTCTTAAAGCTGGAAAAGCCTTGTGATTGTAGAGTCCAAATACGTCATTTTACACAGGAGAAAACTGAAAACTGATTTCCCTGTCTCCATAAAGGGAGCTAGAAAGGGCTTTTTAGCTTCTTCTGCTACAGAGAAGTCTATTCCATACACCAAAGCCAGCACCTTCCACCTTTTCTAATATCCCATTTTCCATCTACCCCTCCCCGCCCTGCCCCTCTTTTCCATACAAATGTTGAGCTCCAGGAAGGCGCGACAAAGTGCAATGCCCTGGCAGGACGTCTCTCTGTTCTGTGACTTAAAACACACTCATTCTTCTGTTTGAATTCTCCCTCTTTACTTACATATATCCTACTTTAAGATTCAGCTAAAGGGTTGCCTCCTCCAGGAAGATCTCCTGATCTGAAAGGCTGCGACAAGTGTTTTCTCATTGTTTCCAATACCTTCTTATTTCTCCCACAGTATGTATAGGATTGAATCGTAATCATGGACTTACTTTTCTTCTTGCCAGGTTACCAGGGCCCAGAACAGTCCTGGCTCATAGTTGGAGCACAGGGAATAATCACTGCATGAGTGAACAAATTCATGAATAGGGGCCAAGGACTCACACAGGCTGAAATGAAAGTACAAACAGAAACAGGGCAAGAAATGAAAAAATGGATTCTACTGCTAATTTCTCCAGACAGCACTGGAAATTTATTTATTTTTAAATTTTATTTCACTTACCTATACACATAAACACATGGCTGCATACACACATAGATACATGAGAGGGCTTGAAAGGAAGAGACACATTGGACTAAAATTCTACCTAGGTGACTCATCCTCGATCCCTGCTGAATGATTCTTACTAGGTTTCTTAGGGCAGACACAATAAAAGAGGGCCTTGATAGACCACATACCCTTCTGAGGATGCTGCAGATAAGCTGACCAAACACCAAAAACCACCATCAAAGCTCATGCACTGAGGATGGGCTGCCTTTCTGGACCACCTTTTCTGATGGAGGTTCAGCCTTGTCTGGGTCTTTGAAAAACACTTACTGTTCTTTGCTGGCAATCAAACCAAAACCTCTATCAATTTCTTTGAGGAAAAAGCTACATGATCCAGCTGACAAAATGATGTATTTTATGAATAATAAATTTCTCAAGGGCTTCAGTCCACGTTATTTACTAGACGACCATAATTTGTAATGTTTACTTAAACACTAGCTCTCAACAAAACACTTAGAAGCACTTAGCATCTTGTCCCTGAGCAGTGTGCATCTGAAATCTGGACTTTTTAATTGTATTGTGTGGAAAGAATTTGAGAATGCTGCTCCCCCGTTCACTGCCAAGACCGCCAACATCAGCCATATCTACAGTCAGAACCACACTGTGATGTCTGAAAAAACACACCAGTGGAAGCAGCAACTTTGGAACAAAGCAAAGTCTGCCAGAAACCACCTGCTTGGTCAGAATCCTCACCATGACTCCAAGAGAGCACGATACATTTTATATATAAGCAAGAAAGTCCCAGCTGGAATACTTTCTTTAACCCCGAGAGTCGTATTTTTTTCATCATCTGATACACTTTACTGGTTGCTTTAGTATTTAAAATGAATTAAGTGCTATTAAACCCCATTTTTAGGTAGTTTCATCAGTACAGCCTAAGGGGATATAAAGCAAGGAGCTTTCTCTGGCAGAAATCCAGATACTAATGGTGTTAAAATGCCTTCTTATTGCGTTTAAGTCAGTAGTTAGGTCAAGTAGACAAACATATTTTAGAATATGTTTAAATAAGCACTCCATTTAGTGTTGCTTTTCAACTCACACATTTTCTCTTCCTTATTCTCTTTCCTGGCTAATACAAAAGGTGACACAGTCACAGGCATGGTGGCTTTGTGCCTTGACAAACTGAATTTTTCATTTCGGCTCAGAATAGCTGTGTCTCACGGCAATGATGATGATCACAATGAGGACATCGGGGGAGTCAGTAGAATGTGGCAGAGGACTAAAAGGATGATAAGGGCAGCAAATCCTCACTGTGTAGATGGGCATCAAGGAGACATGTGTCCCTGGACACTTAACTACATCTCATTTGCAGAAGTAAGAAAACTGGCCACCGACTGTGCACATAAATTTAAGTTGTGTTTGGTCTATGAAGAAAATGAGTCTCGAATCTCATTTACAGCTACCATAGTTTTGGCAGAGAATGATATCACTAAAGCAACTTTACAAGGACAGTGGCATTTTAATTGTAAGCATCTAACTATAAATGAAATTGGGATATATATTTTTGCAGAGACTGGAGAGACTCAAAAACGGCAGGAAGTGAAGGCTGTAAGAAGAGATTTTTGATGCTAAAATTATGCATGCAAAGTGGCACTTCTGGACAAAAATGAGAGATTAGGCAATCTTAAGTTATGATGTAAAGTAAGCAAAGTGGCAAGTGGATGGAATAAAAACAAAGGAGCTCTTGGAGCAAGCCAAGTATGCCCAGAACAATTAATCATAATCATGTGGTAGAAAAAAGAATTAAAAATAATGAAAATGAGCATTTGATGTGATTTTTATAAAATGGTGATGAGTTCTATGAGCTGACGAGCAATTTTGAGTAGTTCTTTGATATGTTTCTATGCACCTAGCCTCATGTTGGGCAAGGAATGAGTGCCCAATACATGACTGTTCAGTAGAAACAGTATGTGTCTATGTGGATGGAGGGGTACATGGTTGGATGGGATGGACACTGTCTATGCAACAGCTAGTAAGATTTGGGAAGCAATAGGGGTGGGTATTCTAAGAAAGAAAGTTTTTAGGGCCACACTGTGTCTCCCACAAATGCTTGAATTAGGTTGACATAGTCTGTACCATCAAGGGGAAATTGTTTAAAGGATGTTGCCCACCAACAGGTCTTGGTCAGCATCTGACAGGTTGTCTTTTCAATGCGTCCTCATGATTCAGCCTTTTACCATGAAAATGGTTTGAGGGCCAAACACAGAATGAAATTCAGAAGTAGTTGTTTCGTTTAGAAACAGATGTGTCGGGATGAGCTTCTTTTGCTGGGTTACACAATTATTTGGTATGCCAATTTAGAATCTGGAATTTCTCCTCTTACTCTTTGCTGAAACTATGCAAAATAATCATGTGACCCTGCACATACTAACAATATTTGGTCTTATATTAAATATTATCCTCTGCCTTTGAAATGTGCTCTGTCTCCTCCTTCATATTTATCAGATCTTTCCTAAAGTTTTTCAGTTTTATTATTCATCTGGACTTAACTATTTTGGTCCTACCCTCCCTCCTCCCCTACTTCCTTACTCTTGCTTCTCCCTACCACATGGGTATGAAATTTTCCTTTTTATTCACTTTCTGTGGCCTGCATCTTCTCAAACCATAGTGGCGGTGGTCCTGTTTTAAGTTTTCTCCTATTCTGTGTGCTACCTGCAGCTTCTTCCTTGGTGGCTTGGGGAATAATAAATGGTATGTATATATTTACTTGACCATAAAATGAGCATTCAATACTTTTTCTTCCACATCTTCATGTGTTATTTTGGAAACAAGATATTTCCATAAAATTATAAAATTCAGTATTTGTGACATAGGAAGAAAGTTGGAAAATATTTATAATAGATTCTCAGTGGCTTAGCAAGTTAGCGTATGTGTCACTTGAATTCTACGTTGTTATAAAATTCCAGAGGATCTTTGGAACCACAAAGCTATGTGTAGAAAATAATTTTATGTCATTCAACATAATCCATTTGTGAAATTAAACTAGTTCTTCAAAACTATACAGATAACACTTGAGCGTTAAGAACAAGGGGAAATGGGTGGACCTAGTTTGAAGATCTGTTCTGGAAAGCTAGGTCAACAGACTTGACCTTCACATTCACACAGCAGGCTAAGGTGTATTTGAGATACTTTCAGTGGGGTACATGGGCATTCAGCAGTTTAATTCTCCTGGAGAAGCAGAAACTTCAATGTGCACAGAATTCATTTCCCCCCATTACGGTAATATTCAATTGGACTAAATTATCCTGTAACAGCATTTGATGGTGCAGCTACTGGATCTGGCTTCATTTACTTTAAGGTTAGTAAAGTCACAGCTTAAATTGCTTAAGAGTTGGCAGCATCAAAGTTCTCTCTTTTCTTTATTAACTTCTTTACTTGTAAAGAGTTGAAAACTGGCACAGGAAGTAGGAGGTCAGTCTGGAAGAAATATTACAGGTCATCACCTCTACTTTGGAAAGGTCAATGAGACAAGGATGTAAAAAGAAAAAAAAATGAGTTGTTCAAGGCTTTTCTTGTTTTAAGCCAGTTAATCCTCAAAGGAAAACCTAAATCATATTAAAAAGTATGAAAATGGTAAGAATAGTAAAATGAAAAACACCCATTTAGATAATTATTTTACTAAGTGTAATAGAAAATCAGGAATGGCATTTGTGTTTGTGCTTTAGAAGAATATTATCATAGACCTCATTTTCATTCAAAGCAAATTGAGATGAGTGTTCCAAAGGTCATGAAGGGAATTATTCTCCTCTTGGTGGGAATCTGACTTTCTGGAGCCCAACGTAGAACTATGAAGGTTCAGGAGACAGGAGAACCATGAAACCCAGTTAAATGAGAAAATCCAGGAATAATGAGGAATCTAAAAATGAAGGGAATAGATGTCACAGAGGAAGGGCCTCAGGGGAATTCTGAGACCAGAAGAGCGATGCTGTGGAGAGAATGTCCTCAGATAATAAATGTCAGACCTGAAAGCAGGTTGGGAATATGGACAGGGACAATCATGCAAGGAGGCTGTGCCAGTTTTAGAAGCCAGGATGGGAAGCAGATCTGGAAGGCAGCTGTGAGAGGGCAAGAAAGTTTACTCCTTTCACCGGTAACCAGATTTAGAATCCAGTGAGGTGATTTCAGTAATTCTCCTTGGAGTCAGAATGAGGCACTGGGTATAAATGGCCAGAAAAGCAAAAGTGAGTCAAGTGTGTGTGTTTGTGAAAACACTCAGAAAAGGGTGCAAGGGTGGGAGTGGGAAGTTGAGGACCGTCCTTCGGGACCCAGATCTGGCTAGAAATCCACACTGTTCAATTTTTTACCCTCTCTCCTGTGCAATCATGGGAATGTTATATTTTATGCCGCGTTTTTAGATGTTTAAAAATTAGCAACCAGTCCCATTATCACCAGTCATAAACCACATCCGCAATTCAACCACTCAATATAGCCAGGCACATAAAATAGACACGCACCTTCATAAAAGACGTAGTCCCTTCTCCAGGCAAAGGTGATAAGCAATCATGGATCATGATGAATACAGACAAGGAGAAACTGAAAAGATTTTGTTCAAGAGCCTCAGGCCAAAAGCTTGCTTGTGGAAAGTTGTCCAGAACTTTTATTTCCCCACATAGAACACTGAAGATGGTAATTTTGAAGGCGCCATCAGAAAGACCCCGTACTGAGCCATATCGCACTGGTCTATTTTAGGACAATAAAGGGTTGAACTCCCTTTCCTGGGATTTAAAAGTTGGGTTTCACTGAGTGCAGCTATTTCAAACCTGCAGCTGGCAGGCCTTGGAATTGACATAGTATAAAAACACTGTGCTTCAGAACTGGGAGTTACTTGGGATGGAAATGGCACCATCATACTCTTCAATGGCAGCTTTAAGAAGATTTTAGTAATACTGAGCTGCAATTGCTCAGTGACAAACGTACTCCCTAGTTGTACTTTTGACAGGGTTTAAACTCATGGGGGTACAGTTCATAGAACATAATGCTTCCTTCTGAGTTTAGAAAGATATAACCACATGCACAATCACAATCTATTATTAGGAAAGGCTGAATGACAGGTGATGTCCAAAGACAGGTAGAAATGCTATGGAGTACAAAGCAACAATCAAGAAGCTCCTCTTAAACAAATTGTATAATTGTGTGTATCTTCATATTTCCTTTATTACATTCACTTATAACTTTATATATGGCCTTTGGGGCATGGGGATTAGAGAAGATTTCAAGGAAGAAATAATGGTTGCTTTGCTTTGGTTTAACAACCCTTAAATAGAAAACTTCTGAAATTAAATTTACTAGTTAAATAGAAAGACATTTATTTAAGAAAAAATATTGCTCTTAAAAATTTTTAAATGCCCTAGGGCTCAAGCTTGGGATCCTTTATCTCCTCTCCATAGGTAATCTCCTCTACTCCCATGGCCTCAAATTCATCTATATGATAATGACTCCCAAACTGTAGCGCTAGTCTTGACCTCTTCCCCATCTCCAGGAGAACATCTCTTAGGGATTTCTAATATGCATCTCAAATGTGCACATCTTCAAAACAGAGCTCTTCAATACCTTCCCATCCCTCACCCTCAATCTCCTCTTTCCTCAGTTTTGTCTCATCTCTGCTAGCTGACTCCTCAACCAATCAACCAACTAACCAAACCTACTGCTCAGTCCCAACAAAAACGAAACAAAACAAACAAACAAAAGACATCCTTGATTCTTCTCTTTCCTTCCTTTTTGACACAAAATTCACAAGCAGGAAGTGCTTGACTCTGCCATCAATGCACCAGTGAGATCTGTCCCCTCCTCTGTATCCCTTCTTCTGCCAACATCATCTACTGAATCACTGTTATCTGCTGGGTATTTCAGAGCCTCCCTGTTCATTGTCCTGCTCCCTCTTGGTCCGTTCTCTCCTATGGTAGCCCAAGCAGTCCGTAAATACTGTAAATAAGACAATGCCTTCCCTGCTTAAGACCTTAATTTCTCGATGCATTTAGAATAGAATGTACATTTCTGACTCCTGCTTATGAAGACCCACATCATCTGGCTGTAGTCTACCTTGGATCTGATTTAATTGCCCTTTCCCCTAGGTCAACATACTCAAGCTATAGTAGTACATTCTTTCTGCTCCTGGGACATGCCAATATTGTTCCTACCTTAAGGCTCATCGTACTTGAGGTTTTATCTACTGAGAATGCTTTATCCTCTAATTTTTATGTCGTTGGTTCCTTCTTAAAATTTAGGACTTCTTCATTTTAATTCTCTGCATTTATCAGTAAATCATAATTTCTAGTTGAACAGGGTATTCACCTTCATTGTTCGCTATTGTACGCCCAGTACGTAGAAAAACAAATGCCCTTCAGAGTTCTTATGCTGATTCGGAACTACAGGTGTTACTTTGTTTGAGGCAATTAGCTTCTTTGAGTCACCCTCCTAATTTGTACATTGATAAACTGGGACTATTTGGAGTCTACAGTAATTCCATAACCTGCCTCTAATAAAAATAACCAGACTGGGAGGGAGGGGAATGAAAAGAAACCAAAAAAATAAATTTGCCAGTGTTTTTTCCTATCTTGTGATTTAATTGGCAGTTAGAGTACTCTGCTACTAGGCTACTGGTAATGCCTTGGTAGTGGTTTTATAGTCCAAACCCCTAATTTTTTGAAAGTTTATGTTTAATTAAGAAATAAAGATCAGTTGATTTTTTTTCTGTAGCAATTGAACTTTATATTGAAATAAGTATGTATAGCTCTTTAAAAGTATTAAAATAATATTGAATTTGATAATATGTGGGAAGAGTAGGCAGGGGCAGGTCTTTGCTCCAATTCTCCCTCTGCTCCTCCATAGTGGCATGACTTTGGGGGAAATTTTAACCTCTTTGAAGTGCAGTTTCCTGTTATTATAAATGATAGGGTAATACTCAAGTCACAGGATTATTACGAAGATAATGTTCCCAGACAGTTCCTCGCACAAAATAGAAACTCGGTAACAATCAATTCTCTTTCCTCTTTTTTCTTCTTATTCATGGCACACACCTCTATTCAAATATCAAAGCATTTTATTTTTTCCTGACATCGATGACCTCTTATTCTAATGGCGTTTCTGCTACCCGGCTGGAAGAGAACTAGCACAAGGAGACGAGTTGTGGATTAAACTTTTTTGGCACTTTTTTTTTTTAATTTTATTTATTTGACACAGAGAGAGATTACAAGTAGGCAGAGAGGCAGGCAGAGAGACAGGGAGAGGAGGAAGCAGGCTCCCTGCTGAGCAGAGAGCCCGATGTGGGCCTCGATCCCAGGATGCTGAGATCATGACCTGAGCCGAAAGCAGAGGCTTTAACCCACTGAGCCACCCAGGCGCCCCAATTTTTTGGCACTTTGTTAAAGCTTCCCAAGAATCTCTGGTACCAGAACTTCCCCTCCAAGCCCCTGCCCTACCACAACATATGTCCTAGCAAGACAATTCGAAACTAGCTTAAAAGCTAAGGGAGGGAATGACTCCCATGCTTATATTTAGTTTCTACCAGGACAAGAGAATAGATAAAAATTACACATAACCACAGAACTCCTTATCTGTAAGAAACCTTATTGTTTTTTGCCCAATGAGGAAGAGAATTTTCTCAAAATTGATTGCTTCCCTTGTCTTATAATTTCTGCTCTTAAGGCACTTGACTCTCTCCAATCTAATCTATGTGTTGTGTCGGCATAAATTTGTTCTCCTGCCAGTCCCCAGTCCTAGAATTCATTGGCTGGCTCTTTAGATTCCCATTTAAAATGACTTTAAAGTTTAAAATTTTTCAGTTCTGTCAGACAAGCTTCTCGTAAGAAGAAAACAGAATATCAAACCTAAAATAAATAATAGAAATATAATGGACAAAGCATAAATAACTCTCATTTCCCACATATGCCAACAACTTGGGAGGTTAGGTGGCGGAACTTGCTAATGACAAATCGGTGACTTGAATTAAGTTCCACCAAGTCCTAATTAATGTTTTTAATCACACTGCCATGGGCCAACTCCTATGTGCGAAGGACAACACATAATTCCTGTGCGTGCAGAATGTGTAACCCTGGTGTTTATGGTCCATTCTCAACGTTATCTCAGAGTCCAGCAAGCTGCTCTTGGTGGTGGATGACTGCAGGTGATGGTTCCTCTACTGAGTGAGCACAGCAACTGGAAAAAGAGAAAATCAACATAAATCTACCATGATCGAAGGGATGTAATTGTCATTCAATTAAGCATAATCACTTATTTTATTAGGAAATATTAACAACAACAACAGCGGTAGTTAATGCATTCGGTTCAACAGATAACTATTTATGGAGCAAAATATGAGTAGTACAGTGCCTAATCCTAATAACTGCTTAGTAATTGTTAGTTATTGTTATTTCTCTGTATCCCATATAATGTATAATCAGTTTTGATGAAATTTTTCCTCATCCAGTCCTCTCAACAATTCATAGGACTGGTTGGTAATAGTAGTAGTAGTAGTGTTGTTATCATTACCATTTCTAAATCACAAGTGAGAAGATAGAGAAAGCCATAAATATCATCTCTGCCTCAACGAACCGATAAGAGTTTGGCGAGCATTTACAGGTCACCTATTTGCATCATGCTCTCACTTCAATGTTCTCCTCTATAACTTTTAGCAAAGGTCACACCAGTCCCACATGAATCCTTCAGGCTCAGAGACCCCAATAGGTAACATAACAACCTGTTTTTGTTTTACTCACTATAATCTTCAGAGAAGTCTTAACAGAGGCCAAATTTGTCTCCCAATAATTTCTAGCCAATGGTCTTGTGCTAAACTCTATCCGGAACTTTAGAAAATAATTGTAATCTCTCTCCTACATGAGTAAGATGATGGAAAACTACCATCACATGTCTTCTCCTCTTCTGCACCTTAAGCATCTAATTATTTCAACAATGTCACATCTAAAACAACTTGCACTTTACTATCTGGGTTGCTTTATCTCTGTTGCACTCCCATTTATCAATGCCTGTTGATAAATAAAGGCAGTTGATAAAAAGACAGTCAGAATATAATAAAATACTTGAGTCATTGGCTAGATGGTGCAGAACATAGTAGGACTAGTAATTCCCTTGATCTTCACCCTATAAAATTCCCATGTGACTTTCAAGTTTCAGCCCAAATGTTACCACTCTGATACAAATTATTTTCACTCAGCTGAGGAGTAAACATCACCATTTTTATATCCATCTATATAACAAATATGCTATCTACCATATAAAGATCTGGTCTGGCTATTAGACACAGTGTAAAAAAACAAAAAAAACTTATTTTCTGTCTTCTTTGATCATACAGAAGCCAGATATTAAGCAAGTATATACAAATTCATGCATAATTACAAATTTTATGAAAATGAAGGGCAAGGTATTAGGATAATAAACAGTACTTGGGTAGTGGCATTTTATATAAGCTCTGGAAAATATCTGGAGTATACCGAAGGCATGTATAAAAGTATTTGTGTGTGGATTTTGGTGGGGCTGAGGTATGTGGCAGGCAATGGAGGGGTTAAATGGGTAAAATGAGTATTTTGGAGAAAGGAAATATCAGTTTCAAAATCCGTGTCAGTGCTCAGAAGTTTTGAAGAAAGAAGTGGTATCCAGCATCCTTGGTGTCGTGCGGAAGAAGGAGAATAACATGTGAGAAAGCAAGAGAAAGGACACCTTATGACATGACACATTTTACCTCACATACATGTATTACATCTCCTATAGAAATGTATTCTCTTTGACGTTAGTGAACGTACTTCATCTTTGGAGCCCTCACAGTATTTGACAAAATGCCTCATACATCTGGGGGCCAATACAGATGTGTTGACTTAAAATGAATAGATACCTTTTACTATTCATCATAGCTATGTACTACTTATAGTTTTGATAATCAGTACTTGGTTAGTTAACATACTGATAAGACTATTGAACAGAAGTGACCGAGTATAAAACTCCATATCCTCACAAAATGACATGCCTTCAGATCAACAGTGATTTATTTATGAATACTTTTTGGATATGGTTGCTTGACCATCTTCACTCAAGCCCCAATTTTTCCAGGTTACATATTAAAGAAATCCCCACAAATTTTTTATTTGTATTGCTGAAAAAGCCAGTAAGGACTTACGCAACTTGATAAAGAATATCTTTTAAAAAACTACAGCTAACGTCATATTTAAGACTCAAAGCTTTCCTACTAAGATCACTACAAGGCAAGGATGGTCCCCTCTTACCACTCCTTCTCACCACTGTGCTAGAAGTTATAGCTAATAAAATAGGCGATGAAATAAGGTATATGAATTGGAAAAGAAAAAAGTAAGATTTTCCTTGTTCACATATGATGTGATCATCTATATAAAAATCTGAAAGAACTGACAAAAAAATTTCCTGAAACTAATAAGCAAGTATAGCAAGGTTGCAGAATACAAAGTTAATATACAAAAGTCAATCACTGTCCTATATGGTAGGAATGAACAACTGCAATGTGAAATTAAAAATACAATATCAATTATATTAGCACCCCATAGAAGAAATACTTAGGGATAAATCTAACAAAATGTGTACAAAATCTTTATGGAGGAAACCACACAAAAAAATCTAATGAACAAAATCAAAGAACTACATAAATGGAGAAATATTCTGTTTGTCAATAGGAAGACTTCATATTGTCAGTTCTTCCCAACTTGATTTATGGATTCAATGAAATCCCAGTCAAAATTATAGCAAGTTATCCAGTGGATATATAGACAAACTGGTGGTAAATTTTATATGGTGAGGCAAAAGACCCAGAAAAGCCAACACAATATTGAAGGAGAAGAATAAAGTATGAGGACTAACACTACCCAACTTAAAGACTTATTGTAAAGTTATAGTAATTCAAGGTAGTGTGTTATTGGTGAAACAATAGACAAATAGATCAACGGCACAGAACTGGGAGCCCAGAAATAAACCCACAAAAACATAGCCAACTGATTTTCAAAAAAGGAGCAAAGGCAAAACAATGGAGCAATGATAGTCTTTCAATAGTTCTGGAGCAACTGGACATCCATATGCAAAAAAGAAAAAAAAGGTATATATACAGAGAGAATATAAAAACACAGATCTTACACTCTTCACAAAAATTAACTCAAAATGGATCACAGACCTAAATGGAATAATCTGTAAAACTCCTAGAAGATAACAAAGGAGAAAACGTAGATGAACTTGGGTATAGCAATGCCTTTTAAAATACAACACCAAAATACAACACCAAAGATATAATCCATGAAAGACATAATGGATCTGCAAAAAATCAATGTCAGGAGAATAAGAAGACAGGCACGGACTGGGAGAAAATTTTGGCAAAAGACATATGATAACAGACTATTATCCAAAATATACTGAGAACTCTTAAAATGCAACAATAAGAAAACAACTTGATTTTTAAAAAAATGGACCAAAGACCTTAACAGACGTTTCACCAAAGAATATATTCAGATGGCAAATAGGTATATAAAAAGATGCTCCACATTAGGGAAATGTAGATTAAAACAAAAAGAAGGTAGCACTGCTTATTTATTTGAATGGCCACAATCAAGAACACAGACACCACCAAATACTTGTGAGAATATGGAGCTCTGGGAACTCTCATTCCTTGCTGGTGGGAATGCAAAATGATACAGTCACTTTGGAAGACAGTTTGGCAATTTCTCACAAAACTGAAGATATTCTTACATGTAACCCAGCAATCTCACTATTGGGTATTTATTCAAAGGAGTTAAACATCTATGTCCACACAAAAGGCTGCACAGGGATGGGTATAGAAGCTTTATTCATAGTTGCCAAAACTTTGAAGATACCAAGGAGTCTTTCCTAAATAAACTGTAGTACATCGAGACAATGGAATATTATATAGTGCTGAAAGAAAATGAGCTATAAGCCATGAAAAGACTCCAGTCGAAGGCTACATACTATACGATTCCAATGATCTGACATTCTGGAAAAGATAAAACTGTGAAGACAATACAAAGATCAGTAGTTGCCAAGGGGCTATTGGAGGCAGGAGGATGGATAAGCAGAGAGGCAGAGAACAAATTATTTTTAATTAAAAATCCTTAATTTAGTAAAAATACTATTTATGATACCATAATAATGGGTACATGTCATTATACATTTGTCCAAACCCGTAGAATGTACATAGTACTGAGAGTGAATCATAATGTGAACTATGGATTTTGGGTAATTATCATGTGCCAATGTAGGCTCATCATTTTTAACAAATGTACCACTGTGAAGGGCAATTTTGATAGTGGAGAGACTATGCATGTGTGGGGACAGAGGGTTTATGGGAAATCTCTGCATTTCCCCTCGATTTCGCTGTGAATCTAGAACTGCTCTAAAAAAAAGTAAAGTCTTTAAATTTTTTTTTAGACCACTAGGGTGGGTGGTTTTTTTTTTCCTTCTTTTGGTCAGTAGTTATTACAAATTTTATATCTATGAAATAAAGACCAAAATATTGAACTTATAAGTCAAATGGAGTTAGTAACCAATTTTCTGAAATATAACTTATCAAAATCTTTAAAAGAACATACCTCCTTACCTTTTCCTCATAGAACACCCCTACAGACAAACACTGAACAAAATTTGACAAACATTGAACTAGCTGCCTTTCTCAAAGAACTCTTACATTGTTGAGGATGTAAGATTCTCTACGCGTGCTATCAAACAAGAAGGTAAAGTGGTATTTTTAAAAAAAGTAGTTAAATAAATATTGCTGACAACTACTGTTAAAGGAGTCAGAAGAGGAAAATGCTTCAATAATGATGAATATTAAATTTGGGGTGTGTTTCATGAAAGAAGAATGTTTAAAGACAATTATATTGTAGAACATGAAGATTACCTTTTGGTCCAACCGCAGCTTCTGGGTCAGATGAGATCAACACGATTCCTAGATCAGGAACCGTGCCTGCTGAAACTAAAGACACTGTTCTCAGCCTTCATAAGACTTAACTTTTCCAACTTGAAAAACATATTTTTCAAAATGACCGTGAGAACAAACACTGAGAAACACAGAGCTGCTGATGACAAGTATCATGATTCAAAAGCAGTGATTGTTATACCCAGTAGGCCCTTAGAAATCAGCAGGTGGATTGGTCCCCTCTGTGGTATGATTTAAGAACCACAGTCTACAACTTGTGTTCCTAAAAATAGAGACTCATCCTTTGGATACAGAGGATATTTAGGTCATCAAGAGATCCCCATAATTTCAATGTATGATCAATATGATGTGTTCTATAAATTCAGGACAAGTATATACTTGGATTTTTTACCCTTTTTACTTAATCAAACTACCCTTTCCAATCCCCTTAAGGACAAATATCTTTTGCCAATCACTTCCCCTCTAGAATTTCTTAAGGACATGAGAATTTATCTAACCAAGTGTTTCAGCTCTCTTCCAAACAGCCAACGGGAAATAGATTAGTTCTTTTTTTTTCTTTTGGTCTCAAGGCATCACTCTGTGAAACTGGCCCTCCTAATGCAGGGAAAGCCTTCTTGATGTTCACAGGATGCTCTCATAGTGTAGGTCTTCCCAGTCTGCATAAGTACTTTGTATTGACTCTCTTCTTCCCTCCCTCCCTCCCTCCTTCTTTCCCTCCCTCTCTCCCATCTTTCCTTCCTTCCTTCCTTCCTTCCTTCCTTCCTTCCTTCCTTCCTTCCTTCCTCCCTTCCTTCCTTCCTTCTTTCTACCTTCCTCCCTTCCTTCCTTCTTTTCTTTCTACCTTCCTCCCTTCCTTCCTTCTTTTCTTTCTTCCTTCCTCCCTCCCTCCCTTCTTTCCTCCCTCCCTTCCTCCCTCCCTCCATCCCCCCTCCCTCGCTATCATATCAGCCATGGAGTCCTCCTAAAGAAACAGAACCTTGGGCGCCTGGGTGGCTCAGTGGGTTAAAGCCTCTGCTTTCGGCTCAGGTCATGATCTCAGCATCCTGGGATCGAGGCCCACATCCGGCTCTCTGCTCAGCAGGGAGCCTGCTTCCTCCTCTCTCTCTCTGCCTGCCTCTCTGCCTACTTGTAATCTCTCTCTCTGTGTCAAATAAATAAATAAAATCTCTAAAAAAAAAAAAAAGAAAAAAAAAGAAACAGAACCTTACTAAAAGTCTTAATCTCTTGTACTGGGGCTGGGCCACTGACTTAGAGTCTTTTTCTTTCCAGTAACTTTATTTTGGGGAAGAGTTTGACTTTCTGTGTCACTGTATAAAGGAAAGAAGCAGCCTGCTCTTCGTTTCCAGACCACTGGCTCATTATTCAACTTAATCAACTCAACCCCTTCCCTTCCACCAAGAGAAAGACGGATTTGCTCAGCTTCTCAACAGAACAGAAGCTGTAGCTCACTAACATTCTCTTAGACAATTAGTGACTCCTGCCTTACAGTTATGACACTGAGAAGGGACATACCAGGGATTCTTCTCTGATCAGTAGGTCTGCTTTGGGGTTCCCTGTAATCTTTACTCCTACTTATGGGAAGGCTTTACATGATTTTACTCTTGTCTCAAGGAGCCCTCTTAATTTTAGCTTTAAGAGACAATTGATGCAAAAACATTACTAAAGGGATAATGGGTTTATTGTCTAAGAAAATATTGGACAGACAACTTTGGGAAGTTTAGAAGAAGGGATGAGAAGCTACAATTGAAAGAATCATAGGAAAATCCTGAAGGAAAATTTCCCTCTTTGGAATGATGCTGAAGACCCACTCCAGACTGGGAGATACAGGCTTATTCTCTAATGTATTTATCATTGTTATTATTATTACCCTAAGGAAGATTTAAAACATTATTTATATGGGAGCAAAATAATCCTATATGAAAATAACTTACTGACCTAGACTCAGTAACATCTTCCTTATTGCTCAACATTGATTTTGAAACACAGAAGCATAATAAGTTTAGGGTATTAAGAGCAAACATGGATTTTGATAACAGACAGAATGGGGCCGTACTAGCACAAAACATTACTCAACGGATCCCTCAGATTCCTCATCTGTAAAATGGGAAATTACTAACTACCTTTTTTTAAAAAAACTGAAGTCCAGTTGACATACAATGTTACATTAGTTTCAGGTATACAACATAGTGATTCCATAACTCTACATTATCCAATGTTCACCACAATAAATGTAGCCACTGTCATTATAACTGTTATTACAGTATTACTGGCTATATTCCCTTTGCGGTATTTAATTCATCTCCATGACTTACTTATTTTATAACTGGAACTTTGGGCCTCTTAATCTCCTTTACCTATGTCACCCCCTCCCCCCAACTCTCTCCCTCTCTGGCAACTACCACTTTGTTCTCTATATGTTCTCTATGTAAGTCTGTTTCTGTTTTTGTTTCTTTGTTTCTTTTGCTATTTATTTATTTATTTATTTATTTAAAGATTTTATTTATTTATTTGACAGAGAGAGAGATTACAAGTAAGCAGAGAGGCAGACAGAGAGAGAGGAGGAAGCAGGCTCCCTGCTGAGCAGGGAGCCCGATGCGGGCCTCGATCCCAGGATGCTGAGATCATGACCTGAGCAGAAAGCAGAGGCTTTAACCCACTGAGCCACCCAGGCACCCTCTTTTGCTATTTAGATCCCACATGTAAGTGAAATCAGACAGTAATTGTCTTTCTCTGTCTGACTTAATCCACTAAGCACCATGCCCTCAAGGTCCATCCATGTCTTCACAAATGGCAAGATCTCATTTCTTTTTATGGATGAGTCACAGTCCTATGTGTATTGCAGCACAATCACAATAGACAAGATATGGAAACCACCAAAGTGTCCACGAACTACATTTTAAAATTGTTATGAGAATGAGATAAGATTATGGATGTGACAATATGTATATACAGCGTGCTTCCACTTCTTGGCTCTGTAATTTAATTGATTTACTTAACCTCTGGGCCTAAACCACCTCAGGGATTATTAGGAAAGTTAAATACCTTATAGCTGTAAAGGTCTTTGACGAATGCCTGGTGAGTTTACATGCTAATGCTGATAATGATGATGGTGGTGGTGGTGATGATTGTAGTAGTCATGATATAGTGACTGCCTGGCTTAGAACACACATCAACCGACTGTGATCATTAGTTTACAATCTCAGTGAATGACCCTTTAACTGAAAAACCCACCTTTGGGCATTCATTGTTCATCAACTAACAGATCATTTGACACCTATCTTTGCAATATCATTAGATTATGTACAAGGAGAAGCAAAGCACATACATTGAACTAGAAGGAGCATCAGGCTTATTATAAAGAGACTTAGTTCTAGCCCACACTCTGATAATTTCTATGAGAACTTACGATGGATTATTACCTTAAATTTGATCAAGTTCATTACTTTTGCTTTAAAAACTCAGCTCATTGAGGGACTATTACTGTTCTTTTTGTCTCTTTCCCTCAAATTATCTCATGACCTTAAAGCTTCTACTCCTGCTGCCAACTCTGTTCCTTCTCTCTGTAGCATCCATTTCAAATTTGACATGACTCGCTGACCACATTATGATTGTTTTGGAAGAACTTTCTCCACCAGGCCATCTCATAGACCACTGACCAGTTAGATTTGTTGGCCTTTGGACTAGCACTCAGCACAGTCCAAAGAACTGACATGAATAGAGGGGTCAGAAAATGCAGAATAAAATTTAGAGCACTCTTTGTTCTGCAGGGGTGATGTGAGCAAACATCTTCCTTAGAAGGTGACAGGTATAGGAGGTGTCTGGAGGGCAGGGCAGGTGATGACACATGCATGGAAAGGGAGTGTGAAGAGAAAAAAAAAAAGAAATAGTGGGAGTTAGGAGGGTGGTTAAAGAGGACAGAGAAAAAGTAGCTAATGGATGGGAAATGAGCAAAGGTGCGAGTAAGAGAATTTGTAGACAGGGCGCTTTACAGGGGACAGAGGGTCTCTTTTGAGAGCAGAGGTTAGGAGAGGATCACAGGTAGATAAACATTTAGATGGGGAGCAGGGATATGGGTCCATTCTGCCTGACAGTTTTGATTCTTGTGTGAAGGGGCTGAGGGGTTTATCTGCTGTAAGGGAAGATATTTGGGGATGAGAACCATGGGAAGGGCCAATTTGTGCTGTATGAACTAAAGATCCTGTGAAAGGAAGCCATAATTAAGGGCAAATAAAACCACCAGTGATTAATAAATGATCAGATGTAAATAAAGTATCAAGTAATGTAAAGTTCCATCTAAGATTGCATGCTATTATTTTAATGACGACAATAAGAAAAACTGGGTGATTTTCATCGACAATAGTGTGTTTTCTGGCTCTAGGAGGAGAGAATGCAGACTGCAGGCAGTACTGATCTGCTCCCATCTCTTCAAAAGTTCTTGGTTATTGTCATGCTTTTTTTAGAAGAGAAGGTGGCCGGTTTTCACATGAAAGATTCAGAGATCAACCTTGGGGTTTAGGCTGCCAAAGTTTATGGGAAAAGCCAAGTGGGGGGCAGTGGGAAGTGTATTTCCAGGATAATGCAGGGCATCATTGAAGTGGAGGACTTGACAACATTGGATAACTGGCCCAATGAGAAGGGTTATTACAGAGCTGTAAGACTGAGATTATGTGATGAGTCAATGTTGTAGTATGAGATTGCTGGGAATTACTGATATGAGAATATTGCTGTACCTAATGCTATGGGGGTCTAATTATAACCCTAAACGGGTCTAATATTCAAACACAACAGAAGAGAACGCAAATGACAGAAACATTTCTACTCTGCCTTCTTCTCTGTGATCTGGCAGAGATCTTCTTAAGGAAGAATAACTGTGAATGGTCAGTTAAAATTTTACACTTATTACATAATTCCTGGGAGCAGGGGCAGGATGGGATGTTTCTTGCCTTGGTACATTTGCCGAAACTGTGGATCAGAGAGAGTAAAACAGTAACAAGAACCACAAGATAGATAAGTATCAGAAACCTCTATCCTCTGGCCCCTGTTGTTACAAAGGTTGCCATGGTGCTAGAAAGGGACAGAACTCGTGGCGAACAAGAGAATGTACTGTATTATGAAGAATTAAGTTTTTTTTTTTTTAATTTTTTTTTTCTCTCTGAGTCAGGCTTGGTGAGAAAATTTCCTGACTCACACAGTATGTTGCATGCCATGTTAACATTAACATTTTCCAAAATACCATACACCAGAGTAGCCTCTGCCTTTCCTGTTCAATCCTGGGACCCTTCAGGGACAAAGCTATTGGGCTGCTGAGTGCCGTTTTCTGGTGATAAAGATTTCTGACGTATAGGATTTCCGGGTGATGACAAGGTCATAGATGGGGCCTGGCTGTAGATAATCAAAGTCCCTAAGAGATAAAGGTCTTTGGCTTTTAAGTAGTGAAACAACCTCTGCCCTTTGTTTTCAAATGAGTAATTTCTGGCTGATCACAGTAAACACTGTAGCACCATTTGGATGTATCCTCTGAAGGAAAATTCCTGTTCTGGGCCAAATGCTGCAGCAGTGAGATTGTTCCTGCCAAAGTGAATTTTTCCCTCCTTTGTTCCTCTTGATAATCCTGACAATCTTTTGTATGTACACAGAGCTGAAAGCTATAATAGCCCCAATTTTATAGATGAGGTAACTGAGGCTCAGGGACAGAAAGAAGCTTCCCCCAAAGCCTACAGGATTGCAGGACGCAGGGACCGAGGTCTCAGTCCTCCGGTCTTGCCGCCAGCCTGCAGAGCCGGCCTGGTCCCTGGGAAGGAACGCAGCGCTTCCCCCGTGAGGGTAGGCGCGCGGGGCGAAGTGTGGGGGTCCTGTGTACAGGCCAGGTCTCGAGGACTTTTGTCACCGGGAATCACTGGTCTCTGAGCAAAACACAGTCTCCAAGAGGCTACACTCCCCTCTTTTTGTTTCCCCCCAAACACACTGGCACATGTGTGCGCGAGGCGGTGTCCGCAGCTGCGGCATCTGACCCCCGAGGCTCCGCCAGCTGCGGCGGTCCGGCCGGCTCTTCTGCTTGACCCGCACTCCGGGGAGGCGCCGGG
>LNAC01000800.1:188807-270915 GCA_002007465.1 Ailurus styani | reverse complement strand
GCTGAACGCCGGGCAGCAAGTGGAACCACAACGGCGACGGTGCGAGGGAGGGAGAGCGAGTACAAACAGCCAGGGGGACACACGCACGCACACTCACACGCACACGCACACTCACACTCTGCAAGGACAGGCGCGAGAGCGGGGACGCAGGGCGGGGGCAGGGTCCCTCGGGGAGCCCACCGCGCCACCGGAACGAGCTGTGTGTGTGTTCACGGAGCCTGGCCACGGTCAGCACGCGGGGCTCCACGCGCCGCCTAACAGGGTCCACAGCGTCAAGCGACTTCATTTCCATATGTAATTGTCAAGGTTTCCTCTCGCGAACGGGGGTGGGGGTGCGGATGCCTCCTTCAGGAAAGATTGTATAGAAAATCCGGGAAAAGGGGACTTACGGAGTTAACTTTATGATCTTATTGTGGTGTAAGCCTCGCTTTCTTCTACAAACAGAACAATGGGGCTTTCAAAGGAGCGAAGGGGAGACGGTTGGCTAGAGGGGAAAGGAGGGGGGGGACGTGGATTGGGGAAGGGGCCCTGCTGTTGACTGGGAGGCCCTGCTGGGAAACTTCAAATCAAATGCTTTCTGAAAGGAAGTGTTATTAAAAGTAACTTTAATCCTTCCAGCCAGACGGCTCATAAAAGCATACAATTAAGTCAAACAAATGACAAGAGCATTTTCTCCCCTACCTGTTTCCCTCTTCGGAGAGTAATTACTACAGGCTGGTCTTGTCTCATTTCGTGCAAACAGAAGCGGAGTGCTTCGGTAGGTGCCAGGCTCTCTTTTCTTTCCTGCCTCTTCCTTCTCCACTGCCCCACCCCAAACCCTTTCAGCTCTTGGTACCAACCAGCCTGTCTGCAGATCCAGCCAAGAACAAAGGGGCGAATTTCAATATCTCCTCTTTGTGCAAGGTTAATTGAAAATCAAAAAGTCACTTTTCAAATGTCATGTTAAACCCGCCACTGCATCAATTCCCTTTTGGTTCCCATCTCTGTAGGCCAGAGAAGAGTGTTTTGGGGGATGGTGGAGAGGTGGGGAAAGTAGGGACACAGTTGAAGGAAAAGAGGAAGAAAGAAGTGAAAGGGTAAAAAAAATCGCAGATAGACGCAGACTGATCGCAGAGACGCCGACAGGCAGTGGAAAATTGTTTCCCGGAGTGTCCTCCGTCAGAGGCAGCGTTTGCTTTCGATACCGTTACTTGACATTCCAGAGACAGAATTGCATCCTAAACCTAGGGAGATTAGGCCTCCACGTTTTTATGTTTCAGTAGATGGTTTACGATATGATCGTCATAAATGCCGTGTTTTAAAATCTTAAAAGGGTAATGTAATAACCTGACCATCTTCATCCTCCTTTCCCACTTTTTATTCCCCTCTGAAACAGGTTCCACACACATGCACACCCACACACACACGCACGCACACGCTGTGCACACAGACACATCTTCATAGCAGAGACACAGCCCCACAGGCTTTAGACCCGTTAGTTTTTGTCACAGGTTATTTTGGAAGCTTTGGGCTGGGGTTTAGGGGCCCAACATTGTTAACTTTGCTGCTGCTCCAATGACTGTTCAATCTCTCTCTCTCCCTCCCTCTATTCCTCCCTCCCTCCGTCTAGCTTTCCCAAAACTCCATTTCTTCATCTGTAAAATGGGGCATCCTATCTGCCTCCCCAGTCACTGCTCGGACTGCATGAGGCCCCACATGAACAGAACAAGCGCATATTAATTCTCGGGTTCCTGGGGCCCTGTCCCTGAGCCCCTGACTGGGTGATCACACCGCACCAGCTCAATTTTCTGAGACTGGAACTGGTCCCAAGGCCTACAGAATGGCCGAGGAAAGGACACCATCCCACTGTCTTCGGCGCGCCCCTTGTCTGTGTGTCTCTCCCTACTCATTGCTGGTCCTCCCTGAAGCCAGTTATTTCCCTGCCCTGTCACTCTAGTCCCTCTAATATCGGTCACCTTATTTTTCAGATACTAGGTTGTAACCCCTCCCAGGATGCACCAGTGAATCTTTTCCCGAAGGATCATACTTATCATAGTTGACTTGTCTCGTGGGAATCCTTTGACTTGCCACAGACTGAACTTTTTAACATACCTACAAATAACTTTTTTTTTTTATCTAGACAATCAGAGGAAAGAGGCAAAATTGTGGAATAAATTCATTTTGAAATAACCCATCTGCATAAAAAGGGCCTGTAAACCTTCTTTCCTTTTTCAATTATATTTTGTTACCGTGGTGACATCAGATGTGTCCACTAACCCTACATGAAGGATGGGTGAGAAGTTGGCATCTCTCTAAGCTCATTAGAATGTGTATATGGAGAGAGGCATAGTAGGACATCGGCCATCTGGCTTGTATCAAAATTCTAGAACATTGTCTCCACTGCTAAGATTCAATAGATAAACACGGGTTTACCCCTTAGAGTTCTACCAGCTTGAACCGTATGAATGCGTGCTGTGTCCTGTCGGACCCCTTCTTAGTTAAAGCTAGTGATAAAAACAAAGCTGATGGTTGTGTTGGGTCAGCAAAATGTGGTCAGATGACTGGGTGAATGAATACCTTTAAACAATTTTCTTAGAATTGTAAATATGGTCTAAGTTGACAAATATGCATGTGTATCCAAAAATGTTCTTTTATCTGGTGAGGCGGGTTTGCTTAACACAGGGTTACATTGAAAATGTGTTGACATGGCCTGCTATTTTGTTAGTTAACTTGGGTTTCTTCATCATTTCCTGAGCTCCCTGCCCCCAACATTACTTTCCAAAAAGAAAATGAGAGAGAAGGAAGGAAGAAAAGAAGGGAGAGAAGGAGGGAAAGAAATCAACTGTATTTAACCAATAAATTTACTCTGGAGTTGGTGTAGAATTCTGGCAAACTGGTTGGACAGCTCTAAAGAGCATCTTTAAATACCTACCTTTAAAACATTGGCATGTTTACATTATTGTTAACCACGTTTATAGTATTGTTCCTTACTAGTTTTGCATAACATTTTCATAAAGATTCTCCAGAATATTTATAAGGGTCTTATGTATGTGAATTGCAAAATTAACACGTTCGTAGAATTTTTCTTTAATGGCACTCCTAGGTATTGAAAACTATGGCTATTTGTAGTGGAAGAAAAGTCTGAGGATTTGGTTTTAGTAAAACTGAAATCTTACGCTGACACTTCCTTTAATCTTCTATATAAATGTAGGCAAGGAACTAAATCAGTTAGATACTCGATTTTTTTTTGCCAGGCAATGGTGCAATAATCTTAAACTTGACACATGGATTATGGTAAGAATCAAATAAATGAAACCTGTGAGATTGTTGTGAAAAAGTTATATGTACAATATAACTAGAAAATGGCATTTATTATGTACTATATTTTAGTAGCCTATGTGGACATACAAAGGCCTACTGTATGGTGACATTTTTGTCCTTTGGGGGCCAGAAGCTGGCCTGCAGGAGGAGTCTCCTTGATTTTCTTCAGCAGTAAGAGACGCTAGATTTGAGTTTGCCATATGACAAATAATTTTTGTTGTGTTTCGGTGGTGCATACGGAAGCTAAAATCTCAAGGAAACATTCCCCTTCAAAACATGGGTATAAATGCTGCAGGTCGGAATGGGAAGGAAGCAGAGGGAAGGTGGGAGAGGTAGGATTTGCCAGACCAATGTGTCTTCTCATTTGCATTGCATGCTTTTTATTTCCTCTCTCGCTCTTTCTTTTTGAAAATCTCTATATCCCCCTTACTGCTAGTATTTTGTGAGATATTCAAAATGTGTATTTAATCCATCCAAGTTTGTAGTCTCCAGTGTCAAAGCTTCCGCTTAATGCTGAGTTAATGCTCGGTCGTGCCAAAGCTGGAAGCTTTCAACACAGCCCTGAAACCAGCTGCGACACATCACGAAAGCAGAGGCTTCAGCTCCAGAGACTGCTGCCTGCATGCAGTAAATGCATCATTTTTTAAAGCTTTGTCAGTGCAATCTAAGAGCTGTGTAGAGTGTAATTGGGGATCTTTGAAAAAAAAATTATATTTGAAACCATTTTACAGGACTCATCGGGGGAGGCTTGCCTGAAACTTTGTCTTCTAAATATCTCACCGGCCCAGAAACGGGTCTATCACTTTGGGCAGTTTCTGCTTTTGATCAGGTCGTGTTTCTTCCCTTTCCTCAGCCGTCTTTCCCCCTTCAGGACCACGCTGTGGTCAATACACTTGAGGAAGCAGACATTTCTCTTTGTCTATAGTCTTAGAATTACCGATCTTGGAAGAAGAAGAACCTGTCATAGCCTGATCGCAGTCAGTGCTGCTCCTAGGGTCGTCCGTGGACCGGCGGCATCAGTATGACCTGGAGGCTTGTTCAAAATGGAAATTTTAGGCTGAATCAGAGTCTCTGGGGCCGTTGACAGGGGTCTTTGTTTTCATGAGACTTCTGAGTGCTTTTGCTTAACACTAAACTTGGTGAAACACAGCTCTAGACTCCCCGGACTCAGAAATTTCTGATCTCACATCCTTCGGAGACGGTCAGACAGTCTTGCTCAGAACATCTGAAGGGTGGGAGACTTACTACATTAAAAACAAACTGTTCTATTAATTAAAACTGTTATGAAGTCCCTTTTAAAAATTATTGAGCACATATCTGCTTCTATAGCATTTATTTGTTTCATTCCTCTTATCTTCAATTCTTGGCATATAGTGGGCCATCAATATACTTGTATTATAAGGAAGAAATTATTGATCTTAGTTTTGCCCTCTAGATATACCTATCCAATAAATCCACTTAATTTCTGTCCCCTGAGGCAGCCCATCACATATGTGAAAACTGCTAAGTTGTTCAAGTCCTCTCTACTTTAGGCTAATGATGGCTGGGGTTCTTACTGCCTCCTAAGAAGGCTCTGCATCCAGATGGAGGTATTTCCTATGCACTTTTCTCTGGATACAGGCTCTTTCCACGCTCAGAACAATGAAACTCTCAGGACCTTACACACATTTGAAAACAAACCAGATTTCCTTATCTTAAATGAGGGCAAATCATTTTTTAAGTAAAGTGAGAATTTTAAATTTGGCAAAATTGAAGGTTTGGTAAAATTGAAATGATCAGTTCTGGCCTTTTGAACTTATGCTCTTTTATCATTTCTTTGTTGATAGTATTTTCTGTTTTAGAGATATAAATAAAATTGGTGAAAAATAATAAATGCTTGCTAAAGAACAATTTTAAACTAAAAAGGTATAAAGAGAAAACCAACTATCCATGGTTACACAGCCCAGAAGAATAGCAGTTAGTACTTCTCTCTGTAGATGGGTAGATAGATCTATATCTATATAGGTGGGTAGGTAGATATATGTACACATAATGAGTTAATTACTTAGAACAAATGATGATACCAACACACATCCCTATATATCAGGCATGTCAGCTTGGGTCTCAGCAAAATTTGAGATATCCAATAAACCTCATAAAAATCTCTAGAACCTCCTGGAAAGATGAAAGATGCAAGCACCGTGGTGTGAGTTAGAAATCCTCTAGTTAGAAGTGCCTATCTCTTAGGTTGTGTCCCAACCTAATCCCCATTTGACTCATGTTAATGAGCTGTAGGGACCACAGGAGGTGCAATTTGAAACAGAAAGTGCTATTTCACCTACGATTCTTTATACTGTTAGAACGCAAGCAACACAACTGGCAACACTGGGAATGGGACCGCCTTCCCCACCTCACCAGAAAATAATAGTCAACCTTGGCCTTCAGAGAGCATCGGACCCAAGCAGTGCTTGGAAGGCAGACACTGGATACAGAGAGAGAAGCAGAGCAGGGTGAACTGTGATGCCTAGAGAAGAAATTCAGCAATGCCATCATGCCAGGAGGGATAGTGGCTTCTGAAGGGAAGTTGCTCTACCTGAGGGAATAGCTGGAGGGATTACTTGGCCAGTGGGGCAGGCCAGAGCACTGGCTGACCAGGTTTAGAGACCACTTTAGAAGCTGACTTTGAACCGAGCATCCACAAAACACTCCCACACAATCTTCAGAAGCTTGTGACAGTGAGATTTGATATAAGTGTTAGGTTCACATGAAAAGATGGTGCAAGAATTAGGTAAATGTAAAATATATATTATAGATATGAGGGGTTTTTTGTATAATTTAATAATATTAGTATTATATTCTAATAATTCTATAACCCATTTTTAAAATTAATTCTTTACCATGAACATTTTCTTACACTCTTAAATATTCCCAAAATATAATTCTTAGTGGCTGCAGAGTATAAAGTACACATGCCATAATTATTTTAATGGATTTCCAACTATGTGACTGTTATGGATTGAATTGTTTTCCTTCTAATCCACATGTTCAAGCCCTAAACCCCACTATCTTAGACTGGAGCTGTATTCGGTGAGAGGATCTTTCAAGAGGTAATAAATTACAATGAGATGAGGGTGGGCCCTAATGCAAAATGACTGGTATCCTTATAAGAATAGAATAGGACTCAGAGGCACACAGAGGAAGGCCACATGAAGACAAAGGGAGACAAAAATGATCTATAAGCCAAGGAGAGAAGATTTAGAATAAACCACTCTTCCAACTCTTTGATTTTAGACTTTCAGCCTCCAGAAATGTGAGAAAATAAGTGTCTGGTGCTTAAGCCACCTGTCTGTGGTACTTTGCTATGGTAGTCCTTCCAAGCTAATGCAGTGGCTTTCACGATATTTGCTTTTATAAATCATGCTCAAACATTCTGGTATACAAATAGTCACTTACTTTGCTGATTATTTTCTCAGAATCAATGTCCAGAAGTGGAATTATTGGATCCCAAGATGATTAGTAGTTTGGAATCTTGATTCTACCATAGAGGATACCAATTATTCTTTACGACTTTCTTGTTCCACAAATGTAACACATTTTGTCCTTTATCTCCATGTTGAACCACGCAAGACCAAATATAGTGTCCTAAAGCCCAAAGTTAAAGCTCTCCCTTCTGATTAACAGGCACACATACATCCACACATTGCACTGTAGTTATTCCCTAGGCAGTAGATTCATTCTCACTCAGACTACCTTTTATCCATCTTAATAATGTGTGGAAGATGCCTCCCAGGATCAGAAGATTCCTCTTGGGGAAATAAAGACTAGAGAGCTGTCTCTGGAGAGCACTTTTAACATCCACATGTCAGCTGGAAAGGGAAATATTATACATACAAGGGTCCTTCAGCTTGTTAACACCTTAGGATGTTTGTGTTATTGTTTGTTGGTTTGATTTTTCAAAGCAGTTAATCAAGTCATTGTTTACCAGGAAGGAACAAGATGTTTCTCTACTTTTCTCCCAGGATAGTAACACTGCTATTTTTTTTTTCAGATGGCTACACCCCCCCCCGAAACAATAGATCTAGAGCCAAGGGAAGTGGCTACACTCAATAGAAGCCCCCTAGAGGTGGAGGGTTACTTGGGACTTACTAAGACCATTAGAACACTAAATATTTGTACTACATAATACTACATAGATAACCAACAGAAGGTGCAAGGAATACTTTGAGAATTCCTTTAGGAAACTCACTGAATTCATTTGGGAACACATGCGGGGAATATTCCAAAGACTCTCAGGAAGGAAAAAAAGAGATAGAGAGAGGATGAAGACCCTGTAAGGGCAGGTAGTGGTGAGCAAATAAATAAGGGTTGTCACCAGTTTAAACCCTAGGTAAAAGAGGCCTGGAGAGTGATCAAGAAACGCTTTCTAGAAGCAAAGAGAAAAACTACAGGGTCTACTATGCAGTTTTGTGGCATTTCCTCACAGCAGAGCCTCTGCTTTGAGGGTGACATGGGATTGGAATGGATTCTCCAAAACCACCTGGACCTCAGGGTTTAATACTATGGCCCAGTCTCCATGGCGGGCAGCTGTAGCAGCATGGTGAAAACAGAACCTCTCGGTTTGACACCTTTTCAAAGTTAAGATATTTGAACTTCTATCAGTTAAGACCATTATGTATTTCTGCCTTGACTCCCTCCCCTTCACATACTTCCTCCTTTTGGGGATGGCATCGGAAATTTTGGGATCCTGCTAAGAGGAAGTTGAGTTGGGGAAACATTTGGTTTGTATTTAGTGAGATATAGTTTGTGGTTTGCAGCCCTTGCATGGAGGATTAAATTCTTGCTAGTTTTCCCAGTGCAGTCTGGCTTCCAGGACTATTCCCCCTGCCCACTGTGCTGCTGACTCACAGGGACCAGTGATGTGATGAGGGTGCAGGGTCAGAAACTGACTCTCAGCTTGATTGTGCCACATGGTACCTAGCATCCAAAGGATGACAGAAATGGAGAAAAATCAAAGGCGTATGTACAAACTTAAAAATATAGAGAGCTAGAGCTAGTCTTCAAAAAGTCTCCCAAACCTTACTGCTCAAGTATAAAGAAATTTGAAAGAGTTTGATAATAATCTGAAAATTTTGCCCAAATTTACTAAAACAAATTGATACAACTGAAAGACATTAAAAAATATCAGCAGTAAAAATCAAATCTCAATCATGTTAGGAAAGAGAGCAAATTTTCTATTATCTTAGAAAGAATATTATAAAATCTTTGTCTTATAAATAGTGTGCTGTCACAAAATATAGAAAAAATGTTATGAAGAGATCAACTGTGAATGCATTCACGCAATGGAATACCACCAAACAATAAAGAATACAAAACTGTAGATAAGCAACCATTTGGATGAATCTTTTTTTTTTAAGGTTTTTTTTGTTGTTGTTGTTTGTTGTTTTTTTTTTGTTTGTTTATTTGACAGAGAGAGATCACAAGTAGGCAGAGAGGCAGGCAGAGAGAGAGAGGAGGAAGCAGGCTCTCTGACAAGCAGAGAGCCCAATACGGGCCTCGATCCCAGGACCCTGAGATCATGACCTGAGCCGAAGGCAGAGGCTTTAACCCACTGAGCCACCCAGGCGCCCCCATTTGGGTGAATCTTAAAGGCATTTCATTAAGGAGAAAAAGTCAGTCTGAAAAGTTTACAATAGCATATGATTCCATTTGTATGACATTCTGGAAAAAGTAAAACCGCAAGGAAGAAAAAAAATCAGTATTTTCCAGGGGTTAGGGTTTGGGGGAGTATTTTAACTATAAAGGGAAGCTATGAGGACTTGATAGGGTATGATTAGCAGTTCTGTATCTTCGTTGTGTTAGTAGTTGCATGAATCCATATCTGTTAAAATTCATAAACTGTACACTTAAAGTTAATTTTATAGTATGTTAATGAAAAGTTTTAAAATACTTAAATTATTAAGAACATTCAAAAATTAACATTATTTGTGTCTACATATAGTAATACCTGTGGGATTTTAAAGTTTTTAAAATTTAAATTTTAAATCTTGAGTTCTTTTATTATATTTTATTAATATAAATATTAATTTTTATACATTTATATATTTTTTGGTCCATAATATTGTGTTGTTTTGGGTTTTTAATTTACTTTTGTTTATTTTGTATCATTCTTCTTAAAGACCCCCACACTCCCAAAACTTAGATCTGTTCCTGAAGGTCTGGAACAAACGTTGAATTGGAGATACTACGTAGTCAAAGACTAGTTATTAGTCCATTTTCTCTGTTTGTCAGGGACTTCACTCTAAAATCCTAGCATCAGTCAGTGGTTATATAGAAATGCACTGGCAGTTACTATGGGTTCAGAGGTAGATGTAGGAGACACTCTTAAGACACTATGACGCTATGGGCAGAGCTCCATAGGGAAATTGCAAAGAGAGCCACAGACAAGGAGACAGGGTTTAGTGATGACAGGACATCAGAGTATCTATTTCTAGGAGGAAACTTTGCTGGCCATGCCACAGAGGATGCCTTTCAAAGACTTTAACCACAAAGCTTGGTCTGGAGAACATTCAAGGGCAGGATAGCTAACATGGTAGAAAACTGCTAAAAAGAAAAAAAAGAAAAAAAAAGAAAACTGCTATGATGGAACTAGATTGGACTAGGTCTCCATTTGCTAAGTAAATGTCCATAATTGCTATAGACAGTGGTTTTTACTTTGAGTGAAAATGAAATACTTCAGCAAAGATCCACAGGAAGATAATCCAGACATCAGTGACGCATAACTATGCTACAGCATTTTGTTCTGATTTCTGGCTTGGCCACTGGATTAAGGGTGCTGTGTAAAGGACTGGGACTCTAAAGAGGGAATTGTGGGAGTCAGAGAGATTCTGAAGTCCCTGGACTGTGGTTAAGTTTGACCGGAAGGCTTTAGAATCTGATGATCTCTCTCAGGTAGAAGTGTGTTGCACTGAATAGGGAATATGGGTCATCTTTATGAACATGTAAAGGAGAGAGATGGCATGTGGACTCTGAGAGTAACAACTACTGTCACCATGCCCTAGAGTGACTCTGAGCTGTGAATGGGACAATGACACCTTACAAAGTACAGGAGCAGATGAGCTCACTATGGAATTATACCTAAGGATCTCCAGCCTACCTTAGAAGTGGACAAATCTAGCCAGAGACTGTGGCGCCAGTCACAGAATGATGACATGATCACATTGTGTAATTGGAGCACCTGGGTAACCCCTCATCCCACTAAAAAGAGAAGACATGTTACCGGTGGTGAAGTACAGAGAGAGAGGAAAGTACAGTGGTTAACATCTTTGTCTTTGAAGAAAGATGGCCTGGGTCTGAATCTTCACCCTGCAACTAATAACCTATATCACTCCACAAATGATTTAATCTCTTTTAGCCTTGATTTCCTCATCTAAAGCAAGAATATAATAATATGAACTAGCTCATTGATGTGTTGTATACAGAGTACTTCATACAACACCAGCCATGTAGTAAATACATAATTGCTATTATTGTAGTTCTTAAACATTGAATTTGCCATCTCCAGTGGTATAAGGCTTATTTATACTGGAGTTACTATAATTTCAGCTTATGATAAACTTATTCAATGAATGTCAAATGAAAATTGTCTGAAATTTAGATATCTTGGATAGAAAGTCCTGTACTTCCACTGGGGAATTCTGGACAACGGCTCTGGAACACGCACTGGTATTGGCAACGAAAAATCCTGGAGGCCAGAGTCCACGAAGTTCACTGAGTGGAGTGGTAGTGATGCGGTCAGTAGGAGTTGAGCATGAATATTGCAGAGTGTCAGAAAAGGGATTTACCATGGTTACCCAGCAGAATTTCTAGGGCTCAGATGTCTCTAGCCACTGGGTCAGATATGATGGCTAAATATAACCATTTCTGCAGGACAAAATAAAAAGGAGATAGGGAGAGAAAGACAGAAAAAGACAGAGACAGAGAGAAAGAGGGACTTCTTTCTAGATTTGGGGTCCATCAGATAACCTTGAGGTTCTGGCCTTCATTAGTTTAGTAAACAATGATGCTATCACCCTTTGGATGAGTTCTACTGAAACCCGTTCTCACAGGCTTTGTCCTCAGTTTCTCTTCCTTGAGCTTAGCTGATAGCTACGGTGCCAAGAGCCAGGGTCCAGCTTCCAAAGATGTTGACAAATAAGAGTTCAGACAACTCTTTTTCAGTAATAATCTTTATATCTATTACATTGATGTTAGATTTTTTAAAAAGAAGAAACAAGAACCTTCGAGATTAAATAATGATTTTCTCATTTTTATATCCCATACTTCTTATTTTATAGTATCAATATAGAAACTAGATGAAACAACTCCTGAGCAGCTTTCTCTAGGGGAATAAAATTTTCCTAACCACCTCAGGAATATAATTAGCAGGAATAGTACTACTAATCAACAATTATACAGAATATTGATTGTGTTCTTCTCATCTTAGCCACGATACGTAACCAGTGGTGTATAAATCAGCCTTATCTCAGTCTCTTTGTTGGACACAAACCTCTGCACTCAAGATTCTCATTCTAGTCCCGGAACAGATGACCATGTGTTACTCGTAAACAGTTGAATAGCAAAGCAGGAAATAATAAAAGACAAGAAGGCATTGGCCACAGAGACAAGGCTGCCCCCAGCAAAATATGAGGTATTCGGATTCGGCCTCCTAGAAGCCCATTGCCTCCTTTGATTAGTCCTTCAAACAGACCTAGGAGACAAAGCAGTGCCCTTGTTTGTGTGACTGCAAATGGAAACTGAGGCCCAGTGAATCTTAAAATGTATCTGAGAGAGCAGGAGTAGAGCCCAGAAGAAACTTAGAAATCAGTTATTTTTTTATAGCAGTTTGTGTAATGTCAGAAATACCAGAGAACTAGTGTGTTCATTCAGTTAGAACCATAGAGGCCCTGACAATTTGGGGATTGTGTTATAATTACCCGGGGACTTTACCAAAGACTTCAATTCTTTTCATCACTACCATCATTAGTGTGGTCATCATACCTCTCTCACAGAATTTTTTTAAAAGATTTTATTTATTTATTTGACACAGAGAGAGAGATCACAAGTAGGCAGAGAGGCAGGCAGAGAGAGAGGAGGAAGCGGGCTCCCTGCCGAGCAGAGAGCCCGATGCGGGCCTCGATCCCAGGACCCTGAGATCATGACCTGAGCTAAAGGCGGAGGCTTAACCCACTGAGCCACCCAGGCACCCCTCTCACAGAATTTACTGAACTTCATCTATTCAACCAAAAAGCACAGTCATTTCACAGTAAGTGGTTACTGACTAAATAAGTGGGCCACATTTGGCCTAGACTATTTTATGCAAATTTTAAAATTTAGCAGAGATTTACAAATGATATAAACAAAAATTAAAGTCAAAATTTTGATCTAACCATATAAGGCATTCATTTTTATTAAGCAAAATTGAGACTTGAGATGAGGAAGTAACTGAGCACTGAATTCTGAGTAGAAATGAAGAGGGATATTTTAGGAAACCTGATGTAACATACAAGGCCATGCAAGTCTGGGGATGTTGGCTCCACCTGGCTGCAGGTCTGACAGCAATTTAAGCATATTGATGATTACAGTCATTTTATGAAGCTATCTGAGACATCTAACTTTTAGCTAACCTTGGAAAAATCAACAGGAGCTAAGAAGGTTACTGAATGGAGAAAATCTGTGGGAGCATAGGTCAGACTCTGTAGGATCCTTTGGAGGAAAAATGTACACAGCGTAATTTCTGGTACTCAATTAGAGTGGGTGTAGTAGCATTCGGGAAGTAACTGAAGTCAGCAGAGTTAGGGGCTGGGGTCCTCTTGCAACAGAGTGATTGCCTAAGGCCACAAGGGATTCTGCGTGAGCACCTTGACTACTTTGTCCTTGGTGTTCATAATTCTTGTCCCAATTGATATCATCTGAACATTTTGGAGGGCTTTAGCAGCTTCAACCTCTGCACTAAAAACATCAGATTTGTCTGTCTTTGTATTCTCACATCTCCATATTCAGGTCACTTTGGTTTCCTTAGGCAGATATATCCTTAAATATCCTTACCTACTTATCCTACTTGTATTCCAAAAACAACCACAAGGCTGTTCTCGGTGAAGTCACATTTGTTTGATGAATTCCTGAAATGTTCTCTTTACCAGGAATTCCTCTCTATTTTTTTAAAGACATTATTTAAATTCAATGTAGGTAACATATACTGTATTATTTATTCCAGGGGTAGAATTTAGTGATTCATCAGTTGCATGAACACCCAGTGCTCATTACATCAAGTACCCTCCTTAATGCCCTTCACCCAGTTACCCCATCCAACCACTCCCCTCCTCTCTAGCAACCCTCCGCTTGTTTCCTAGAGTTCAACATCTCCTATGGTTTGTCTCCCTCTCTGTTTTCATCTTATTTTATTTTTCCTTCCCTCCCCCATGTTCATCTGTTTTGTTTCGTAAATTCCACATGCGAGTGAAATCAGATGGTATTTGTCTTTCTCTGACTGACTTATTTTGCTTCGCATAATACCCACCAGTTCCATCCACATCATTACAAATAGCTGAGTAATATTACTGGGAATTCCTCTTTTGATTTGATTTTTCTAGACTGCTCTTCATGAACATGAACCATCTGCACAACCAGCTCTTTCACAGACTCTGCAGATTTCTATAATACACACACACACACACACACACACACACACACACACACACACACACACACACACACAACCACCACCAGATTTTCCTTCTCTAACTTGTCCTCTGTCTGAGTTTCCTGGTTAACACCTCAGGTTGCCCTCAGATCTGGGAGTTCTACCAGATGGCCTGGGGTGAAACATGTCCCCTCATTATAGCAGTTCAGCTTCCTGGAGGGCCCGTTTCTGTTTACTGGTCCATTGCAGTAGGGTGTCACTCCAAATGGAGACAGTTGCCAGAACCACAGTTCTCCCAGCACTTCACATATATTACTTCTGAATAGATTTCCAGATGCTATGTCCATACCTTGTGCTTTGACACCACACTTCTCAAGCAAGATTGGCACCCACTGTGATTGCTCATACCAGGCCAGGTTTCCCAGCAGTGTAGCCTCTTGCGGCTATCAGACTCCTTGGGACCAAACTCACTCAATTTGCAACAGTTTCGCCCCCTAAACATTTGTTTGAAAATGGTAAATTTACATTTCATTAATTTAGTCCTTAAAAATTTGCCCTGTGATGTATTCCCTCTTGACTACCATTTTAAGATCCATAGTCCCTTTGTTCTGTGAAGTCTATCCTCCTTCTTTTCTTTTCCTCAGTTTTCTTATAGTGCATGATCTACATTGCAAAATTTGGCAGTTCCTCCCTGTGCTAGTCGTTAGTGCAATGTTTTAAATGATCCTTGTTTTCCTTTTCCTAGGCTCATGGGAGGATTGTACTTTCACACCTATTTCAAGTTGGGCGTGTCCACTTGAACTTTTTTTTTTCCCCAATGAAACTTGAAGAGCCAGTGTGCATTCATGTTGCTCCTTTCTTCTACTTTGGGAATCGTGAAAACACAGAAATGGAGCCTCCCTCACGCTGATCCTTTGGCTGGATACATTAAGAGTGGAGCCACCCAGCTGACCCATGATGGTCAAACAACATGAGCAAGAAATAATCTTTAATGTGTCTTATTTCTAAGAGTTTTGGGTAATTTTTGCTCTTAATAACTAAGTCCAACCTGGCTGACATATCTTTAAAATTTTTGTGTGCTAGGTTACGTTGTCAATAGGATTGTAGAACTTAGGAAAAATGATTTCCTTCTATTTGTTTTATCTCTTTTATGTATTTGAAAGAGAGCTAGAGATATGTAGGCAATAATTCATTTGTTCAATATAAATTGATTGAACACATATCTCCGTTTTATCTCTTATGACAGTGATTTTTTTTTTCTTTAAGAAAGAGAATTGGGTGAAGAGAGTGCTTACTGAATGTAATCAAGGTCACTTGGCATCAAAAATTTGGCCAAAATGTCATTCTAAGGAGAAAGTGAGAAGTTGCCAGGATGTAGAAACTAACTTCAAAGTATAATTAACAAATGGCTAGTGGGAACCTCAGGGCAACAATATGAGACAAAATCATCGAAATAACACTACATCCGTGTGCGTGTGTGTGTTCCTTAGTACCACACATTATTTGTTTTAAGACCACCTAAGAAAGTACTAAGAAAAGCTGAGGTTGGAAAAAAAGACACCATGACATCCCAGTCATGGGAAGAAATATTGCATAGCTATTATGCAGTTAAGTAATAATGCAAAGTATATAATTCACATGACCTGAGAAGAGAAAAATCATTCTGGAAGGAAAGACCATATGAAACTTTATGGAATTGCTGAGACTGAAGATAAGCCTTAATAATTGTGTATACAGGAGACACAGAAAAGAGATGAAGCGTTCCCCCAAGTTGATCTGGGTGAGTACATTAAGAGTGGAGCCACCCAGCTGACCCATGATAAAGACCATGAACAAAATATGTTAGAGAGAGCATGGGGAGATCATGAAACACTTAGTGTATTAGGTGTTCATTCATTCAATAAATATTGATTGAAATTTTTCTATTTATTGACCATGGTGGTAATAAAGCGACAAACAAGCTACTAGAACTTCTTTATCTTCATTGACCTTTAGTTCAGGGAAAGTAGTAAGTGGATGATTGTTTAACTTAGAATTTTGCTGAAGGCTGTGGAGAAGTACAATGTAATTTAAGAGTATAGATCAAAATGGTCTATACTTGCCTGGGATGGCAGGGTAGGGAAGGCTCTTCAAGGAGTAGCTTAGAAGGTATTAGCAAGAGTAGAACTGGAACACAGGACACCTAGTTGAATGGGCTTGAAATGGGGTTAGTCAGGAAGATAAGGGATCTATAAGAAGTTTTGTTCTTCATACCAAAGAAAGGGGGTTCTTGAGGAAAGCAAAGACAGGACCAAATTTGTATTGCTTTATTTCCCTTGTCGACATTCCTCAGAATAGATTTCTCTTTTTGACTGAACCTGGTTCATTTAGGGGATGATCCCACAGAAAAATTTAAGGCCATGTCTTGAGAAATAAGAGAGAAAATGGCAGTCTCTGATTTCCTTAATATGCCTATTAATGTGGTCTCAAAATCTATAAACCATGGTAGTATTCAAATTAAGCCTTTTATATATGCTAGATTTTCAAAAAGAGGGGGGTGACTTCCTTGAATATTAGTGGGTGGCAGCATATTTTTCTTTCTACGATGAGCTTATGTGCTATATATCTATGTGTGCATATACACATGTATGATGCAGGAAATGCAAGGATATGCAGGAAAATATCCACACTGCCTCTTCTGAAACTTTCATACTAAACAAAAAGGAATTATTGGTATTCACTCTTCTGGAAATAAATCTATAGAGAACGTATTTGTGTTGTTTTCCTTAATAATTGTTTTCAAAATGTCATTGGAGCTACTTTTTTTCATCCAGGCCCCAGAACAACATAGACCAGCTTTCTTTTCTGGGGATCAGCCAATCTTACCTTCTCCTTAGAGGCTGTCACTTAAAGTAAGTGGAGCGATGTATGGCTGGGAGCTGAGGGACGGTTTTGAAAGCCTGGCATCATTTCTTCACCTCATTGGAATTTCTGTAAAGGAGGAACTTGATGTTATTGAAACCTTTCTGAAATGAAAAGGCAACATCCCTGGGAAGCACTGTAGCCTGAAAAGTGTTTCAAAGTCATCTTGAGGCATGATTGGTTTGAGGGAAGCTGAATCCTTCCACACCAGTACTGTGGGGTCAGACTTGTGATGCTCTCAAATGACAGCAGAGGTGGGCTGTTGCATCGGCTGTTGAGGAAAGTGATAGGAAGTGGAGGGACTGCACAATGGGAAGGAAGGAGAAATGCTCTGAGGAGATGCTGAAGCAAAGATTCAAACAGTGTAACTCAGGCAGATGGTTGGGCAAACCCACTGGCAGATGGGCCAGTATGTACACAAGAATCGGGAATCATGTGGGGCATCAAAAACATGGTTTAAAGCCAACTTTTCAGTGGTGAAGCCTGACAAAAAAAATGAAGAAATTCTGGCTCTTGATTACCTGTGGTGGATGGCATAAATATAAGGAGAGAAATACCCTAAGCTTGGTGGTCTATGTTGTAGTTTCCTTGTGAACACATTAGAAAGTGTCGTGTGGTTTAGGAAGCTCTAAAATAAACCATGGGATGCAATTGTTCCCCATTTAGATGAGAAATATTTATCAAGCACTTACTGTATATCAGATATGAGGCTAATAAAAAAGAATGAAATCTTGCCATTTACAATAATATAGATGGAGCTAGAGTGTATTATGCTAAGCGAAATTAGTAAGTCAGAGAAAGAAAAATACCATATGATTTCACTCACATGTGGAGTTTAAGAGACAAAACAGATGAACATGGGAGAAGGGGAAAAAAAAGAGAGAGGGAGACAAACCATAAGAGACTATATTAACTATAGGGAACAAATGGAAGGTTGCTGGAGGGGAGGTCTGTGGGGGATGGGCCAAATAGGTGATGGGCATTAAGGAGGGCACTGGTTGTAATGAGCACTGCGTGTTATATGTAAGCGATGAATCGCTAAATTCTACTCCTGAAATCAATATTACACTATAGTTAACTAACTTTAATTTAAATAAAAACTTAGAGCAAACAAACAAAATATTAGGCTAGACACAGAGGTAAACAAGATAGCCTATGGATTCTGACTTACAGAACTTATGGTTTGCTGTCAAAAACAGATACAACAAAACAATTCAATGTCATAAATGACACAAATGAAAAACTATAGGGCACATTGGAAACACAAACAAGAGATATTTTGGTGGGTAGGAGGGGATCAAGGAAGTGTTTCAAAAGAATATAGGCAGTAAGTTGAACTTGATATATGATATCAACTAGATGAAGACTGAGTACTGGGTAGATGAGGGAAAGAAGGCAAGCTTCATGGAATTGGTTCCAATCAGGAAGAAAAGCAATAGTGTTTGCAGAAGTCTGATGGTGAGAAAATTTGTTGCAACTCAGAGATACATGGAGGTTTATTTATCATTTTGCCTGGTGTAATAGTGCTTAGTTAATGGTTTGGAGATACAAATTTTAATCTAGCTCTTAGAATGGTTTCTCTTTTGCTTGTTGAATTCTAAACCACTTTGAGGTGGGACATAATTACACTATCAAATATAAGTCCAAGGGAACCCTCTTAGTAGAATTCTTTCATGATTTTATTCTCTTTTCTCTGTGTTCCTTCAAAGTTTAGCCTCTGTTACCAGAGTTTTGGAAGAGTGGAACCAATTCTTACCATCTGGAAACATACACCCACATAAACACACACACACATACACCTCAGAATAATCTATTTTTGTTCTTTATAACTCATAATTCATTCATAGCACTTTCCCCATATGAAAGAATAAGTCCAGCAAAATGAGATTTTTTGGTCACAATTGAAACAATGTTTAGACTTTCTAAATATCCATTTTATAGAGTACTTTAATCCAATTCACAGTATTTTAAAATACAATTTAAAAAAAATGGTAAAACATAAAATGGTCGGAGAAACATGAGTGTGGCTAAAAATGCATCCAAACATATTCATGGGATCTTCCAATTAGTCTTATTACACTTACGTATGAATACAGAATTAAATAATATAACAAGGTTCATATACCCACACATTGTCAAGAATAAATGAATGCTCATATATGAATATTTTGCAATGGATTCATTGCCCTAAACATTTTGTTCACGTGGATGGTATTTTTCCCCTATTTGTGCATTCTGAAACTGTTTTTGTTTTTGTTTTTGTTTTTCCCTCTTGTTGGCAAGAGAGAGCAAGTAGGGCTCTGCCAAAGAGGATCTTGGATGGAAATCGCCTAAGAACTCCAAACTGAATGACAGGGTGGACTGGGGTCCATTTTGGTGGGTTTCCAAGTTCTCAATATTGGTATTTGAATCCAGATGGGGGCCACGTAGGTCAGCAGGACTTGGAGTAACTCTGGCTGAGAGCTGATCTACACACAGGTCACACACAGATCTCTGTGGTGGTGGAGAATCTGGGGTCAGCTCATAGGGGAGTCCTGTTGTAGAAGACCCAGGAGTGAAGTAGGTTTTACTTTTTAAGGAGTAACCCATTAAAAATGAAAACAAGAAGAGGCCTTTGATCTGTGCTTGGAGCCCTAGAGAACCACAACCAAAAATGGAATTAGAATTCCATAGTTGGAAGGTTTGTGACCAAACTCCTAATCCACAGCCAGTACTTTTCTTTTACTTATTCAGCCTAGCACTTTGAAGATCTGAAATCAGCTTCTTTTCTGTCACGACAGGTTTTACAGGAAGCTATGCAAGTCTCCCCAGTTACAGCATTAAATGAGATACATAAAAACAAAAGTTAATTCACTGATGTTAACTATCATATAACTTATGGAAAGAAGAAAGACTCAAAGGCTAAGTCACCCTCAAATTTACACCTAAGTTAAAGAATGCTAAGCTGTTTGCTTCCTTCACTGTCTTTCTATTTTAAGAATTAAAATGGGGGGCGCCTGGGTGGCTCAGTGGGTTAAAGCCTCTGCCCTAGGCTCAGGTCATGATCTCAGGGTCCTGGGATCGAGCCCCGCATAGGGCTCTCTGCTCAGTGGGGAGCCTGCTTCCTCCTCTTTTTCTGCCTGCCTCTCTGCCTACTAATAAATAAATAAAATAAATAAATAAAAATAAAAAATAAATAAAAATAATAAATAAATAAAATCTTTAAAAAAAAGAAGTAAAATGGACTGTACAATATTTCCACATACGTATACTCTAGAAACTGCCCATTAAAAAAAAAAGAGCTTTTCATCATTTGGGAAGGAATTTCCTTGATGGGTTTGTATTCATCAATAAACGATATCTTGCTTCAAACCATGCAGGCATGTAGGGCTGCTTCTAGCATCTTAGCAGGCTCTTAGAGTGGACTCCATAGCAGCTGATAAGAAATGGAGGAGCCAGAGAGAAAATACTGCAGTCTGCTTATAACTCACCTTGAGTGAGTTACCTACCCTCACCTCTCTTTCCATCTGTTGATTCAAAGTACAAAATAGGGATGAAAACAATATCCACTCTCTTAGGGCTTTCTTACAACAAAATGAGACAGAGCTTGCCAAACATTTAAAACTCAGACTGGCATTTAATAAGTGATCAATACATGTGTTGCTGCTGTTGTTTCTATCATTGTTGTTGATCTTACAAAGCAACTTCTCCCAGTGAAGTTGGTGACTTTGTACTTTTCGAATAACTGCAGAAGTATAACATCTCAACTAAACCTGAGACACTTCTTAGGCAAGAACAGAAGAGAGAGAAGCATCTTTGCAAAAGGGGTTAGCTGAATACATGAATGAAGAAATGTCTACCAAGATGTGGAAAGGGAGCAAAAGAATGTTTGCCTAGATTTATGAAGATCAGCATGTATACCGCTAGTAGGACCTCCCGCCAATAGCATGTTGTGTCCTTATGGAAAGAGGAAGTTTTGTATCATCTACCCTGATAAGGATTCAAACCAGTGGCCCTATCTTAAAAAAATAAATACAGACAACAAAAACAAACAAAAATCAAACCACGTGGCCAAAGTGACAAGATATTTGTAATTCGATCAAAAACCATCTCTGGTTTTGTCCGTCATCCTGGGGATGGCTCAAGTTTTGAGGCAAAGCCAAAATAAGGCTATGTCTGTTCCTGAGAGTTTTCTGGGTTTCATTTTCCGATTAAAAATCACAACTGCCTCTTGGTGGTGAAACTGTGTATCTCAAAGCCATCAGTGAATAGGGTTTGCATTTGTGCTCATTTCTAAAAATAAAGGGAAAAAAAAAAACCCTGAACAAACCTTTTCCTGTGCATTAAGCCTTCTGACCTTTATTGAAATAACAAAACAGTTATTCAAAGGACACGAGGATGAATCAAAGGTAACTTTCTATTTGCCAGCATTCAAGGATGGGGGGATACCTTGCCTCCCTTTCTCAGAGGGCTGTTCTGACAGAATGTTTGCAAAGCACTCAGCCCTCTCAGGAGAGTGTTGAATTATGATTTTTTAAAATTTAAATGTCTGGATATAAAAAAGTTTGATATGTTAACAGTGAAAAACGGCATTAGCAGACTTGAGAACACCAAACAGCATTTGGGGAGAACAATCAAGAATCTTGAGTTTGAGGCCTGAGGGCTTCTGAGTAGCCATGTGGACTTAGGCAAAACACTTAAAGGAATCAACATATTTTGTTGTTGTTAGTGGTTGCAGTGGTTTGTTCTGTTTTGTTTTGACTCCAGAATTGTATGCAAAATATAAGTTTCAGAGAGAAAGGGGCTTGGCAAATCCTATGAAGTCTTTTAAATAGCTCTCATATCTATCCGTCTATTTTCTGTTCCCAATGTTATTACCTAGGTCAGGTGTAACAATTGTAATAGTCCCTGAACTGATCTTCCTACTCCAGCCACCTCTTCTTTGATCTATCTGATATATTTATCTTTATCATTTCCTTATTTATAAACCACCAATGATTCACCATTGCTACAAAATTAAGTACAAAAGTTTTTCCAGTATTCAAGGGCCATAAAATATGGTTCCATCCTTGTTTTCTAGATTACTTTTTATTTTTCTTCTACATATAACTTATTTTCCATAAAAAGTCAGCTTACTTTCATCTTTAAAATACTTCTCACATTTTCTTGCCTTTGTGCCTTTGATAATAGGGGTCCTACTTCCCTGGAGCTCTATTTATGTCACCCTGCACAAAATACTGAGAACATACATACAACATGCATGCGCGCGCACACACACACACACACACACACACACACACACACACACAATCCAACTAATCTATTTTGGAAAGGTGTCCAGGTAAAGAACTCACTGATTTACAGAAATCAGTTGCATTTCTATTCACTAACAATGAGACAGAAGAAAGAGAAATTAAGGAATTTATCCCACTTACAATTGCACCAAAAACCATAAGATAACTAGGAATAAACCTAACTACAGAGGTAAAAGATCCGTAATCTAAAAACTACAGAACTTTTATGAAAGAAATTGAGGAAGACACAAAGAAATGGAAGAACATTCCATGCTCATGGATTGGAAGAATAAATATGTTAAAATGTCTATGCCACCCAGAGAAATCTACAGATTCAATGCAATCCCTATGAAAATACCATCAACATTTTTCACAGAGCTAGAACAAATAATCCTGAAATTTGTATGGAGCAAGAAAAGACCTCAAATAGCCAGAGGAATGTTGAAAAAGAAAACCAAAGCTGGTGGCATCACGATGCTGGACTTCAAGCTATATTACAAAGCTGTAGTCATCAAGACAATATGGTACTGGCACAAAAACAGACAAATAGATCAATGGAGCAGAATGGAGAACCCAGATATGGACCCTCAACTCTATGGTCATCTAACCTTTGACAAAGCAGAAAAGAACATCCAATGGAAAATGACAATCTCTTCGATAAATGGTGTTGGGAAAATTGGACAGCCACATGTAGAAGAATAAAACTGGATCATTTTCTTATACNGATCAATGGAGCAGAATGGAGAACCCAGATATGGACCCTCAACTCTATGGTCATCTAACCTTCGACAAAGCAGAAAAGAACATCCGATGGAAAATGACAATCTCTTCGATAAATGGTGTTGGGAAAATTGGACAGCTACATGTAGAAGAATAAAACTGGACCATTTTTGTATATTTCATACACAAAGATAAACTCAAAATGGCTGAAAGACCTCAATTCAACACGAGACACGAATCCATCAAAATCCTAGAGGAAAACATGGGGAGCAACCTCTTTGACCTCGGCAGCAACAAATTCTTTCTAGACATGTCTCCAAAGACAAGGGAAACAAAAGCAAAAATGAACTACTGAGACTTCATCAAGATGAAAAGATTCTGCACAGCAAAGGAAATAGCCAACAAAACTAAAAGACAACTAGGAGAAGGTATTTGTAAATGACATATCAGATAAATGGCTAGTATCCAAGTTCTATAAAGAACTGATCAAACTTAACACCCAAAAACCAAATACTCCAGTCAAGAAATGGGCAGAAGACACGAACAGACATTTCTCCACAGAAGACATCCAAGTGGTGGCCAACAGACACCTGAAAAAATGCTCCACATCCNAGAACTGATCAAACTTAACACCCAAAAACCAAATACTCCAGTCAAGAAATGGGCAGAAGACACAAACAGACATTTCTCCACAGAAGACATCGAAGTGGTGGCCAACAGACACCTGAAAGAATGCTCCACATCCCTTGGCATCAGGGAAATACAAATCAAAACCACTATGAGACACCACCTCACACCAGTCAGAATGGCTAAAATTAACAAGACAAGAAACAACAAATGTTGGCAAGGATGGAGAGAAAGGGGAACCCCCTAACACAGTTGGTGGGAATGTTAGCTGGTACAGTCACTCTGGAAAACAGTATGGAGGTCCCTCAAGAAGTTAAGAAGAGAGCTACCCTAGGACCCAGCAGTTGCACTACCAGGTTTTTACCCCAAAGATATAAATGTATTGAACTGAAGGGGCACTTGCACTGCAATGTTTATAAGAGCAATGTCCACAATAGCCAAACTGTGGAAAGAACCAAGATGTTCATTGACAAATGAATGGATAAAGAAAATGTGGTATATATATATANCCAGTCAGAATGGCTAAAATTAACAAGACAAGAAACAACAAATGTTGGCAAGGATGGAGAGAAAGGGGAACCCTCTAACACAGTTGGTGGGAATATTAGCTGGTACAGTCACTCTGGAAAACAGTATGGAGGTCCCTCAAGAAGTTAAGAAGAGAGCTACCCTAGGACCAAGCAGTTGCACTACCAGGTTTTTACCCCAAAGATATAAATGCATTGAACTGAAGGGGCACTTGCACTGCGATGTTTATAAAAGCAATGTCCACAATAGCCAAACTGTGGAAAGAACCAAGATGTTCATTGACAGATGAATGGATAAAGAAAATGTGGTATATATATATACAATAGAGTATTGCTCAGCCATCAGAAAGGATGAATACTTACCATTTACATTGACTTTGATGGAACTGGAGGGTATTATGCTGAGCAAAATAAGTCAATCAGAGAAAGACAATAATCATATGGTTTCACTCATATGTGGACTATAAGATACAGTGCAGAGGATCATGGGGGAAGGAAGGGAACTGAATGGGAAGTCATCAGAGAGGGAGAAAAACCATGAGAGACTCTTAACTATAGGAAACAAACTGAGGGTTGCTGAAGGGGAGGTGGGTGGGAGGATGTGGTAATTAGGTGATGAGCATTAAGGAGGGTACGTGATATAATGAGCACTGGGTATTATATGTAACTGATGAATTATTGAACACTACATCTGAAACTAATGATATACTCTATGTTGGCTAATTGAATTTAAATAAAAAAATAAATAAAAGGAAAAAAGAAAGAACTCACTGATGTCATTGTTTGAGAGGCATTTGTTTTTCTTCTTAGTGCTAAGAGTTGTAGATGCTCTGCCAAGATTTGGAGGTAACTCCATTCCTATTGACTTAATATTCCCTTGGGAATCTGTTAAATACGTGATTTTGACATGAGACATTTAACTTACATCATCTGATTTTCCACCTTTGGAATTATAATCAGTAAATCACACAGTGAATGAACACGGTATACATAATATTGCTTACTGTCACAAACCTGGGGAAAAAAAAAAACCCTCTTGAGGTTTGGAACTGAATGGGAGATAAAGACTTCACTATGCTACTTTTGGAGAAATGCTGAAGTTATCCACAGAACTATCCAGCCACGCATTATTTTATCAAGAAAGCATTAGGAGCAGAGGAAAAGCCCTGATTCTTAGCTTCTCATTTCTAAAAGAACAGATAAACTATGCTCTCAAAGTTCTCCTAACAGGACCACTCTCTTATTCTAAAAACCCAAAGGGCATGTATTAGTTGCCAAGTCTAAGAAATACGATTTATTTCTAAGATGACATATTAGAATACTAATTAATTCTTACCCTTATTTTAGTATTATTATTATTAAGTTTTCCTAAGAATTCAAGGAAATGAAAGATTTGTATCAATAAATCTCAATTCTAGTGATTTATCTATCACTGTTTTATTTATAAGCTTGAGCACTCTTTTATTTTATGTATAGATGTCTTCCCACTTATAAAATGGGGTAATAACAATTATCATACAAGGTTTGTGTAAAGCTAACTAGAGCTTTTGGATTAAATATGTAGATATAGGCATAGCTATAGATATATAATGTGCTATCACTGGTTCGTCATTCTCAGACTTTTCCCTCCTTACTAAAAATCAGATGTTGTGAACATCCATAAACATCTTTTCAGTAATTGTAAGATGTATTGTCCTACAGACTTATAAAAAAAAACAAAATAAACACCTATGTATTTCTGTATGATACAAATAAAGAAATCCTTGACATATTTTTCTCTGTTCTTTTTAACTTGTTTGAATATAGGACAACTTTCTACTTTTCAGTGATGGAACAAATATAAGAAATTGTCCCTCAGATGCTCATACTGAGATGATGCTGGGCTATGCAAATTCAATCTCTTGGCAAATTTATGGAGTTATCACAATTGCTAAAATATGTAATGTCCCTGTCATAAAAAGCAGACTCAAGAGTGGTCTGCAAATGTGTAATTTTAATGATAATAATACACACCTGCCAACCAATCTTTATAGATCAAGATATTCCTAATGAGAATAAGGCGCCAGGCCTAAAATAATAAACCAAATTCATTTTTGTATTAAGACTCTTCTTAGAAAAGAAAAGACTCTCCACTCAATCTAAATGACAAAGAAAAAAAGCCATTTTACAAAGATACGATATGAAGAGTCACGTGGAATCCAAAAAGAGGAATTTGACTTAACATTAAGGACAACTAGAAAGAGGAATTCAAATCCAAACAGATTCTCTCTCAAGCTTTCCTTGTATTTCCTTCTTTGCCACAGATTGACCACTTAAACATTTCTCTGATCTAATGAATGGAAGCAAATCCACCAGCAGCACTCAAAGTATAAAGTAGAGCCTCTATCTCTATTCACAATCTTCCCAAAACTTTCTTAAAACAAAGTTCAAACATTTGTGACAGGGAATGTTTAGCATGCATAACAAGCTCATCCAACAATCAATTCACAGTTTCCAGAAAACTGAATTAGGTAAACACACAGCAGCTCCCTGTGAAACTACATGGATGGATTGGGCAAAGGGATAATTTCTAGAAAAAAAGGATAAAGATGTTTACCACAAAGTCCCAGTGAGAAGGCTTCCCTGATTTCTTTGTCTAAATATAATTCTTTGATACCTTATAGTTTTTGTTTCTGTGGTCTAGACATATTAGCATTTGATTACACATTGTCTTACATTGTTGTTTATTACACAGGTACATACCTTGTTTCCAAAACAAGCTACAAATGTCTTAGTGTGTAGAGGCATACCATATTTCTGTTGGGTGTTGCAGAAAGCTTAGCAAGGTACTAGTATGGTGCTGTACGTGTAGTAGTCACTTTGATAATCCTTAAAATTAAGTAGATCTTTTTACATGGGTAACTTCAAGTATGTGTTTAGTTCAATTAAAAAAAATGGTTTAACTGAGTTTGTTTTTCTGTAACCATTTTTTTTTGGAATTTACAGGTAGGTCAGTTTAGCAAGATCAATAGAACAAATTATTCATGTTGAAGCAAGTTCTAAACCTTTCCAATGATATTTATTTTTTCAGTGACTCCTCCATATGTGTATGATGGGTCAGAGGGAGCGCAGGAGTTTAAGACAGCTGCAGGAAAGAGACTGACAGAAGGAAGGAACAGATTGAAGTAGTTATCCAAATGATATGACATCCCAAACCTCAAAGGAGAAAAGTACTAGTAAAGGCAAGGTAGACTAAGACTCATGATGAACTCTCAAATTCAAATTTTAAAATACTTCTAACCCAGAAAGGTTTTTGAAAAAACTTGACCAAGATAGTCATTTAATTTAGAATGGTCCAGACCAAAATTTTTCTAAATAAAATATTAGGTTATAAGTACTTTATGAAATTGTATCTCAATCTATACACACATTGATTAATATGGTGACTAAAACATATGCACATTTTTAGTTAAAATATTTTGGAGGTGGATGCATGACAACATTTTACTAAGACTTTTTTCCAACAATAAAAATACTTTGTTTTCCTCAAAATCACTTATAGGCATTTTCACTTCGGACTTTTAGCAAACACATTTCTCCAGTGGAGAGAAATATAGACGTTATTATTTTTGCTATTAGTATTAGGATCAGTATTATTGCTGATTGCAATCATTTTGGTGTCATCATTTCTATGAAATCTCGGAATACTAAGCTGTTACAAGTTCACTTTATAAAATGTTATTTCGTACAAAATGTTCCATGTCTGTTTTTGTGAGTTACCACCCATTGCTATGTATTTGGTATTTACAGAAAGATCTGCTTCTGATTTATTTACCTACCTCTAACATGCTAATTTTAAAATTTAATTTTCTCTCTCTTCCCAAGGAATAGTTTTTGATATGACTTTTTACTATAGCTAATACAAGGATGGAGAGAGATGTATGCTTTCTCAAGGGTCAGACTCTGTTTCAGGAACTGATAAAATATCTTTGTTATAACAATACAGTAAGTTGAAAAGGACTCGAGTCTTTTAAAAGTTTTAGAAATGTCTCTCCTGCCAACTATAGTCTTTACTTTTTAAAATAAATCACGGCTAATTTCCTCTAATGTGATGGTTTTTGTTGGCAAACAGATGAGTGGGAGTTGGGAACTCAGGTCTAACCTACTTAAATCAGAGGGAGCATTAGCGCAAATATTCTTAAGTAAGCATTCATTGTCTAATCAAACGAAACTGGCTTACTCAATGTTCGGTAGCATGTCTTTTCAAATCCCGGCTCAGGCTCTTGACTAATGTGGGCTGCTCACTCTGATCCCATTGGGGCTGCAGAAATCTCCTATTTCCTTTCATTTTCGGGTATGCAGCTGCATTTCTAAGCCATGACCACATTGCTAAATGAATCATTGATTTGGAAAATCTGAAGTGACCTTCAACTTGTTCTCAAGCTTTTCCTCAAGAAAAGAGAGGCAAAATCAACCAAATATCGAAGAAGTCATTTTTCTCAAGGTATTTTTGGCAGGTAGAGTGTTGGGAGACCAGTCCGTGTATGTGTTGTGTGTGTTGGAGAGAGATTATAGTCTATATTCGGAAGTGACCTTCTTCATAATAATCCGTGTTTTGGGTATAGTTCAAAAGGCAGAGCCTTTTTCTTGTAGTTCAGAGGCAAACACTGCCCTAGCTTCTCAGCTGCCCTGTTAAACTATATGCTACTCAGACATCCTGCAGTTCTTCACTCGAGTGGCTTGCTTCTGTTTAGGATACTTACCCAGTCAGCATACTGATAGTCTTTCAGAAGACTCAATACTGTGAAGTTATATGACGAGAAATTCTACTTTCATTATTTTTCTTTAACTTCACCTTTCATTTTATGTGTCTGGGTTTAAGGTCTCTCTTGCCAACAATTCTGGACGTCCATGTGGTCCTGGGAAGCAGAGCAGTATTCCCTCAACACTGACCTGCTCCTCTTCACGAGGGGGTGACCTAGTTAGACATATCAATATTCAATGAGACATATAGATTAATCTGATGGAACTGCTCAATGAAGTTCATGTAAGGTCAATAGAAGATGCAGGTGTTATATCCACCGAGTCACTAATTGGTCTCATGCCAAAAGTGTCCCTTTTCAACACAGTCCGGTTAACCTCACCCTCCTATCCCCTGAGTCCCCTTCCCCTTTGGTGCTGAGAGAGTTTCCAAAGGTTTTTCTGGCTTATGAAGCAAGTATTAGAAAAGAAATTGCTAAATAAACATCAACCCTTAGGTATAAATGGCTGACAAGTCTCAATCCTTTTAAAAATGAAAGAATCTGGCTCACCTGGGTGGCTCAGTTGGTTGAGCACCCGACTCTTGATTTCCGGCTCAGGTCATGATCTCAGCCCTGCATCAGGCGCTGTACTCAGTGGAGAGTCTGCTTGAGATTCTTTCCCTCTCTCTCCCTCCCCCTCTATTCCTCCCCCCTTCAAATAAATAAATAAAATCTTTTTTAAAGGAAGTGAAAGAATCTTTAGTTTACCATGATTGAAGGTTCCTACTGTATTACTGGAGCCACAATGCAAGTTTCCTTTGAGTTGACCTAAAATGAGAGAATAAGTTACCTAGATGACCTCCTAGGTCCTTTCTCACTCTAACAATACACGAATTTTTCTAAAAAAGAATTTCCTAAGAGGTGTTGTTCATTTATTATTAACTCCATTTTAGACCTAAGGAAGCAGAGGCTCAGAAAGATCTAGTAGCAGAGCAGAGTGCAGCCTTCTGACTTGTGGGTTTAGTCACATTCCTGATCCAGAAGCTTGTGAGGCTTGTACTGACTAGGTTCTTTTCAGGAACTTCCAAAACCAAACCATGTTGACAAACTTTGCTCCTGACTCTGCTACCTCCTAACCATCTCCTCACAATGAGTCATTTTGCAATCTCTCATCCCGTTCTTCATGTTCGGGTGGGTGAACGTGAGCACTGTAAAAGGCAAGCAATCAATATCTGGGGTTAGACAAAGCTCTGCAAGCCAATCTGCAAGCCTGAGCAAAGCTTCTTGTGTCCTTAACTGTAACCTTGGCACATGAAAAGCGACTTCCATTCCATTTTACCAACGTTTCGGTCAAAGATCAATTGCCATTGTAATTATATCATATATCACAGGACGAGGAGTCAGTGAAAGGGCAGGCCCTCTAAACTAATACATATCATTAGCATTTAAAGAACACGAAAAACAAATTGAACATTAGTCCTCATGTAACTCTTTTTTCTAGAGCAAATAATTTTCCAAATTAAAATGAATAAATTAATGAAATTGCCACATGCCTGAGAATAAACCATGTTGGTAATGTCATCAAGCCTTCAGCAAAGTTTAGCTCATTGTACTCCTCTGTCTGATCATTATAACATCTAATCAAGGGGAGCTTAAATACTTCAGTGAGCTCTCAAAATAAATTTGATCTGAGCAGCTCAGGTCTCATGGATTCCTAGGGTTACTGACTAGGTGAAACATGTTTTTGTTTTAATCCCTGTCTCAGCTCAAAGAGGATTAATGCCCATAATTCTCCTATCCCCATTTAATTGAGAAATGAAGTTTGAAGAGGCACCTCCTGGAACACTACACTTTGAAGTATGACCTATCTACTGTCTACACAATAAATCTCCCTCTGCTCACACACATTTACACACACCCTTCCCACCCAAAGAGAGAAGGAAGGCATTGTGTGTGTGCATGGGTGTATATTTGCATGCCTTATGTTACAAAATGTAAACCCTTGCTATTTTCTCTTTTCCTTTTTAGGAATTATCCTAATGAAGGCATTCTCCGAGAAGCTCAAACTGTCACAAACAGCTGTGACCTCACACACTAATATCTCCATTGGTACGACTCGCCCTTTTATTAAAAGCAGCACACTTCTTGCATTCATTTTATCTGATCAGGATTTTTCCTTTTGCTTTGTCCACACCAGTAGAGGTAAAATGACCAGAGGAAAGAAAGAGAGAAGATACCAACCCTGGAACTACCTCTTCAGGAGCTAGACAGGCACTGGTAGAAAAGGACCAAAATTCCAAATATAGACCCACCCCTGTGTTCTCAAATAAACCCAATGCTAAAATCTAATATAGAAAGGGCACAGAGCAGCACAGGAAGATTTAATATCAGTCTCACTTTTTCCATACAAGTTGATGTAGGGATTTAATGAGGAGCTTAGCACAGGTCTGTGGGCCCAGTAAGTCTTCAGCAAGTTCTGGCTCTTATTCTTTGTATAAAGAATATTCATATCTTGCACCCAAGCCCGAAGGCTTTGGGATGGCTACATCTGACACCTGGTGTCATTTCTGACCTACTCTCAGAGGTAACATATTATCATTTCAACTGTAACTTCTTGGTCACACAGACCCACCCTAGCCCAGTGTGGGATGGCATGATGTACAGGTGGGAATGCTATGAAAGAGGGGCCACCGAAGGCCATCTGGGAGGTTGGTCTCCCCAACAACCTCAGGGCTGCTGAAATCTTTGTCAAACTGCTCCTCTGATATTTTAACCTTCAAGGACCAGGTTTCTGTGAAATTGCTGTGTGGGATTTTTGCAAATGATGATATACCCATAGGTAACAATATTTAAGGACTGAACTGAATCTCTGTTATGAATTTATAGATTTTTAATGTAGGATCTCATTTGAGCTTCAAAATAACCTTTTACAATAAGGAAGAGAGGCTATACTACTATAATGATTTCATAGATAAGGAAACTGAAGATCAGAGAGATTTAATGATTGACCAAAGATCTCAACTAGATATCTTCCTAACATTTCCATGGCATTTCTTCTGCCAGGCTAAACTGCCTTGTATATTTGCTAAATGCCTACCTCCTTATATGCCAGCCAGAGGGTTTGCAGCAAATCACAAGTGCACAATCTTTGACTCAGGAGTATTTTCTTTACTTTCTAAAAATCACTAGATTTTAGCAACTGTTATCTGCTTTTAATTTTCCTCCCCTATTTGACCCCCCGCCCCTCCCACATACACACATATTTATAGATACACATGCACACACACTCCTCTTTCTGGTCTCTTGTATTAATAGCAAACTAAATTTCCTTCAGTAAATACTAGTGGTCATTGTGTCACAGAGGAATCTCCCTTCCATGCAAGTTAATATATATAGAAACTTTGTAGCTTTTCTTCCTTTATTCTAAAATAAATTATGAAAGGTTGTATATTCAGGCTTCAGGCAGAATTTTTCCTGTTTGGGGAGACATTTTCAACTTTCTATTTGAATTGGTAGCCATTTGTATGAGAGGAAAATGAATACTAATGGAAAAGCCCAGAGTGGATTTGGAAAATCATTACAACCGTTCTGCCATAGGTTTGGGTCTTTGACAAAACCCCTATTCAAGGATGGAAAATCCACTATTTCTCTTCTGCATTTCTTTTTCTGAATAGAGCTGGATTGAATAACCAGAGCTGATAAAGGATTCAGAGCAATTGCCTTACTAAGTAATAGTGAGCCCATGTTCTAACCAATGGGACAGACACTGGCCTTCTGTATATCTGACGAGGCAGCTAGATTTGAAGTAGAGAGGCTGGGGGAGGAGACCGGTTAAAAAAAAAAGAAGAAGAAGTAAGATCCCCCATAATTTTCACTTTCCCTACAACATCCTTCACCTAAGCCCCAATTAAGATGCCCTTCTCTTAAATTCTGCATACCTGCATATTTATTTATACCTCTAGCCTTTTTTCCAGATATCCCCCTTGTGCTTACAGAACATGCCTGCCTTCTTTCTGCATATTCAAACACTATTGACCCTCCTTGAAACCTCCTCGACTAGTAATAATCATTTACATCCCTGCTAGTGCTTATGATTTTCAAAGTGCTTTAACACAAGCTAACTCAGTGATCCTCACACAACCTTGGAAGTTTAGCCCAGCAAGTATTGCCTTATTGTTTTCATGGATGAGGAAAAGGAGATTGAAGTGGTTCCATTAGTAAACAAGGTCAAAGAGCTAAAAAGGAAGCAGCACTGGAGTTGATCCCTCCTACTGCTCTTCAAGCGGCATGAGGTTTCCGTTTTCTGAATGCTTAGCGCTCTTAGTCAGTCACATTCCAATGTAGCCTTTAGGTACTAACTGCCTGGGTGTTTGTTACGTGCGTGTAACTCACTGATGACCTAGAAATACATTGCTCCTCCGCATTTTGCATGCAGCCTTCCTCCCACTTACCCAAAGACAGCATAATAGGAAGAAAGGCAACAATGGTGCTAACGGGGAAGAACGAATTAGACATTGTAGGCCCTTTTCTCTTTTCTGCTCCAGCAATCCTTGAAGAAGATAATAGTCGATTGCGATCTAGAGTTACATACTTCATTCATTCATTCATTCATTCATTCATTCATTCAACATAGTCCAGGCTTACTATGTGATGTTCCCTGTCTTAGTCCCTGGAAATACAAGTTAAATGTATATTGATCTCCAGGAGCTTACAATTGAGTGTGGAAAATTCCATAGTTTCTTTGAAAGGAAAACAAACATAAGCATCAATGTGCAAGACAAAAATAAATTGCTCATTTTTTCATTGCATCAGGAATAAGCACATGATTGAGGCGAATATTGCATATGTCCCTCCTATAGGGCACTCCAAAATTGAGTACTCAAGTTTCATGGTTACATTATATTTACTTTGAACTGAGCATTATCCGTCAGGATTTACATTTGCAGTTGGGGGATGATGAATGTTAAACTTTTCTTTTTTCCTTTTCTCTCTTAGACTCCAGCCTGAATGGAAAAGACAATATGAGGGTGATCAAATACTCCAGGCAGTCTGTCTTGGGTAAAGAGAATAGAAAAGCATGCATTCTACCTACATCTTAAGGGTTTCACAGATTACATGAAACAATTTTGAATGGCTTGGTTCTTCATCTAATTTTTCGATAAATCCAGAAGTCAGACTTAGAAATTGTACATCAGCTTGTTGCCCAGCCAACCATGGTACAGATGAAAATTCACCTTCCATGACTGTTTTCAATAGTCACTAAACATCCTTTGACCAGCATATTGCCTTTTAAAATTTATGATCTTATGGTCACAATTCCTGCTCATGTTCTTAGAGATTCGTATCCTCTTCACTTACTGGATTTGAACTCTGTAATGTCTCTGGCTGATTTTTCAATAAACGAAGAGTTATGGAACAGTCACCATGCATAAAGTATTTTGGGGAACTTGGGGATGACCCTCCAACAGGGGAAGTAACAGGAAAGGAATAAAAACTATACAAACTCAATAGAGATGGTCCTCAAAGGAAGTAATGAGTGGGGATGGGCACTGGGGTGAGAAAACAATTACCACTTGTTGGGAGCTTCATCTCAGAGGAAGCTACAGATGAACTGCACCCCCCAAAATGAATACGGCTTGCGCTACAGAAATTGGCTTGGCAGATACTGTAGGTTAACAGAACATCCTGAACAGGTAAGAACCTTGACCATGATTTTCCATAACTATGTATTGTTCAGAACAATATTGATATAGATTCTCTGTTCTATATATTTAGCATATCTATCAGATCCCTTGTTTGGCCCTTAATGTATTTTGCCATACAAAAGTCTTCTATGCAAACTGATATTTATTTAAAAATAGTTGATATCTTTCACAAAATTATACCCAAATTTCAGAGTTAAAATTGAGGCCCACTTGCTTTACATGGCCTAGTACTATGTTGCTTTACTGGCAAATTCTTGTATTCCCTAAAAAGCTCATCATCTCATGGTGCCATTTCAAAACTGCCTCTGTAACATTAGGATGATACCAGAAAGCTTGAAAACAGAGAGCGGTTATTCCCATGATATATGATCTTCCTGGACCTCTACCTCATAAACTCCTAACTTCCTTTCAAATCATATAGAAACGCCGATTTTTCCTTCTTTGTACACAGCATTCATTTTTTTCTCTCTCTGGGCTATTATTTATTATTTAACTTGGTTACTATATTATTTAGAGAAAAAAAGTAGTTTGCAATATTGCTTGTATGGGAGAAGCTATACAGCGTAAAGCGATATTGATTGCATTTTAGCTATTAACTACTGTTCTAAAAACAAGGAAGGAGTGTGAGACAGTGAGTCAGGGCAAGACCTTCACCCTCCTAAAGCTAAAAAAGGAAAAAAAATTAGCAAACCACATTCCAAATAATTCAAAAATTTTGGCGGATATATAAAGAATGACCAAGATTTTGTACCTTAGCTCCCATCACATTTTTAACATTAACTACTAAGTCCTTCACACAAATATACTATCTGTAAGACTGTTTTTCCTAGAATTCCCTGAATGTCTGATTCTGGTTCTTGCTGATATTCTCTTTTCTGAAAAGTTCAGATTTACAAATATTTACAAGTATTTCCATTCCTTTATTTTCCTCCATTAATGTATCTGGATCTCTTTGTCTGGTTGTAAATGTAGAAACTGGTGGATTAATATTACCAGTGAGGGTTAACCAAGCAAACGGAGATTTTATAAGTTTCATAAAGGGAAATATTCCTAAGTGAATCTGTAAGAAGTCTTGGGACGCAAAGAACCCAGTGGACAAAATGCAGTCAGTAAAACAAGAAATTGAAGAGCACATTTTTTATCAAACTGAGAGAGAAAAGAAGCAGATGTCCAAAGCTCAGTATGAAGTCAAAACATAGGGACAGTGGAATCCTGAGTAGAGAACAGAGGTCAAGAGATTAAGTGGAAGGTTATTTCTGGAAAAAAAATCAAGAAGAGGTGTAATTTATCACTGACATTTAATTGGCCTCCGTGGTGAGATGCATGGAAGTACCACCAGTATTTAAAAGGCTATAGACAGGGCAGACAGAATTAATCAATCAGATTTCCAACCAGACTCATCCCTCTGTTAGGTGTTGTGGCAATAGAAAAGATACCCTTTTAAAAAGGAAGTTAGAAGACCAATGTAGCACATGAATCAATTAGAAAATATTGTTTCACAGTACAGAGTATTGGTTTCTATAGTCCTTTCAAAATACCTTGCTTATAGTGATTGATGAGTAAATACTTGTTAAATCAACATGAAAGTTGTCTGTGTTTTCCAGATTCTATGTACTATAAAATGGGGGAGAGGACAAATTTAATGAGAGATTGATAATTAGGAAGGTCTCAAAGGAGGTGGAGTTTGAACCACATGTTTGATAGTAAAAAAAAAAGAGAACATACGAAGGAAGACCATATTTGAGAAAAACGAAAAGGGATGTGTAAAGTAATTTCTCCACTAATTAAATCACTGTTCATGTGCTGAACCAAAATTCCAGAGTCACACCCCCAGGTGTCTAATCTCATTCATTATTATTTCCTCCACAAAATTCCTGACTTCTCTCTAAGATACTCCACAGTAACATATGTTTGTGGGGTTCACTAACGAATACCACATACATGTCCTTTCCTACCTTTCCATGTGTATATATCCCTATGTGAGGACAAAGTCTTAACCTCTTGAAGTCATGTCGGCACTCAAAAATGACAGGCAAACTGTTCTTTGCATCTCAGTCTCTTTACCCTGTGAAAGAAGAGGATCGTAGTTCTACATTCTATGGTGTCTAAATCTGAAGCAAAAACCTAACCCCATTGCATGAGTTTCTATTTAAATGCCATTTAAATGCCATTAATCTAAAGATATGTACACATGATGGTCAAAATGAATATATTGATTTCTGTACCAATTAGGGTTTTGCTAATTTGCACCGATACGATTGAAACCATAAACTCAGTGATAACAACAAAGGAGATAATTATGTTGATGATCATTTAATTTTACTTTTGATAATGCATATGTTTTTATTTAGACTAATACAATGTAAATTATAACCAGCTAGTTTTAAATACCCTCTCATTTGAAGCGTCTGCTCAATGAAGGAGAACAGCTGAAATGTGAACGACTGCTGCTGCAGCGGGTTGTGGGAAGGCACCAGACTTGTGGTCTGTGGCCTGATCATCACACAGAAAATCAGCTCGTGAAATGAGGGACTGGTATTTGTTTATACCTGCCTACACAGAAACACACTAATAGTGCATTCCATCGGGTTAAGAGAAAAAACCAAATATGCATAGGCTATTGCATTCATTCAGTTACACACTCATTCATTCATATGTCCATCCTTCCATTCATTCATCAGTGAGACCCTTGTGATACAAAACTGAAAAAAATCATATAACTTATTGTGAGTCTTACATCCTAGGTACACAATTAAGTACCTATATGAGAAGACAAGGGAACATAATTTTATCAAGTATTAGGAACAAGCAGGATGCCAAGTGCTGAACCTAAACGTACTGAGGAGAAACAGGGAGCTGGATGTGACTTTTGAAATAAATCTTAATAATAAAGAATACGATGCAGAGAATTAGAACAAGGGAAAAGGTATAGGGCTTGAATGTTGTTCCTATTGTTTTGGGAGTGGGGGACACAAGAAAGTTCTATGTATCTAGAAAATAGAGCACATTTGGCACTATGATGGAGGAAGAGATGAGGAAGTAAGCTGGATCAAGTAACTTAAAGGTTGTGAAAGACAACTTAAAATAGAACGTCTGCTCTAAGCAAAAGAAAAGTAATTGGAACCAAAATGACAACTAAGTTCCATATTTTATAAAGAAAATTATGATGTTATTGATAATGAGAAATTAGAGAGGGAGGAGACTGGCGGAGGGAAGTGGAAATATCCCATAACATGAAGGTCTGTGAGCCAAAATAGAACAGAATTGTACAGGAGGGTGAGATAAGAGACATTGCAGAGAAACAGACACACACACACAGATACACACACACACAGACACACACACATAGACACACACACACACAACTGTATTCTACAACTATCTGTGCTAGAAGTTACTATTGTTCTCTAACAATCAGACATCTAAAATGAAACTACCAACATTATTTCACATAGTTGCTTGGAGTACTCGGGTTAGATGTGCGGCCACATTGGTTTCCTAAGTGTCTTAGTACTTTACTTAGCCTGTTCAGTGCAGATACAGATAATTAATTACAGATCTGCTCAGCAGAAGCCTGCCTCTAGAAGTTGGTATCATGGTGAAATATAGACCAAAAAGTACCCTTTTCATTGGTAGAAGGATGAAAGGGCAATCCAGAAGGGTCAAGCCAAGCATTCCCAGATTTTCCTCCTACATTCTCAAAGCAGACACTGCTTCCACCTCCCATGGAGAAGAGTAAGTGATGGTTGTGCAGTGTAGTTACTAGAGTGTAAATCACCTTTGAATCTTGTTAACATGCAGATACTTATGATGTAGGTCTTGGGAGGGCCTTAGTTTTGTATTTCTAACAAGCTACCAGGAAATTTTTATGCTGCTGGTCTATGGGGTAGTTAAGACCCCTATGGGGTCTATTGGAAGCCCAGGTTGGTTACTGCGGCAAAGCTTTCCAAAGTTAAAGCAGGTCTGTGATTCTAACTACAACATCTTAGTTGAATAAGGTGCTCTAATTTTCTGATTTCCTGCAAAGTTCAGGACCAAAGAGCTATTTTTTGCACATTATAACCGGCTAGGCTCACAATAACCAGTAATTGCTAAAATTTTGATAAATGTGCCCCAATATAACCGTAAGAGGATAATTCAATTAAACACTCATAAAACATCCAGACTTAGAAATGTTGATTCCAACTCTTTCATGCTTTTCATATATTCTCCCTTCTGGCTCTAGAGGGTTTAAATATTTTTAAATTAGCTCATTCTGCCCCCAGAGGTCTTCATTTCTTCATTTGTTTTATTTGATCACATTAACTTACGAGCTGCCTGATATAATTTTGGGATATGTTTCGGGACAGAAATGCAATAATGAAATTAGCATTTTCTTCCCCAAAAGTTGGGCTTCAGTGTGGACTCTGCTTATCTGTCATCCTTACTTTCTTCATCCCAGTCTCTGAACGTAATAAACCCTTAATAAGTATTTCTTGACTGATGTATACATTTGAAATTTTTCATTACTTCTGTGGGTCTGAAATATTAGGTTTCCCAAATCTATCTCTTCTTCCTCCCATCAGAACTTTACTCAATTCTTTCTTCTTCAAAGTGCTAGTAAGCATCTCAAGTTTATCCTTTCAGCTTGGAGGTGATAATTTTCTATTCTGGGTGAAATGGATGCAATGCCCCAACATTTGTGCACTTAATTAAAGCACAAGGAATGTTTAATTAGTGTAATAAATGCAATTAAACATGTCTCTCATGGAGAAACTGCTGCTCAATTTTTAGAGCAACAGTGTGGTGATGGCCAGGTGGGTTAATTAATCAGTGTTAACTTTCATTTGATGAATACTTTGAGGTTCTCTGATACAATAAGATTATAGAAATGCCATACACTGTTGTTGTTATGTCAAGCTAGAATACCATTTCAATCTTACTTACTTAGGCCCCTCCATTTAGCAAAATTTTCCTTTCCAAAGTTGATTTTTGTTCTCTCCAGGTGTCGTTCTCTTATTTCGATGTCCCAGTCATAACTTAAGCTCTACCACAGTGGAAGAAAGTAAATGTCAACTTTCAAAAACTTAGAAGAGATTTGTTTACCCATTAAGCAAAGCACTTCTTCATTTCTTTTGAGAGAGAAAAATCTTTTGCTGTCACCATTGTTAAACTCTGTGACTGCCAACATTGTTCTGTGAGCAGAAAAGACGCATTCTCCATATTATATACCACTGAGTCTCAAACTTCCATCAGTCAGTGATTTTGCAGCACCTACCATATACGTTTGTTTTATGAAAGAAGTTTGTGTTACTTCTGATGACTTTTATTAATAGGCTTTGCAAAAATGATTAAACCCCTTTATCATACCTAGTGTACCATCTTTCTTGTTGGATCAAATTTCTGGTCAGAAAAAAGAATAAATGTGTACCTGAGATTTAAATGCGTAAAGGATTTAACTCTGGCTCCAAGAGCACGGTCAGTGACTTTGTTTCTTGTGTATGCACACTGGTGATAGCCTCATGGCATTGGGTAGCAGGAGAAAACAAAGGTCTATGTCTACCATTGCTCTTTGTCAAGGCTTTACACAAAAGTACTGACTGTACTATAATAGGGAATCGGCTTGCCAAAACATTACAAGAGGCTGAAGCTTCTAACTCACTGAAACTCTACTTAAGTTATTATATGCTTGGATGGTTGCAAGAACAACAGATAGCTATGTAATTAATGCAAACATTGTCAGCCTCCCTCACTTCCTTCTCATCTCCATGCAGACCAGTAATGAGGCGCCTCCTGACACACAATCACAATGCACTGACAAACCATCTCGGTGTGTGAAAAAGACACAGAAAAATCCAAGAACCATGACAATGCTAGCAAGCACGGTTCCTCTTCACCAGAGATTTCACATCATAGCTGTCCCTGAGGCAGAGACTCCCGGCTGGAGGAGTCATTATTTGCCAGACTACTGGTCAACTTCCAGGTCTGAAGGGCTCTTAGGCTATCATACAGAAAATAAAAGTTGTTATCTACAGGAATGGCTTTCTTCTTTCTTCTTATGTTAGTATTCCTGAGAAAATATTGCAAACAAATAAAAGATAACGATGTTAACTTTTATTATTAATTTAAAAAAGGTGGTATTTCACCTAATATTCCATGACATGCAATACTCAGTGCTGTGCCTTACCGTTCTGTCCATCAGCATCACTGTCGACTGACATATTTACTGCACTCTTGCCTTATAGAATTGTGCTAGTTGCTATGGGTAATAGTTAAAAGCATAAGAAAAGTCTTTGGCCTTGTGCTTTACCTTAATACAATTAGTGAAATGGAATTTGTATGTAAAAAGATCCAGAATTATTAAATTCAATAAAATCTAATTCCAAATGGAAAATATAGACAAGATACATCATCAATGACCGAGAAGAGGATTACCATTGAAAAGGGTGAACCAAGTGAAATTTCTCTAGGAATAGTAGACTCCAAAAGAAGGGAATTTTAGACAAGAGGATATGTGGGAGAAGCAAGAAGATTCCATACTTATCAAAATCATAGCCACTAAGAATGTCCTCATAGGTAGTGATATGATAAGCAGTAATGCTCTGCACTAGAAATAAAATTAGTTATTAAAGGAGGAAAGACAACACAAATGAAAGTTATAGTTAGAGACCTTGAAATATATGCTCTAGATTTTTAGAGAAGACTAACACGTGAAACAATAGTGAATGATTAAAAAAGAAAGAGAGCAAGGCTAAGTGCTAAGCCAAATGGTATAAACTCTAGCCTTTCTAGGAATTCACACTAAAGGGGTGCCTGGGTGGCTCAGTGGGTTGAGCCTCTGCCTTCGGCTCAGGTCATGATCTCAGGGTCCTGGGATTGAGCCCCGTATCAGGCTCTCTGCTCAGTGGAGGGTCTGCTTTTCCCTCTCTCTCTGTCTGCCTCTCTACCTACTTGTGACCTCTCTTTCTGTCAAATAAATAAATAAATAATATTAAAAAAAAAAAAGAATTCACACTAAAGAAATACCAATTGAAAGGGACCGTCCTGTAGGATAACCTGAAGGTGCTAGGTCTTGACTTGCAATTTGCCTGTTAGCTAATATTTGAACTTATAGAGAGAGGAGAATAAATCCCAGATGGAAGTAAATCATAACATAAGTCACAAAGTCAGTATCAGATATTGCATATTTACGGGGCAGTAAAGAACTTAGTTCAATTAAAGAACAGCTACAGTAGGGAGTAGTGAGCCACTGAAGTTTACAAAATAACAGATGAACAGTGTGTTTTAAATAGATTAGTCAAGGTCAGTGGTTCCTTGCCTTGGTTTTTAGACCCCAGAGAGGCTGTGGAAATAAAGCTGCCTGTTTACTTGGCTCCAGTTACACACTGAAACATATATCTACTAAATAATGGGTATATTTGCAACATATATGTCATTTAAATGTGTATAAATGTGAATAATACAATGAAAATTAATTTAATAAATGAAATATCTAATGGTCTTATTCCATTCTGTACTTTCTCAACTAACTAGGTATGGTTATTGTTTCATACTGGGAGATGAATTACTTTCTCAAAAGTTGTGCCAACTTACACTGAGATTTGTTTTTATAAAATGGATATAAAATCCACACGAGGGGTGCTGGGGTGACTCAGTTGGTTAAGTGGCTGCCTTCCACTCAGGTCATGATCCCAGGGTCCTGGGATGAAGTCCCACATCCGGCTCCTTGCTCAGCAGGGAGTCAGCTTCTCCCTCTCCTTCTGCCCCACCCCCCCATGCTCTCTCTCTCTCTCTCTCTCTCAAATAAATAAAATCTTTAAAAAATGCATATGAAATGGTTAACACATTTTCATTATTTATTGTTCACTGAGTTATAGTAAACTAAATATGACCCTGAAAACTGTTGTGTTTTTTTTTAAGATTTTATTTATTTATTTTAGAAAGAGAGAGAGAGCATGAGCAGGAAGAGGGGCAGAAGGAGAGGGAGAAGCAGTCTCCCTGCTGAGCAGGGAGCCCCAAAGTGGGTTTGATCCCAGGATGCTGGGATCATGACCTGAATTGAAGACAGACACTTAACTGACTGAGCCACCCAGGCGCCCCACCCTGAAAACTATTATATTTAATTGTTTTTTCTTTTCGAGTCTTACTGATTAATTCAGGATCCATTTATAATGTGTGAAGTTATAAAATATGCACAGTCCCAAATGACACGAGAGTCTTCCTACTCTATTCCTCCCTATAGAGTTAGACTGTCTTTTCTTTGTCAAATGGCATTGGTAGTACATCTTTGAAGACCAGAAAATAAAGATAAATTTAGGATTTAGCTGAGACTGGCACATTTCGAAGCCAAACAAGCTTGTTTCATGTACCCCACACTTTGGTTTTTCATCACTTACAACATGTCATCTTGCTAAGCACAAATATTCCATCTTGCAAAAAGCACTAAATATTGAAAACAAGATTTGACGAGATAGGGTAAGTAAGATAGAAGTGATATAATGAAACAGCCCAAAGTTATGAAGAAGTTCTATTACAAACAAATAAGAAAAACACCACCAATTTTCGCAACCTTACTCCCTACCCCTAACACACAATCTACCCCCATAACTTATTTCTGCAATAATACACTTATTCTTTTTCAGGAAATGGAAAATCCTACTGGATATGCGTTTGATAGTAGGGTACATAGTAACTTAGAAGTTGAAGTAAATATTTTAAATTGAAATTGCACTTTGACTTGTGAGCTTTTTTTTCCCAAGCTACTTTGTAGCAAAGGGTTCACTCAGCGGGTCTGAATTGCTCAAACCCTGGACACTCCATAGAAAGGCCTGCCTGTCCCTTGGTCAACTCCTGGGAGGTAACTAACCTCTGGAGTAGAATATTCTGCCTGATAATGAGTTTGGTTTGCATGCCTTAGGTGTCAATCTGTGAACACCAGTTTAACCATGTAAGTTTATCCTGACAATGTGATTTCTGCTAAATACTTGTTTTTCTTCCAGAAGCGAAGGGGACTAGAGTCTGAGCAGCTGAGATCAGTCACCTGGGAGACAGATGTCTATAACGACTGAAGTCCAACAGAACCCCTGGACACGAAGCATGGCTTAGCCTCCCTAACTGGCAGCACCCCACACATGTTGTCACACATGTTGGCTGGGAAAACTAAACAGACACCCCCTGGCTGTGGACACGTGGAAGCTTGCACCTGGTTTCTCCTGGATTTTACCTAGCCATGCATATAACAGCTTTTCTGAGTTATCTAAGCCCTTCTAGAGAATTACCATGCCTGAGAGTGGTCTTAACAATCCTTAATACTATAAAGTCTTTGCTAATTCTCCATAAATATTTCCTTAATTCGGCCCTCATTGCCTTTTTTTTTCTACTCTGAACTCTTATCATCAATACAAAACAATGTAAAGCCTTGGCATATATTATTAATTTATCGGTTAAATTAATTACTTATTTTAGCGCAAAGGCTATGATTGCCTTTTCTCTCCAAAACTTGCAATGTTTTCATGGTATTCAGCACTAACTAGGGCCTCAATCAATAGTTTTCCTTTAGTGACCAGCCAAGAAACTGATGGAACTAATAGTGAACTAGAGACCTCATTTGTGATCGATCTAATTATGTTTGACCACATATCAGTAGTTGTCCAGAAATATTCTGGATTCCTATTATTGGACTGCCTAAGCACCGATGGAGCCTATTTTGGCCAACTTGTATCTATGCCTTACACATAATAAGCACCAAATGTTTATGAAATGAATGTGTGTAAAGGAAATCTTTTGTTGGATCCTGTAAGGACCATGGTTGAATTTCCTATGAAGACCAAAGAAGGGCAGACCGAATGGAAATTCTGAGTTTGAATTAAATATTTTAGGTTGAAGGATTATTTCATGAACCTCAAATAATCCTGTAGGTTACTTTGCTTCCCTTTCTGTGTGCTAATGTGATGTATAATTTAATGGATAGTTTACATGGTATAACAAAATTTCTGTGCTATTCTGGCAGTAACCCTCAGGTAGTTTTGAGTATTAAGTAAAGGCTCTTCAACATCATATTTTTTTAAAAAGTATACATTTTGCTGTACAGATTTTCACAGATCCTAAAATCCAACTCAATACACCAGTAGGGAAAAGATGTAATGGAGGTAACACTAGGTATTATCAAGCTAATATAGCCAGTAAAGTGACAAAGAAGTTGAAGAGAGTAAATTTTTCTAAATTAAAAAAAATGTGTATTTTTGGCTCATTGTCTTAAGTCATACTCAGAAGGCTGAGGTAAGTGCAGAGTGATCTCTTAGGGAATATGTTCCCAGGAGTAACAGATAAAGGAGTGAGGGATGTCAAGCAAAAAAAGCAAAGGAAGCCAAGTAAGAATATGGTTTTAGTCAAAGTCCTGTAGAACACGATTCCTCCTGATCCACAGGGGGATCACGGTGTGTAACAAATAACTCAGAGTTGTTGCTTCTCCAGGTAAGGGAGCTAAGTTTCATGCCACCAAGTTATTTACTAAGGCCTGCGTCAGGGATCTAGACTTGCAGGCATTCTCCACTTTTGTGAGCACAAGAGAAGCTCCCTCTCTTCCTCAAAGACATAACTGTGAGAAGAGTCAGAGGTATAGGCTGTTAGGGGAAAAAAAAATTTAAAAACCCCCAAAAACTCCAAAAGGGATCCAAGAGGGGGAGCACTGATACTTTTCACTGCCAATTAATAAAAATATGTAGTTATCCTATAAAATAGGATCAGTGGATTACTTGTGCATCAAAGAATGATAGTTGCAAAATGGTTGAACAAGAATTTGAAAATTCTTTGCCATAAACATACCAACCTTAAAACAAGTTGTCCCATTAGTTGTTACGAGATACAGATCAAGGTGGGGTATGTAGTGAGCCTAAAGGAAAAGAGGAAATAGTACAATAAAAGAAGAGCATCCAGCCAGAAACAAGATGAAAAGATGTTTAAATCAACTGTGACTTGGAAGGTCTTTGCCAGGAATATGTTTGCTTACAAGACAAATATGGTATAGGTCCAGAGTTTTACTCTGGGAAATGTGAATCCTTTGGTTGAAGAAGGGATTTTGAGCCTACAATCACTCTTGTCTAAATAAATAGAATTTAATTAGAAGCATATATAAGTGCTAAATTTGAATAGTATAGAAAGCATATTAGGGAATATTTTGTTTTTGTTTTTAAACTGTTTGTTTTGTATGTTTTCCTGCTGGCAGTTTTCTCTCCTATTGACCTCTGTGAGACCTTGAGAAGGAATTTTTCTGTGAAGATCTCAGGGCAAACAAGGTTGTGGAATATGAGAATTTCTATGGGTAGTAAATTGCAAGACCGAATTAAAAAATTCTATTCATGTACACATGGCCATTTGTAATTGACTCTGCCACTTCTCTTCTCCAGAGATAATGTGTAGTCCTCTACCTGTTAGGTCTGGGATGGTTTTATAACTTGCTTAGACAAGTAAAATTCAGTGAAAGTAACGTTGTATGACTCCAAGCTCAGGCCATAATAATCTTGTAGCCTTTCTCTTCTCCTCTTGAAACCTGGTATTGTCAGGTGAAAAAGGTTGGTCTAGCTTGTAGAGGCTGAAGTAGAACTGAGTCTCCTTAAGCCTGCTAACCCATAATTGAGCTGTCAGGAGATTGTGGTCACATAAATGACCCCAGGAAATACCAACAGAAGAAAATCCCAGCTGAACACAGACCAAACTGCTAACCCACAGAATTGTGATCAAATAAAATGGTTGTTATTTAAATCATTTAGTTTTAGGGTGATTTTTAAGGCAATAAATAAAAATCGGTACACTGTGGCACACAAACGTGCCAGGACACACAATGTGGGGCTTGGTGTCTGGGTTTGCACCAAGTCTGCTATGGACATTATGCTTTTACACCAGAGGCTCTTGGGAAGTTGCTTTAAAAACATCTGAATAGTATGCAATCAAAATCAGAGTATGTTTTACTCTACCTATTCCCTCCCTAATTACACAGACAGCCACACACTTACATATGCCTTAAGCAATCAAACCCAGGAATTCCTCTGGAATGTATGTTCCGTAAGTGCTTGGTAAAAGCCTTTGTGAGAAGTTGAGAGAACAAGCCTATCACTAGATGTGTTTTTTTTCTATTAATAATATCTATCTATCTATCTATCTATCTATCTATCTATCTATCTATCTATCTATCTATCTACCTACCTACCAATCTATGCCATCTATCTATCTTTCATCTACCTGTCTGCAGTTGATGAAAACTAATCCAGTTATTGGCTCATGACTTTATTTATCACAAAAGGACCATCCACACATTTACTATGATAAATACATGTAATGTGTCTTGCGCAGACCTAAGCAGTTACCTATTATCTGTGGAGCTGGTGGAAAAAAATGGGGCACAACTACACCTTCACTTTTCTAAAGAACCTGTGAATGCCTTGCTCAGTAGCAGATTTCTGAAATCTGTAGAAAAGCTTGTTGCCATTAATCTCAAAGCCCTCCTCATCAGTCATGTTATGATGTTCTTGGTAGCAAATGCTCTAATTAAGATTATAAACAGACTTCACAAACATTTTCTGATTGCCTTCTCATTAAAAATTTTTTTTTAAGTTGTCCTCTTGGCTGACATGGTTTATATTTGTTCCTGTGTTATGATTTCCACACAGCAAGGTGAGAACTTTCAAATAGAAGGGAAGACTTAGGGAGAAAAATAACAGGTGCAGACAAGTAATGTCAGTCTGTCTAAACTTTGTGGCTGTTCTACTCCTTGAAAGATGCTGGAATGTATGTCTACTTGACAAATAAATCCCAAATAACTCTTAGTCCCATCGCGCTGTGTTAGAGAAAAACTTAAGGAAAAAATACTGGACAGTTTAGGTGAATAAAATATATCCTCTAAATGGGAGTTACTCTGGGTGAAAAAAAATACCATGTCCTCATAAAGTCAGGGATCATAAGAAAACATTTGCTCTACTGACCAGTTATTTTGTGTACTTGATGTACTTACTATAAGGGTCTTCTTTCAATATGGGAAATAGGCCATAACTGATTTAGATGAATTAATGTTTATATCTATATGTTCAGCTTTCTTTTTGCTCACTCTTCACTCCCAAACTTTTACTTTGTTTCACATCCATATTGTCACTTTTTGTGAAGTTCCTCATGCTGTTAATCTTCTCACTCCAATATTTAATTGTCTTAAAAGGAAATTTATCTGCCCAGTATGGACATATGATTAATCTCAACAAACATACCATGAACATTAGAAGACAGTGTGTTTACTGTAGCTGTTTAGGTGTCGTGTTCTGTAAATATCAATGAGGCCAAGGTGGTTCATATTGATTAGATCATTTTTGTACTTACTGTTTATTTGTGTCTGATTTTTCTATTAATTGCTGGAATAAAGGTGTTCATATCATCTACTATAATTATTGAATTATCTGTTTTTCTTTTGGTCCTGTCCCTTTATGCTTCGTGTATTTTGAAACACTGTTATTTAGTTCATACATATTTATGGATTTTTAAAAAAGATTTTATTTATTTATTTGACAGAGAGAGAGAGAGAGAGAGAGAGAGAGATCACAAGCAGGCAGAGAAGCAGGCAGAGAGAGAGGAGGAAGCGGGTTCTTCACAGAGCAGGGAGCCTGATGCAGGGCTTGATCCCAGGACCCCAAGATCATGACCTGAGCTGAAGGCAGAGGCTTTAACCCACTGAGCCATCCAGGCACCCCATATTTATGATTTTTAAGTCTTTCAAATAAACTGACCTTTTATCATTATGAAGTATCCCTTTTGATCTCTAATAATATTCTTCATCTTGAAGTTGTTTTGTCTTATATTAATATAGCCACTCCAACCTTCTCAGGCTCACTGCTGCATAGTATATGCAATGCAATTACTGGTATGGTTGAATTTTGGTCTGTACTTTTATTATTAGTTTTCCTATTGTCCCTGTATTTTGTTTTTGCTGTTCATTTGCAGCCCCTTTTCTACCTTCTCTTGAAATAAATATTCTTCAGAATTGTATTTAACTTTTTTGCCTTTTTAGATATAACTTGTTTGCATTATTTTTTATAGTTGCTGTTGATATTACAGTATGCATCTTTAACTCTTACAGTCTGATTTGCTTGACTATTGTACCACCTCAACAGAAATACCGAAACATTTAACCTGTTTCCTTCTCTTCTCCTTTTGCTATATTTGTCATTTGTGTGTATCTATTTTCATTATAAATGTCACAAGAAAGCTTTATATATATACAATATAATGATAATATGTTATACAATAGTATACATATATATAACATTTATAATAATTAGAATTTAAAATAAAGAGAAAAATTTTTTAGAAATAATTTACTCACTTAGTTATGCTTTCATTCTCTTGTAGACTTTTTCTTTTCTCTATCATTTCTCTTTTAACCTAAAGATCTTCTGTTCACATTTCTTACAGTACATTTCTACTTGCAATGAATCCTCTAAGTTTTATCTAAAAGTGTCTTATTTCTTAAATAATATTTTCGCTAGATATAAAATTCTGGATTGGCAAATTTTTTATTATATTTTTTTTCTATCAGCAGCTTGAGTACTCTGTCTCATTCTATTCTGGTGTCCATTCTTTCCAAAGGAAAATTCACAATGATTTCAGTTGATATTTAACTGTATGTAATACGTTGTTTTTCTCTGGATGCTTTTAAGATATTCTTCTCTTTTTTTATTTTTATCAGTTTTACTATGATATATTTTGATATATTTAAGAGTGATTTTCTTTATATCTAACATTTATAGATATAGGTAATGTTTATCTAACATTGGAGCATATGAAAGTTTCTGCTTTCTCCCCAAATGGAGCTGTTTGGGTCCAGCATTTATTTGACTATTTCTTTCCCCTATTCTTTCTCTCCTTATTTCAGGAATACATGTGTTGAACTTTAAATATTTCTTCACAGTGCCTTGAATTCTTCAAAAATATTTTTCTATACTTTTTCTCACTCCTTAAGATTATATAATTTCTATTAGGCTTTCTTCTAGTTTACTGTTCTTTGCTCTGTCATGTCCATTCCACAAGTAAGCCCATCTAGTCAATTTTAATTTTTATTTCTAAAATTTTCACTTTTTTAATATACATTTAATCATTTAATATTCTATATTATTATGTATTATCAATATATTTATATATTAACATTAACATATATTTGTCACTTCTCTCTTGTGGTTTCTTACTTTTTAATTTATTAGAAGCATATCTTCTTATACATTAGGGAATAAAATTATAATAGCTTCTATTAAACCTTGGTTTGATGATTCCAACATCTGTGTCAACTAAGGTTGGTTTTTGTTGATTATCCTTTCACTTGAAATGAGCCACACCTTCTTATTTCTTTGTCTACATATGTTAAGAAATTCAGTATTTGATCCTGGACATTATAAATGTTACTGTGTTGAGAACGTGGATTCTGTTACATTCCTCCAGTGGATGCATATGTTTTCATTTTTTGATTCAGAAGGCAATTAACTTGGTTTTTCTCAAACTGAAAACTCTGTCTTGTTTGCAGCAGGCGCTGCTCAAATTGCAGTTCTGTTACTTTATAGTCTCTGTGGAAAAGCTGATTTTATTCTGCCCCCATATGCCTGGTTCAAGGTTCAGCTAGAGATTGGGCTAGGGTTCATACACACACTTTTGAGCTATCCTTCTCTGAGTCCCTCCTCCTAGGATTTTCCCTTTATTTTCTGCTGTTGCTCTGGGTTTTATCCTCTGGTTTGTGCCAAGGCAAAGTTGTCAGGATTTTAAAAGGAGTATCAGTAATCCTATGCCTTTCTGCAAAAGCAGTTTTCCCCTAATTCTCCAGCCATATTAACAAGAAATACCTGGTGCCAGTCCCTTCTTAAGTTCAACTCCCTACCAAAAATTATTAAATTGCAGGGAATGTGTTTGTGTGTATCTGTATGTATGTGTGTGTGTGCATGTGCACATGCATATGTGTGTACATCCAGACTTCACAGTTGCTACCTACATGACCTTTAGTCTGGTAGGGATTCATTCCTCTATACTGAAAGAGAAACTTCATATATCATGTTGGCAGAAAAATGACCAAAACTTTATGATGAGTTTCTCAAAAAAAAAAAAAATCAAGTGAACTTTGGATAAATTATGTGAGTTTATATAGTCATTTAGTTTTTAAGCAAATATTTGTTAAGCATACTTACTTGCAAGGCAGTGTAATAGCAGAAAGAAAAAAAATAATATCATCCCTTACCTCAGAAATATGACATTTAAATCACATTCAACAAAGATACTTTAACTTAAAAAGTATTTTAAATCCAATGCTTTCATTGAGCATAGTAACATTTATACGCACAATATAATAATGTCTTCGTTGCCAGAAATAGTCCCTCTTTGCTAATCTTCAAATTAATTTTAGAAGAAAAAATTTTAAGGCAGTAAAATCAAGTATATTTCAATATCTGCAATGATATGCACCTTCCATTAACTTTTTACTGCAACTTTAGCAGACAAAATTTAGTGAATAAACTATATTCTTCCTTCCTTTTTTTTTTGCCTGCCAGTTCCCCTCTCTTCCTCTTTCTATTGTTTTCAACAAATATTTGAAGTTATTATGTACATGGCACATTCTAAAGCAGTGGAGATGAAAAATAAATAGATCAGGTAAGGTATCAGCTAATAGAATTTATATTTTATCATAGAGAAAAAATTTAGGGAAAACATCAGATATATTAATGGCTGTAATGCAGAATAGACAGCATGATTTGGTAGAAAGTACTGAGATAACTTCATTATATAGAGTGGAGAAATAGAAGCTGAATTTATAATATTCAGTTATTACATTATAAAATTTTAAGAGCTGGTAGTGGTCAAAACTGAGAGGTCGTCTAAAACAGATGGCATAGCCAATGCAGTGGCCCTAGGAAAGACGGGAACAGAGCCAATATGGAGGAAATAAGGCATAAGACAATATGGAAAAGATAGGCATCACCTCATCATATTGACCTGTGTGATCCAAAATATGAGTTCATATTTTATTTTAATTGCAGATAAATCCTATTGGAAGATTTTAAGTAGAGAAAAAACACTCTCTGATTTATAATTCCAAAATGATCTTGCTTTTTGTTTGTGGCATAATTTACAGAAGGGAGCAAAAGTTGATAAACAAAGTCTAATCAAAATAGTCCAAGAGATGGTAATGATTTGAACAAAAATTGTCATACAGAAAATAGATAAAAAATGTGGAGATATTAAGTTTTGATTTAGAGGAAAAAATCAGTTGGTCTTGGTAATGGTAAATTGGTCACTGTGGGAGGTGAAAGAAATGTTGGAATAAAGAGTGACAATTATACTTTGGCTTAAGCTACTTAAGACATTTCAAAAAAGGAATAATTGTATGGATTACAACAGTTCTGTTTTAGCTGTGCTTGAATTTGAGGTAGACACCCAAGTGCAGATGCCAAATACATAAAGGGATAATTTTTGTAATTTAGTAATTTAAAGTTTTGTACTTTAGAGGAAGAACCAGACATAGACATAGAGATTTGGGTGTTAAAAGTATATAGGGGGTATTTAAGGCCTGATAATAAGATGATATTTCTAAAAAACAAAATGAATATACATATAAAATGGAAGGATGTCAAGACTAAGTTGTGGGACATTCCAACATTTAGTGGTCCATCCCAAGAGGAATATCCAAGAAAGTAAATTCTAAAAATTAGTCATTAAGAAATAAGGAAAACCTGGAGAATGTATTGTCACTGATTGGAGAGAAAAAAAATTAAGAAGAGGGGTTAAATATTTTATTTTTTTAAAAAGATTTATTTATTTGTTTTTGAGAGGGGGGGAGCCCTGAGTTGGGAAAGTGGAGTGAGGAGCAGCAGAGGGAGAGAAAATCTCAAGCAGACTTGGTGCTGAGTGCAGAGCCTGATGTGAGGCTCAAGCTCAGGACCCCGAGATCGCAACCCAAGCTGAAATCAAGAGTCCAATGCCTAACCTACTGTGCTGCCCAGATGCCCCAGAGAGTGGTTAACTATTTTAAATGAGAGGTTAATTAAAGTAAGTAAAGACAAATAGCCATTGATACAGGCAATAGGTTAGTTATCAGAGAACTTCTTAGGAGCAAGTTCAGTGTTATGAAGGAGCATTAGATTTTTACAGTAGGTTGAGTAAAGAAGTTATTAAGAGAGAGGAGGAGAAAAAGAAGACAGATTTTAGATAAATCTTTTAAGAATTTAGCAGAGAAATGTGGAAATGACTGAAAGGGATGTATGCAAGTTTTTCATTTTTCATTTTGTCTTTTTATTTCACTCTTTCTCTTCCTGTCTCTCTCTTTTCTTCTTTCCTCCATTACTGACAGAAAAGAGAAGATGTTAGAATATGTTTTCATGCTCATGGAATAATATAGTCATTAGGGATAAAAAATGGAATTAAGTGGTGACAGTGGTGGTGCTAAAGTAGGAAGAATCATTAAGGAGCAAAATCCTTTTGACAAGAGGACATGGAATCCAGAGTATAAAGTGGAGATATGGAGTTTTAAAGGAACATAGAATTCATCCACTAATGTATTTCTGCAATGTTTGTTGTTCGTGTAGGCTATAGAATATGATTAAATTATGCTATTTTGGATGTGGCGTTGTATTGCTCAGATTTTCCCCTCCAGGAATGAAGTACTCACTTCCGTGGATGCTGGGAGAGTCAAGGATTGGCAGTTTTAAGCTGAGACTCACTCCGTGGATGGCTCTTGTCTGAAGACACCAATTCACCCAAGGTCTTGCCCCTTTTTCTGTTGGTAACATGCATCCAATGACTGGTCAAAGTCTACCTCATTCACCTGAAAATTTGGACAACTCTAAAGAGCAACCCCATTTCTCAGAGTTCTCCACAGATTCAGCTAAAGCCTTTTCTAATAAAGAACAGGTCAACTTTTGTCAAATGTTGTTCCTTCACTTACCCATGAGCATTGGATCCTGATAATGCTCTCCAATAAAACTTTATATGCAAATCTCCAACTGAGAGTCTGTTTCCTTGAAAGCCAATCTATGATAGTTGGTACCGGGAGTGACTTAAGAAGAAGGCCCTTATGAAAATGGGATTTTAGAGCTTCAGGTAATCTGGCAATGAGAACTCAACCACTGAGTAGTTATAGGAGCTCTGGTGGCCTCTTGAGCACTGGCGCCTTCTGGCATGGTAGTAATACAGCAATTGTTAAAACTTTCATTGTTGTCAGATAAGGTCATATATCAATAGAAAGGAATGAACTAGCAGTGTTTGGAAATTATGGGGAAATGATAATTAGAAGAACCATGGAATTTAATGGTGATGCTGAGGAATATTTATGTCTTGGAGAAAGATGAGAAAAGACTAAGGGTGATTCATCACCAAAAGCTAAGCATAAATCCTAGAGAGCATCCTTGTCATAACAGCTGAAAAGACTGAGAATCAGACCTAAGACTTAATTAAAGGCATACCAGAGTTGAATTCTCAACCTAGTAGTAGTAGTGGGCCCATGAGAAGAGAATGGGGATGTCTGAGTTGACGCACAGGAACTTGAATCCCCAGAATCCTTTGAATATTCTGGACTTTAGAAGGGGTCCACTCCTCTGTGTTAAAGGTTAACACTCCTCACCTGCCTGACAATGATGCAGAAGTTTCTGCCATGACAGACAATAAGTTCTTACAACCTACTTAGAGAATTGTTGGGACTTCTAGGAGAGGAAAGAGATCTTACCTTGAAGGAGCTAAAAAACCTAACCTCCATATACAGGCAAGAGTTAGGGAAGTATATGTGGGACAGGTCCTGAAGTGCTGATTCTGGAGGGATTGAGCCTAAAGTCGGATAACTGAGACCTTATTGACATAGGAGTGTGCTTCCATAATTTAAGACTTAACATCTTAGAAAGGATCCTGGGACACAGTGCTAACAAATTGCTAAGACTGCCTTTGGAAACTTGGAAAAAGGAATGCCCATACAAATGACATAGGAATGACAAAACTAGTGTGGCAGATGGGTGAAGAAGGGATCACTAGGCTCAGAAATTGGATAGTCTACACAAAGGTAGAAAGACTGTAAGATGTTCATGTTCTGCAGGAGGACCCAGGGAGAAACCCTGGTGAAGAGCACACTAGTGAAAGTGATCCAGCACCACTGAGAAGCTCAGATCACAGATGATGGTAGGAGAGGCTATTATACAGGAGGCTTGCTGAAAAATGGGTTTGGCAGGATCCCCATATAGTAAATGTCAAGCTTCAGTGTTCAACAATTAAAAGACAAGTGGGTGCAATTATTATACTAAGCAACAAAGCCATAGTGACAGCCAGAAAATCTATACCTGTAGAGAACTATGGAGATGTTTCATAGAGCAAGACATCCCTATGGGCAAGATAGGCTGCCAACAAAAATATTGCTTACTGCATACAAAAAGAGAAAATCAAGTATGGATCATCAGAAAGGTAAGGGCTGCTGCCTCAATAAAAAATCATGATTCCCTTACCCAAATTCCAGACTTCATCCACTTTTTTTCTTCTGTAATCCATTAACTGAAAGAGAAACTGGATCTCTAGGGAAAACAACCCTATAACACCACGGGAAATATATATGGTAATGATGCCTTCAGTCTTTCTCCAAAGAGATCAGACCTGATGACCAAGAAGTGGCAAGTATATGGAAGGCCTTTTGGGAGAAAACTTTCCATAGTCTCTAGAATTTCTGCTTGTTTCCAAGCAGAGTCACTGACTACATTTGTAACATCTATCTTTTCAAGAATCTTTGTGTACAGGGGCACCTGGGTGGCTCAGTGGGTTAAAGCCTCTGCCTTTGGCTCAGGTCATGATTTCAGAGTCCTGGGATCGAGCCCCGCATTGGACTCCCTGCTCAGTGGGGAGCCTGCTTCCTCCTCTCTCTCTGCCTGCCTCTCTGCCTACCTGTGATCTCTCCCTCTCTGTCAAATAAATAAATAGAATCTTAAAAAAAAAAAAAAGAATCTTTGTGTACCAACGAGACTGGGAAAATATAGTGTCTCTCTCTAGAGCAAAGAGTAGCTTTGTTTACTGTTCATGGTAATATGGACAGTCCCCTTCTGGACAGAAGTCAGGCAGGCTTACTACTCAGTCTCAAAAATTTCAGTTCACTAACCTTGGGTACCTCAGCTGTGATGGAAACCTACTGTGTTTGCAGAGTTTTCCTGGGTCCCTTTATGTCACCCCAATAGGTTTTGGTGACAAGGAAAGCTGAGGCAAACATGATATTCATGCTATGTGGTGAGTAACATGATCTTCACCTCTGATCCAAGAGTTTTGGATCTTTATCCAGCATCTATAAAGCTGTCACAATTTAGCTTGCAAATAAGATAAAATCTTAACATTAGGATAACATTTTAAACATTCTTTACAGTTCTTAACTGTAGGCCTTCCTAGGATTCAGAGACTTGCCACATTGATAAAGTCTCTGGGGCCCAATATTCCAGGGCATGAGACGTCATTACATTCCTCTCTGTCCCCATACTAACAAGGAGGCATAATATCTGGTAGGTCTTTTTGGGCTCTAAACATTTCTTGCATTTGGGAATATTTCTTGGACATGTATATCAAGTGACACTAAAGGATGTCTGTTTTGGTGCATTCCAGAATTGGAAAGGATTCTGCAACCTATGGTATGAGCAGTATTTCTGGTGGAAGCATGCTGTATGGAGCATATGGTAAGCCCCAGCAGAAGAATCACAATGTAACTTACTAGGTTTCTGGAGCAAGACCATATCAGCTGTACCAGAAAAATTTATGCCTTTGAGAAAACTGGCTTGATATAAGGCAGGAGATAAACAGTCTGACCATGTGTTATGAAGTGGGCTTGGGACCAGGAGTGCCCATCAAGAACTTGATTCTATATGCCACCAACTAGTGAGATTGAGCATTATCAACAGTGATCCATTTTAAGAGAAAAGTAGTACATCTAGGATAAATCATAGGCAAATGTGGAGGTTTCAGGGGAGCTGCCTCAGTAGGTGTCCCATGTCATTCACTATGGTTGCACTAGGGCCTCTTCCTCAGCCCACACCTAGGATGGTATGAAGCTAACCCCATATGACCAGCTAACATGAGAGGAGAAAGGCTGTTTATTTCATAGGTTGATTGGCTCCGTATATGAGCACAAATCCCAAACAGATTGTAACTGCAATACATTCCTCTTCATGGGCTGCCAGAAGAACAACGGTGAGTGGGAATCCCCCCACTAGTCAGAGGTTAGTGTGGTGCACCTGGCAACTCACTATGTACGGAAGATGGGTAGTAGCAAATGACTTGACTGGTTGGAGCCAGAGAACTGAAAGGAGAAAGATTAGAAGATCAAGGAAAAGGCAGTCTGAGGAAGAGGCAAGTGGAAAGACCTATATGTGTGGTCACAAGTTGTGAGTATCTTCGTGATACATATTAATACCAGTCACAGAGTACCCATCTTAGAAAAGCCACTATAAAACCAAGAGTAACCTAACTGATGTCAGCTACCTTTGGTTGTTGGCCATCCTGATGCATCTAGACATTAAGGGAGAAATCATAACTATGCAAAACAAATGAGGATTTATCAGTTTCTTTAGGATTTATCAATTTATTCTCTACCCATGTCTTAATGTCACCACTTTGATGAGGTCAACATTCACTTGGATAAACAAATCTAGCTGTGCAATGATATCCCGTCTCCTCAGCAGCCCTCATTCCACTCTGATCCTTAGGACGACATGATGGATAAATGAGCAAGTGATAGCCAAGATGGAAAGGATGGAAAAGTTACAAAGATTAAGGAATTTGATATAATTCTTATAATTATGCTTCCCAGCTTTCTTACTGTATTCACATGGTATGTCCTTGAAACCATTTCCATACTCTTGTTTGGGATAATAGAGTCCACTGAACACTCACTTTTGTTCCCCAGAAGATAAGATTAAAGAGTTAATTGTAGCAGGGGGAAGATATATAGAACTAAAGAGCACAGGGCCCAAATAATGATTATGGAACTGGTTGCATCCTATATTAGCTTTGAGCATGGATGAACTACTCAGCCTTTTTGAATCTAAATTTACTCACTTTAAAAACAGTTTAAATGAGGTAATTTAAAGGAAGTACCGACATAGGGTCTTATAAATAGAAAACATTCAATGGGTATAATCTAATAATATTAGTAATCTCTATGCTAAAATAAGAATAGTGGTTCTTAAAATAGAATGTGGGATTAAATGAAGATTAAATGAGATAAACATTATTTCAACATTTGATTTACTGCAACATTTGATGCACTAAAATATTGCTAGATCTTAATCATTCTCTGGTGATATTCTTTAAAAAATGAGCCTAATTTACATTATGGGCACACTTTGTTTTATTTATTTATTTATTTTTAATTTTTTCAGTGTTCCAAGATTCATTGTTTATGCACCACACGCAGTGCTCCATGCAATAATGTACCCACCAGCAGGTTCACCCATCCCCCCAACTTCTCCCCTCCAAAACCCTCAGCTTGTTTCTCAGAGTCCATAGTCTCTCATGCTTCATCACCCCTCCGATTTCCCCCAATTCACTTTTCCTTTCCTTCTCCTAATGTCCTCCATGTTATTCCTTATGCTCCACAAGTAAGTGAAACCATATGATAATTGACTTTCTCTGCTTGACTTATTTCACTCAGCATAATCTCCTCCAGTCCCATCCATGTTGATGCAAATTTGGGTATTCATCCTTTCTGATGGCTGCGTACTATTCCGTTGTATATGTGGATCATATATTCTTTATCCATTCATCTGTTGAAGGTCATCTTGACTCTTTCCACAGTTTAGTGATTGTGGCCATTGCTGCTATGAACATATGGGTACGTATGGCCCTTCTTCTCACTACATCTGTATCTTTGGGGTAAACACTTTGGATTAGCTCAATATTTACTTGTGTATCTTCCTTATTACAAACACACACACACAACTAATTCAACATTTTAACTGTACATAAAGTATCACACTATCAAACATATTAATTTAATCTCAGACTGACTGGGATTTTGTGATAATTCAAGCAATAGTATATTGGAATATACATCTTTGCCCTGGAACAAACCGGTTTACTGAGAAAATGGATAATATAAGTAGTACCAAAAAGGAAAACTTAAGGTGCTTAAGAAAACAAATCCTTACAATTCTTTAATTATTCATATCATGAGGAATAATAGTGACAGCTTACAATGTGTTGGCACTATACTATATTATAAATTTTTTAAATTTGATTTTTGTTTTATCAATGTTACACAGCTTCTACTTCTTATTTTTAAAATCCCAATAAACATGCCCCAAGTTTTATATAATTCATCATAAAAAAGCAGTTTTCTGACTTTTCTGTTACCCAAAGGTATGACTTTGTTCCTCCTCACATTTTCTGTTACCCAAAGGAAATGACTTTTGGGTCTTTTAATAGACCTATTTGCAATTTTCTTTATGTCTCTAAATAACTATATGCTTATATAGTTACTTCATAATTCTTTAGGAAGATGAGACATTAACACAGTCTTTCTCACCCTATTTTGCCTTCAAATCAAATCTTATGTCTCCATCATCCAAAAATGATTATGTGATAATTTGGATTAAATCTATATTTATAATTAACATATCAAATCACTTTTTTCCCGTGAGTTAATAATTTTCCAATTTATTTTTTAAATTATGGTTTTCTATTAATTTTCACTAATTTATTCCATGTTTCCCTCCTGTTGAAACTGTATTTCAGTATATGAAGATCCTTTAGGTATTCCCTCTGTGTCCTCTTTTCAAAGCAATGTTTGTGGGCATCTCCTGACTTGCTTCAATCTTGGTTGACTAACCCCTACAACAACAGCTATCCAGCTGTCTTTTGGCATTTCCCTTTTGCCATCACATAGGGAATTTCCTTGGCCTCTCTCCTGGATCAGAACCTGTGTCTCCCTTATGCTGCATCTCCATTTTTTGTTTATTTTCTTGTTTTGGGCAAAGGGTGTCATGTTGTCATTCATAAGACTGTGAACTTAGGAGGGACGGTTTTGTGATCTCACATGCCTAAAATGTCTTTCTTCTACTTTCACTCTTGGTTTATAATGACTAGGTACAGTATTTTAGGTTGGAAATAATTATATCTCAGAATTTTGAAAACACGTTTTCATTTTCTTATTTCAGTTTCCTCTTGTTTGTTTCACTTTAAGAAATCCGATGCCATTTTGACTTCAGAAGCTTAAAAATAACCTGCTTGCCCCGGTCACTCTAGAATTCAAGATGCTGTGTTTTTGTGTACGTGTATTTTCATTCATTCTCATGGGTGCCTCATGGGCTCTTTCAATATGGCTACTCAATTTCCTTGGTTCTAAGAATGACTCTGGAGTTTTTTTATTGTTGTTGTTGTTTTGCTTTTTTTAAATTCCTTTCTCTGTTCTTCTGCTCATCCTCCCTTGAACTCTACTATGCAGATATTGGAACCAATGTTCATGTTGTTTCTCTAATATTTTTCATCTCAGTCTTTTGCTCTTCTTTCTGATTTTTTTTCAAATTTACCTTTCAATCTTTTTATTACATTTTTCATTTCTCTTATTATAATTTCCATTCCCTAAAGTCCATATTTATTTTATTAATGTTTTTTTTTCAAATTATCCTCCTATTATTTCCTAGATTATCTATCGCTCTGCAGTTACTTGGACAGGGAACTTCTTTCTTCTCTATAAGGATGTTGAAGATTTTTTTTGAAATATATTTTTCCTGGTTAGTCTCTTTTTCCACCCATTTGTTCTTATTTGTTTATTTGTTCTGGCTTCTCTCCTGGTTATCGTTTGCTGTCTGCTTGCATATGTGAGTGTAAACTAGGACACTTATTGGAAGCTCTGAATTCTTGGGTGGGAATCATCAACTGTAATGTTCACTCAGGGTAATCTAGTTTGTCTGTTTCACTGAGCAATCATCTATATCAGCACATTTAGAACTTTTCCCTTGAGCTAGTCATATTCTCCAGAGAAATCTCTTGATTTCTTCTGCCTGTAAGGCAGCAAATTGGCTGAAATTCTGGTGGTTATGTTGGAAAAAAAGGCTAGGAGTTTTAATAGTCACCAACATCATGGTGTGCAAAGTGGTGTACCCTCCCACAACTGTGATTGACATTGCCTAGTCTAGAGATCACTGAGCAGCCTCTTCAGAGCATAAAATTCCAACCTTCTGATGGGTGAGAGGTGGTAGTTATAGGAGAAGGAATCTAGGAAGACTCTGAATCAATGTTTCTCAGTGAGAGAGGTTTGTTGATATTTTGGGCTGGGCGATTCTTTGTTGTGCAGCCTATAGGGCAGAAATAGATCATCGCTGATCCCAGTTCACTGAATGCCAGAAGCCCCCGCTCAGTCATTGTGATAACCAACACTGCAGTATTCCCGGGACTCAGAGAAATGAAACTGAGTAGATGGAGAAGTGACTTCTAAACACACTTTCATCTGCTTTTCTTATTTTAAGTCCTATATAAACCCTCTCCCAGAGCTACCACCAATTCTTGAGATTTTTAACAATTCTGCCAGAATGCCACCAATTCTGGCATGTTTTAGGGTTTCTTCAGTGTAAATCGAATTGCTCCTTTGACTTAGCTGCTGCCAGTTTTGAACCCAGCTTTTGGAGGTTTGATAAATTATTTAGTATCTATCGACTTTCCCAGCTTTGAAAATGTTATTGCTAATGTTTCCTTTTCTTTGTTTTCTTTGTGAGTTTGTGTATTTTTTAAAGATTCTTTTTTTTTTTGTCACTAGTGGGGTTTCAGCAGGGAATGGAGGCTAATGAGCACATTCTACCTACTCTCTTTAACTGTTATGATACATCCCTTTTGTGTACTATTTCATTTATGCCCACAATAACCATCTGAGGAAGAAACTTAAATTATCTCCGTGTTTAACCAAACAAACTGAGGCTTACAGAGCTTATTTTCCTTACCTTACTGGCTCAGGTATTAAGAAACAGAGCAGGGGCACCTGGGTGGCTCAGTGGTTAAGCATCTGCCTTCGGCTCAGGTCAGATCCCAGGGTCCTGGAATTGAGCCCCACATCAGGCTCCCTGCTTGGCAGGATGCCTGCTTTTCTCTTTCCCACTTCCCCTGCTTGTGTTCCCTCTCTCACTGTGTCTCTCTCTCTCTCAAATAAATAACTAAAATCTTAAAAAAAAAGAAAAGAAAAGAAAAGAAAAGTAACAGAGCAATACAGTTCAGCAAGTGCTCTCACAGCCTGCTCTCAGAGGGGCTGATGGCATGTTTGTTTGGATTTTGAGGGATTCTTTCTGTTTCATGTGGGTGCAGGGTGAGCATAATGGGGAGAGGATGGTGTGGACAAGAAGCAGTTTCGAGAATTGGAGTATAGGTTCCCTCCCAGTGCCTCACAGGCCACGAATACTTAGAGGCTCCATTTTGCTTTGGCACTCTACACCTTCCTGTCCTATGGAAGTCGAGCACAGATGGTCTCAAAAGTCAAGCTTGTTTTAGAAAGTCTCCTCAGACTGTGCCCTATTTGAGTTACCATCACCACATGCTACCCTCTATTCGGATTCCATGTTTTATTCCTATTCCTCACCACTGGATAGAAAATTTTAAATATTATCTTCTGGGGGTTTGGTACACTCTCCTTAGAAAATCTGACTGATGGGTTGCCTGGGTGGCTTTTCGGTTAAGCATCTGACTCTTGATCTCAGCTCATGTCTTGACCTCAGGATCGGGAGTTTAAGCCTCAAACTTAAAAAAAAAAAAAAAGAAGAAGAAGAAGAAAGAGAAGGAGAGGAAGAAAAAGAAAAAAAGAAAATCTGACTACTGTAATAAATCGTCCCCTAAAAATAAATTCCTGACATGAAAATTTCTGCATACTTCCTTTTAGGGACATTGCAGACCCCCTGAATCCAATCTAAAAGCCCCAGAAGTTTATGGATTCTTTTATCTTAATAATAGTAGAACTATATTCTGTAAAGCACCCACCTCAAATTTTACTTTTTTGTATATAAGAACTAGATAGATTAACATTTTCCCCCAGACTTTTCAAATATGCTTTTGAAAATGATCCTTTGAAGCTACTGTAGGCAAAAGTTATTTTAAGTTACTGTTACCATGTTTTTTCCTTTCTGTTCTAATGAACAAGTGAACTTCTACAAATTTCAGCTCATAATAATGACTATGAGAAGGAAGATAAAAGTACAGTGTGTGGAGGCTTATCCTGTTTCTTGAAATTTTCTAGAGTTTTCTGTATTTACAGAGTAGGATAACTTAAACATCAATCAATTCTCCACCTGACATGGTACAGCTCAGGCAAACCACAGTAGGTTTCCCTAGCTAAGTAGATTATGATGGTTAATTCTGTGTTTTAACTTGACCAGGCCACGGGGTGCTCTGGTACTTTGTCAAACACTATTCTGGATGTTTCTTGGAGAGTGTTTTGGATGAGATTAACATTTAAATCAGTAAACTGAGAAAAGTAGATTGCCTTCCCCTATGTGGGTGACCCTCATCCAATCAGTTGAAGGTCTGACTAGAAGTAAAGTCTTGACTCTTCTCAAAGAAAGAATTCTTCCTGCTGAATGCCTTTGAACTAGGACATCAGAATTTTTCCTCCCCTCTGAACTTGAACTGGTATGTTGTTTCTAGGTTTCAAGCTATTTCTAGGTTTCAAGGTTTCTAGGTTTCAAACCTGATGGTCTTCAGACTAGAACTACACCATTGGCTCCCTAACTTCTCAGATCTTTGTACTTGAACTCATACTACACAATCACTTCTCCTGGGTCTTCAACTTGCCAACTCACCCTGGAGATGGTGGGACTTACTGGGTTCTATACCTGCATGAACTAATTTCTTAGAATAAATCTCTCTGTAGATAGATAAATAGGCAGATAAATAGACATTATTGGTTCCGTTTCTCTAGAGAATTCTAACTGATATGTATATGTTAGAGAGGAGGAGATTTAATGGGAAGAGAAGGAAAATGGTTTAAAATACAAGGATGGTATATATTTTGCCTTTTAAAATAAAAGATGCCATGCCATGATGCTCGCTCCACAGGTAATCCCAGAATGCTGTGCAGAGTAGAGCAGAGTTCTGTCGAGCCTCATAATGAATTTATTGCCCACAAAGCAACCACTTCACTGGACTTTAACAAGCAAAATATTTAATTTATCTGCATGTCAAATCAGTACCCCAGCTTTTCTTCTACTTTGAAGGCTTTTTTTTTTCTCTCTTAAACTTGAATGGGAAGAAAGCAAAAGTTTTTTTTTTTTTCCTTCCATCACATCAAAATGACTTTGTAAGTTTATGGAACCAGAGGAGATTCACTTTAAATATATAATTGTTTAAATATTCTGTTTTACTTTCTGCAACATGATATGTCAGTAAGTATAAGGAATCATACATCAGAAAGGGTAGGGTTCAATTTCCAGTTCTTCATCTCTGTAGTTGTGTGAGTACAGCTAAATCTCTTATCCTATCAGGGTTTTGGTTCTTCTTTTGTTAAATATAGAAAATACTACCTTCCATTGTTTTCTTTATGGAGTCCTTATAAAAAGTAAATAGGATAATATATATGAAAGCATATGTACTATGGGTCTGATAATAAGTATGGTACATTTTAATACCAGAAAAATAAAAATAAAAATAAAAGGATCAGAGAGTAACTTTGCTAAGAGGAAAACAAGTTTGTCAGCACTAAAAAAGATGACTATCATTCATCTCAAATCTCTAATGCTATATTTTCTTTCATATATGAGTCTATGCACAATTACAATTAGGCCGAAGATTTATGTCTATGGGCATATTGGTATCTATGTTACAGATATACACAAGCAGATTGAACTGCTTGCTTTCTTTTTCTGAGCTTAGCTGGAATGGTTCCAGAATGAAAGGGATATTGATTAATCCCTCAAACCCCCTACAGGCCTAACCATCAATGGGATTATCTCGAAAGGCCTAAAAAAGAGACAGAAAGATCACAGAATGTTAAAGTTAGAAGGGATCATCAAATCCTACCCTTCCCTACCCGCATTTTGCAAACTCCCGAGATACAGAGAGAAGTTTTGAATGAACGGACCAAGTTCGTTCTAGTAATCAGTGGGCTCACAGGCACATTAAGTTGGTCTCTGTCTACCCTATTGTCTCCCTTTTCCCCTCACACCACACTGCTCCGACACAGAGGCAGTTCATGCTCATGTCTCCAAGGGGAGCTTCCAGACCTTTCGCCATGTGGTATCCTTGACTTCCTCTCGGCAGTGTTGGGTTTGTGCAAGTGAGATTTTTTTTTTGGCCTGCAGTTTCACTGTTTGGAGAGAAAGCACAAAAACTGTGTTTGGGCTCCTGAAGAGAGGTGATGGTTGGAACTAAGGGAGGATATGTAAAGATGTAATTTTTTTTTAATTACTGTTTCCTGAGAATCCTTTCCTTGGGAATGGAACTTTCCAAGCCCTTTTTGGTGCCCTAAGAAAGTGTTTTCCAGAAGTAAGTACTTGGATCTTCTCTTTCCACAATATTAAGGGTCTGGTCTTTGTATAAGGGTCAAACCATCCATTGTAAATAAAGCTGTTTGGGGTAGTGCTGAGTGAGTATGGGTGTTTCCAAGGGTCGCCGAATCACATATCGACCTTAAGAAAAAGGAGAGAAATGCTTCCCTTCTTAACTCCTGAACCCCCTCATAAAGCTTAGGAAAAGGAGTAATAGAAGAAAAATGCATGACCTGCCTTCTTTTTTTAAGACTTTTTTTTTTAATGGCAGTTTTAGGTTCACAGCAAAACTGAGCGAAAGGTATAGAGATATTTCATATACACTTGCATAAACTCCCCAATTATCAACATCTGCCACCAGACTGGTACATTAGTTACAACTGATGAACTTAACGTTCACATTACATTACCACCCAAAGATCATAGTTTACATTAAGGTTCACTCTTGGTGTTATACGGTCTGTGGGCTTTTTGACAAATGTGTAATGAAGTGTATCTACTATTATGATATCAGACACAGTAGTGTCACTGCCCTAAATATCCTCCGTGCTCCACCTATTCGTCCCTTCCTCTTCCTCCCAACTTCTAGCCACCCACCGATCTTTCTATTGTCTCCACAGTTTTGTCTTTTCCAGAATGTCAAATTAGAATTATACATGTAGCCTTTTCAGACTGGCTTCTTTCACTTAGTAATGTGCAGTTCAGTTTTCTCCATGTCCTTTCCTGGAATGATAGCTCATTTTTTTTTTTTAGTACAGAATAGTATTTTATTGTACCATAGTTTATTTACACATTCATCTCTTGAAGGACATCTTGGTTTCTTCCAAGTTTTGGCAATTATGAATAAAGCTTCTATAAACATCCATGTGAAGGTTTTGTGTGGACATAAGTTATCAGTTCCTCTGGGTAAATACCAAAGAGCATGATTGCTGGATCATATGGTAAGTTATGTTTAATTTTATAAGAAAGTGCAAAATTGTCTTCCAACGTGGCTGTACCATTTTGCATTGCTACCAGCAATGAATGAGAGTTCCTGTTGGTCCACATCCTCACTAGCATTTGGTGTTGTCACTGTTCTGGATTTTGGCCATTTTAACAGGTGTGTAGTGGTATCTTATTTTAATTTTAATTTTCTTAGTGACATATGATGTGGAGCATCTTTTTATATGCCTATTTACCATCTTCATATGTTCTTCGGTGAGATACCTGATAAGGTCTTTGACTTATTTTTCAATTGGTTGTCTGCTTTCTTATTATTGACTTTTAATAGTTCTTTATTTGTTTTGGGTATCACTCCTTTATCTTTTATGTGTCTTTTGTAAATATTTTTCCCAATCTGTGCCTTGTCTTCTCCATCTCTTGACAGTGTCTTTTGCAGAACAGAATTTTCTTAATTTCAATGAGGTCCAGGTTATCAATTCTTTCTCTCATAGGTTGTGCCTTTGGTGTCGTATCTAAAAGTCATAGTCATAGTGGTCATATGGATTCCCTCCTGTGTTATCTTCTATTTATATTATCTCATAAAACTAAATTTTACGGTTTTATAGTTTACCTTAATTCTGTGATTTATTTTGAGTTAATTTTTGTAAAGAATGTGAGATCTGTGTTTAGATTTTTTTTTTTTTTGCATGTGGATATCCAGTTGTTCCAGCACCATCCGTTAAATGGGACTTCTTAACCAGACATTTTTGAGAGAAAAAAACATTGCAATTGACCCTGGTTAAAGTATGAAGTTCATTTCCAGTGTCCTATCACTTTTTCTTTGCATGCTATTTCCCCTAATTGTACTATTTGTCTGAATTCTCAGATCCTTGTGCTTTCTCAGACCTTCTTTAGAGGGCAAGAAAAGGCTATTGCTCCCAAGGCATTCGGGAACTCAGATTATTGCTTTTTTAGGATTGTTTTCACTTTAGGGATATTTGAGAAAGATGACATTATTTCCTTAAAAGAGATACGTCTCTCCTGATTGCATTTTCAGTGGTGCCATCAGGCTCTACAGGCCTTTGGGATGGCATGGCGGTGAGAGTTTGAATTCTAATAGCGAAGAAAGAAACCTTTCACTTTGGTTTCAGTGTCACTTTTTTTGCCATATATTCTCATGTAAATGTTCATTGCCCAGAGGAGAGTTGTACATTGTCTGGATAGCCTGCATTTTTCTGAAACTTTGAGTATTTGCTGAGCCTCGCTAGAGTCTTCTGAATAACCCTGCATTCAGACCTTCATTACCTATTAACATCATCACTAATAACACTCACATACACAAAAGTAGGCATATATGTTAAAGAAGATGCACGTAATAGTCTATTTGTTTTTGATCCTGGCATTTATTAGACTAGTACCCAAAACTGTGAACCCAGATACCACTGCTTCTTCTTGGCTCTCCCCAGTTGTTGCTTTTCTTCTCTTGACTTTGGCTCCTGCAGTCTATGCCATTTCTTACCTCCTTCCTTCGATGAGAACTACCTTCAGATCTGAGTTCTTATTCCTCAATCTGTGATTCAATGCTCTGTACCCTTTGTTTTTAGGGTAGACATCAAACAGAATAACATCTTTGTTAATATCAGCGGGCAAACAGCTTTTGACTGTCTGCAGTAACTGCTCTCAGAAGTTATTTTATTCAGTCAAACATGCTGGTGCCCCGAGATTGATTTTGGCTTGCTTAGCAGAAGAGACTAAATCCTACTTACATACTATACTTAAGTGTATCTTTTTCCATCATCTCCTCCACGTCTTCCACCCACTTTTACATTTCTGGCATCACAATATCAGTGTTTCCCCATTGTTCTCCCAAGTAACATTTTCTATATGAAACTCTTAATAAATATTGGGGAAGACTTATGGATACACTTCCAACTTTGCAGTCATCTTTGAACAGTTCCTCCCAAATTTTCATGCATAGGGGAGTGAGATAAAGACTCTGGTGCAAGAATAGAAGAAAAATTGCAAATAGGAACAACCCCAATTTCCTTTGCAGAACGCCAGCCCTTGCCATGAATGGAGACACTGAGCTATATTCTATCAGAGCAAAATTTATTTCCTACTCACACCTTAAAATGGTATTAGAAAAACTGGATTAGAAAAAATGCCTGTAATGCTTGCTTCATGTTCTGAAAGTCCTGAAATTCATTCTTCCTTAATACTCCCACTTCCAACAATTTCACTCCTTTTTCTTTGAGGCTAACTTTGTTTACTGCCTCATGGCCTCAGACCCCATCAACACCCTTAAGGCTGATTTTTCTGTCTAATCCCTCTAGCCTTAACTATGTGTTTTCCTTACACCATGTTTACTGTCCTAAAGCACAGATTTTTCACCCCAGTTCTACTTCAGGACCCTGAAATGGCTCCCAGGAAAGGACCTGTGTAGTCTTGAGTCAGTGGCACCCACAGATGCTATCATCTCTATATTTTCTCATGCTCTCCTTCCACATGAATCCCCTGTACCAAGTGGATGGATGGGTCCACTCTCCCATCACAAAATTCTTGGTAGGTCTCAGCTTCTTTGTGTAACCCATATCCATAGCAGTGCTGTCTGAATTCTCAGATCCTTGTGCTTTCTCAGACCTTCTTTAGAGGGCAAGAAAAGGCTATTGCTCCCAAGGCATTCGGGAACTCAGATTATTGAACCTGAAAAGTTCTACTTTTTTTTTTCCTACTTAGCTCTAATGCATTATCCAAGTCTTAACTAATTCTCAATTTTTATTTCTTTATGAAGACTTCCTTGGCAATCTGAAAGAACATTCCTCCTCTTATCTTCAGCCACATTTATTGCTTGCATTAATCATGTTGGCACAACTTAATCATTAGTGATTCTGGTTATTTTTTCATATGCATCTCTTTTGTTTACCCAGCTGTATGGTAAGTCCACAAAGCAATCAAAATAAGCTCCCTGTAAGAAGTATCTGATTATATCATTCTCTTGTCTAAACCTCTCCAATAGTTCCTCTTTGCAGCCAGGATGAAACCCATATGCTTGTAAGACCCTTCATGACCTGACTCATGCCCACCTTTCTAGCTGCATCTACATCTGTGTTTACTGTTTCCTCTCCTACAAACTTTAAGACAGCAGATTTACGTTACGGATTTTATATTCTTGCCTCCAGTCCTGCGTATAATCAGCCATCAAAACCTTGAACTTCCACTGCTAAGTATCTTTAGAAGCTATCCCTTTGTCGCTATCCCTATTGCCCCTAATTTAAAATATAGCAAAAATTACTCTTTTCCAGAATAGCGACTTATACTCCTCCTGTCCTGAGTGATTTTTTAATATAAAGTGCTGAGTTTGAAGTGATTCTGAGTTATCAAAATAGGTATTGAGAGTATGAGTTTGGATATGTATGTGCAGGGGTAAATAATAAAATAAGAGTCATTGTCAAATCGTTAATTATAGGACTAGATGATGACAGGAACAAGGAAGAGAATATAGTGTGTGTGAAGGAGAGGGTATAAGTCAGAACACCAAAGATATCTAACATTTAATAAATGGAATCTGAGAAGGAGCAACCAGAGAAAGAGGAAAAACAAGCTAGTGGGGTTATCATAAGAGACAACAGGAGAAAGTAACATAAAGCAAGGTTTATGATGCCCAATCCTGAAAGCAGATCCAAGGCAGATAAGGATAAAGATGCAATGTGTTATAATATCCATGTAGAAGAACAGGTCAAACTTATTGTGCATTTACTATATGCCAAGTACTTGATCCATGTGAGTTTATTTAAATTTCTAAAACAGCAAGGTAGATTTTTGCTTGTAGGACAAAAGAGGCTGTTTTTCTGTGTGTGTGCATGCGTGCGTGTGTGTGTGTGTGTGTGTGTGTGTGTTTTCCAAGTCAGGAGAAATTTGAACAAACTTAAATGTTAATTAGTAGGACCCGAAGAGAATGAGGACTTGTAGAGGACAGAGGAGAAGATAGAGAGAGGGAGTTCAGCCAAGACAGGCAGGAGGCAGTGGATGCTGAGCCCCGGTAGAGGGATGAGTGTGGACCAATAGCAAGAGGACCACAACGCCTCCCATTTTCACCTGGGCAATGGCTGGGTGACACAGGGGCTGCCTGGAAGTTGACAGAAAGAAAAAGATGCCATTTCTTTTTTTTTTTTTTAAGATTTTACTTATTTATGTGTGAGAGAGAGAATGAGAGAGAGAGAGAGACCACGAGAGGGGAGAAGGTCAGAGGGAGAAGTAGAGTCCCCACTGAGCACAGAACCCGATATGGGACTCGATCCTGGGACTCCAGGATCATGACCTGAGCTGAAGGCAGTCGCTTAACCAACTAAGCCACCCAGGCGCCCTGAGGATGCCATTTCTTTCTAATGGCTTCATTTTGAAGGAAATGGAGGGGTGAACTCATTTGCTGGCAGTCAGATATTAAAGGTAGGAAAGAGATCTGTGCAATTGTAATCTGAAGATCTGGGTTCCAATTTCCCAGCTTTGATGATTTTCCTACAGTATCTGACAGCTAAAAGCAGCTAAGCCAGGTTCACATCTCCCAACTTCGAAAGTTGTCATGGCAACATCTAACCAGGGCCTGCCACATAGTAGGCATTCCAAAAACCTGTAGCTAAATCGGACTCTACATTGCCCTCCCCCTCCCCCCTTTAGCTTATTGAATTAGAAATCAGTAATGAGCTGTTTCAAAGCTTTCTGCCAACAGCCATTGTAAGGATGAAAAGGAAAAAAAAAAAAAGAAAAGCTTTAGTAAGTAGACAGAGCTATATTCTCTATGGAAAGGAAGGCTGCGCTGACTTAGTGCCCACCATGCCCAGGGCCATTAATGAAGCCTGGCTTCTTTTTCTCATCATTGCAGCCATTCAAAAGGAGAAAGTTCTTCTTGGCAAGGAAGTGCTATTTTCAGAGACAAGATTAGGCTCATTTTGGGCAGGAGCCGTGCTTCTTCAGTCCCGGCACCTCTGAAGATTAGGTTAAAAGGTAAGAAGGAATGACTCAGAATAATTGCATTGCTTTGCTGTGAACTTTAAGATCTTTTAGTGGAGGAGTTTTACAAGCAGTGATAGATAGTCACGGAGAGAGGAAAAGTGCAAACCCAGGGGACAAGAACAGCGATGCCTTGCTGAATTTCTCCACAAAAGGAAGGTTGGCCGGACTTGTTATTTTTTCTACCTCCCCCAATTTCACAGGAATACTTTTAATATGCCTTCATCTTCCCAGGTTCTGGAAACAGCCCTTTCTCCTCATCTAACTTCACTATATAACTACATATTTTCTATGAAGCGGATTTTAGAAACCCCATTCTGAGATCAGGTATATCAAAGTAAACAATGTTTATACATGTAAAGTTCAGCTGTTATTTTATGATTGGGAAAAATATATGCCACAATGACGGCTCTCAGCCAGAACCTAATGTCTTGCTTCTCAGCACTAAACCAGCAAACTATTGAATAATATTTATTGATCCCTTATTGAGTTTTTAGCTTAATGCTGAGTTGTTTGGGAGACACAGAAGAAATAAAACTGGACAGTCCCTCGACGTATATGATCTACTTGGATGGGAAAGACATGGTTTGGATGAATACCTGATAATAAGGGGTAACACAGACTCACAGCTATTCAAGTACAACCTGTACTAATTATTGTCACTTCCTTACCTTTCTTCCTTGTACCTCTGTCCACTCAGGTCCCATGGTCAGAGACATAGGAGGAACCCTCAACTCCTCTCTTTTTCTGATCTTCCATGTCTGATCAATTGACAAGTCCTATGGTTTCTACCCCTAAATATCTCCAAATGTGCCTACTTATCTCTGGTCTCTGCTGTCATCACCCTGTTGAGGCCACCATCTATACTCACCTGGAATACATCTGAAGTTTGATGAGCGATTCCTTGACTTCCAGCCATGCCCTTTCCCGATCCATTCTACACAGTGAACCAGAGTGATCTTTCTAAGTGGCAGATGTAACAGTGTCCTCAGGTTCACACTCAGCCCCAAATTTCACCTCTTTTCATCAAGTCAGTTTAAACCATTCTGTTTAAAATCATCCAATCATTTGTCCTGGCTCTTAAAACAGACCCGGGTCCCCATTGTGGCTTTAAGGCACTTGCCGCTCTGGCTGCAGTTTGACTCAACAGACTTCTCTCCAGCCACTGAACAGAAGGATGTACAATCTGGGCCCACTGACTCCCTTTCTGCCCCTCCTCTGATTGCCAGCCTTGCCCTCACCCCTGGCCAGGTTCACCTGTTTAAACCCATAACTGTTAGGCTATGTACCACAAAGCATAAGCTCACGAGCACCGTTTTAAGTCTGGTGGCTAAGTCTAGAGCAATGGGCTTCTGTGTCTCAGCTGCTTAATACTAGGCAAGTTATCTAACCTCCACACGCCTCAGTTTTCTTCCCTGAAATGGGGATAAAAATAATTGAACCTACCTCATAAGGGTGTCATGAGGAAGCAGTAATGTAATTCAGGTAAAGTGTTTGACTCATAATAAATATTCAATGAAAGCAGCTCTTATTTTCATGACATATCATACTTCTTTTTATTATTTTGTGTTTGTAGTTTCTGTTCTAAGGTAAAAAGGTTCAGCGTGAGTTATGTACCCTTGTTAAATTAGTTTTCTGATTGTGGTTTTTGATTAAATGTCATGTAAGATTCAAAGTAGAAATAAATAATCATGCAGACAAGATGTTATACCACAAAAGAACCACAGAACACAAATGAGGGGAATTTTACCGTTTGTGTCACTGTCTAATTCACCTGAAGGACTGCGAGACATTCAGAAGAACTTGATATTCTGTGAATTAGTAAGTGAGCTAACTCATTTGATCAAATATTCAAAGATGATAAGTCAACAAATGTTCTCTATTCATTTATGTCAAATGTGATTCACATAGTACACAATAGCATCGATGATGGCAGACACACATTCAGAGCCTGTTTAGCCCTCAAAGCAGAGCCACGTATGGGGCTGCATGGAGATGAAATGACAGATGGATGCTGTGGGATAAGCCGTTGTGAAACTGGAGGATCTGGAGTGAGAAGGACAAGGCTGGGAAGAGCAAGAGAAACATAGTTGACAGAAGGGATTGGCTATGATGAAGATGCTAGATTTTTCCCAAAGGAACGTAGCAAGCTCAGCCATAGATTTGTATGCACCAGTAAAAGAAATTCAATGGTTATTCAGAACAGAGTCCATGACAACAATGTTCATCATAATTAGGCAGGATACCACCTTGTGGGAGAGCAATTCATTCATGGCAGATTCCCAGATAATGGCTGGGGATGTGAGGTGAGGAATTCAGTCACTTGGGGATAGATCTAGCAAGAACTGATAAGGCAATAGGATGCAATCCAAGGCGATGGAGATCTAGGGCCACAGACTGAAAGGTCTATTTTTTACTATGCAGGATAAAAGAGAAGAAGAAGGTGTAGAAATTAAATGTGACTTAGTGGAAGGACAAGCCATATGATTCCAACAGAGTACCCTTACAGAATCTAAAACTCATCCTTATTCCTTCCAGTCTTGCAAATATTTGGTAGCTCAACTACCAAGAGCCATCACTATGTTGGGAGTTGGTAACTTCATAATTCCTAACTGATAAACTTCCCCCCCTTGTCAACATTGGCTCAGAAAATAAGACCATGGACCTGTGGTTTTATCCATAAGAAAATTCAACTTTGGGGAGCTGAAAAATGGCACAGCTAAGAGAATCAAAACAGTGACTGCAAACTTCCATCATCCAAATCAGCATGGTCAGACCTATGGGCCGTAAGACAATAGCACGTTATTCACTGAGGAGAGTGATGGAAACAACCATGTCAACCCTCTAGTGTTTCGAGTACTGGGAACCTTTTTGGTAAATTGTATGTTAGCTTGAAAATGAAATGAGAGCTTCCACTGTTTCTGATTGAACTATTGCCCTTATGCACAGGTAGTTCTTGGAAACATGATTCCAGTTATGCTTAATTATATATGTATATTTTTTCTTAATTATATATAAAGCTCTAGAAAGGAAAGAATGATGAAAAACAATCAAAGGGGTGTTTTTTTCCTTGTTTATTTGTTTCATTTGCAAATGAATGTCTGTGTTCTCAGAATGGTTAAACAGGTTTTAAAATTCTAAGCGTTACCTCTCCCTCGTTTGTTTAAAAACTTCTTTAAAGTAACTGTATAGCTTTTGCTTTCTTCGCCATTGTTAATATGTTTCTTACAGCATTATGTATGTGCAGAATATTCAAATATGTTCCTAAATAGTTGGTCATTGGTATGTACTTTCACCATTTATGCAAAGATGCATAACTGGAGTAGTTCTTGATCTCAATGGTTTAATGTAGCCCTGAAAATGAAAATAAAATACTATTGAACACTCGAGAGAAGCTAATAGGTGAAGCATGATGGTTCAATGTCAATAAAAATAAACTTTGATATGATCATTAGAAACTATCTCTAAAGGTCATCCGTCTTCATTAAAGTCCAAGAAAATGGACTAAAAGACAATTTTTAACAACTTTTTTCTTTAACTCAGCTTTTCTTAGGCGATACTATACAAATCAAGATCACCCTTCTTTACCTACTTAGGTTTGTGAAACAGAAAAAGAATACTCTAAGAAAATTATTTAAGTGCTATGTTCTTGGGACCAAATGTGTCCTTGTAAGTCTAGGGGTGAACTTTCCCTGGACTAACCAGAGACCCTATGTTCCAGAAAATAGAACGGGCAGCTGGAAAATACCTTCAGTTGTTTTAAGGAATAAACACAGTTTCCAACTCGTTTTCTAAGCTGCTTTCAGTAACCTCCACTCTCCAAAAAGGGGAGTCGAGACTGGTGGGTCTGAGGGAAGAAGGGATTACAAAAGCTCCACGTGTCTCAACCGTTGAATGCTTTAGCTTCCTGCCAGGATGGTTAAGTTAACACTCAATTAGTATGTGTACCAAACAAAACGTGCTTCTGGGCAGCACATTTTTAAAAAATTTCCCCCAACTGCCCCACAAATAAATAGCCTGGTTTCTGCCCAAAATATTCAAGGAAAAGGCTGTGCTTGCCTGGGGCAGAGGCCAGATGCCTTGACTTCCAGCTTCCTTCCATCAAAACGGTGCAGTTTGGAAATTAAAATCTACAGCAATAATGAAACATATTAAAATGCATGCAAAGTCTTGAGGGCTTATAATATGCTAAAAACCGGCAATGCATGTTTACATCCATATATCAACTTGGATGTGCTGAAAAGATTTAAAGTGTAAAATATGCAAATATGTGTCATATTGTCACACTTGGTCTCTCTAATGGAACTCCCTTTCATCTCAAGTCGTCTTAATTTCATGAATATTACATGGCCCTCACACCTTTTACTCCTGCTGTTGCTAGGCTGAGAAGATTATGAAAATATGTTAATAGTAACTTTCATCAAATAAAAGTTGCAATATTCCAAATAAAGCATTTTTTCCCCTCCTCTTAAAATACAAATGGTGAAGGGTTTCATGCTATTTTGTTTCCCCGTGGGAGACTAGATAACTATAGGCCAATTAAATTAATGAGAAAAGACCATGCAAATGGCAACATTTGTGCATAATCTTGGCTGGCTGCACATATAGACAGGTATATAGTGGTTTCTAAAATATTCTTGAGGAAGGAAAATAGTCCCAGATCTGGAATACTGATCGTATATAGAAATGAGTTTTAAATTAGGCTGTTCTACAAAAAAGCCTATGCTTTGATATTTAATTGTTGAAAAACCTTAGAAAGTAGAAAGAGTAGGGAAGTTTGAGGTATCGGTCCTCATTTATGAAGCTGAAGAAGAAAAATAATATTGGCATCTCAGATGAAAGAGAAAGAAGTAAAAATAAAGGAAGGAAGGAAGGAAGGAAGGAAGGAAGGAAGGAAGGAAGGAAGAAGGAAGGAAGGAAGAAGGAAGGAAGGAAGGAGAAAAGAAAGGAAGAAAAAAGGAAAGATGTACTCAGTTCTATTTATCTTGGACACGTTGTCCTGATACTTTCAGAATGACAGCCTTGTTTCTTTTGCCTGACACCTGCTTAAAGACTCTTTTTAACTTGCCTTATTGATAACTTTAATGCACGGTGGAAGGCAAATAGAATGAGAAGCATACATTGCTGGACCTAATTCTCACCAACGAGGACGAACTGGTGACTATGTAGAAATTGTAAGAATCTGAGACGGAGTGCCACCTTGAACTCCATAAAGGGGCGGGAGGGGAGATCCAATACTTTGGGGTTTAATTAGAACTTTATTTCAGAGGAACCCTGGATTTAATAAATTTGAAGAAAAGGTTACTTGTAACCCGTGAACAGATACTCTATAAATGATTAAAGGACAGGAAACTAAGCAAGTGCTATTCTGACAAGATTTTTGCCAACAACTGAAACGAGAACGTTAAATAACATTTGAAAGGAACCAGTTCTGTGGCTCTCTGCAGAATGGCCCAGGAACCTTTCCTACGGGCTCTGATTCTTAGTTTGCCCAGATGATGGCAGGAAGGGCAGCCGGTTGAGGAAGGATACAAACAAGTTTATACATGGGAGGCCCGCCTGGAGAAGGCTGCCCTGCCCAAGAAGCAGGCCTCCCTGGAAGCCAAGGGCAGCAGGAAGGTTAGTGGCAACTATGTTTCAAAAGATTGCCAGGAGAATAAGCTCTGGCTAAAGACAGATGGGATAATGCTGACAGGACAAAGAGAAGAGAGGTCTCCACAACTGCTTTTCTTCTGAATTGTTGCTGTTGTTTTGCTGTTATTGTTTGTTTTCTTCTGTATTGCTGCTGTTCGCTGATCGGAGAGTTTTCAGGTTAGAATCGTTAGACAAAAAATAAAAAGGGAAAACGCAGCCCGAGCTATGTGAAGCCAGAGAAAAGAAGCACACATATACTTTCATTTGGTTTTACTTATTTTCTGAAATTCGTCCTTTTTCTTAAGTAATATATAATCTTAGTGGAAAGTATGGAAATTTCCCCAATTTGGAGAGAAAGCAGCATTCTATCTTTCTCCATCACTCAAAGGCAGCTTCCCCCTGTATCATGCAAAATTTAGATTAAACTCTTGAAACAATTTTATATGCTACATTTTAAAACTAAATATCATCTCATGAATAGTTCCCTACATCATTAGGGCGGCTTTATAAATCTCAATCAATTGCTACATAAGGCTTCATATTATATGTTTTTTTCATCAGTACTAGATACTTTGTTCTAAAATTTTGTCAAATAATATAAATGAAATACAAAATATTATTTATACATTTCTGTCCATATTTAAATATTGTTTTAGATAAATTCCTTGTAAAGGAACCAACACAGTTTTACAAAATAGCCATGTTACTAAATTTAAGGAAATATAATATAAAGGAGATGAGATAAATTGTCCTCTAAAATACTGTATTTCCTCCTTGATTACTTCTTTTTCCTTATTCGCTGAAATGCATCAAGTGAATTTTAACAGAGAACATGGATAAGACTTCCCTGACTGGTTCTGGTGAGTTAGGTGATTGAAAACAAACTGCTTTTGAAAAAATAATAAGGGGCGCCTGGATGGCTCAGTGGGTTAAGCCTCTGCCTTCGGCTCAGGTCATGATCTCGGGGTCCTGGGATCGAGCCCTGCGTCAGGCTCTCTGCTCAGTGAGAGCCTGCTTCCCCCTCCCCTCTCTCCCTCTGCCTGCCTCTCTGCCTACTTGTGATCTCTCTGTCAAAAAAATAAATAAAATCTATTTTAAAAATAAAAAAAATTAAAAATAACAAAAATAATGACATGGACTGGGGGAAAACGTTAAATTACATCAAAACTCATCGACGAGGGTGTCTGGCATGTAGTTAAAAATAACACATGACTCAAAAGAACAAAGGCATATGAGTAAAGAGTGAAAACTGCAGATGGCAGAGAGATACCTATTCACACTTTAGATACTGGGATTGCCTAACACAGATTACAAAATGACCATGTTAAAAGAAATAAACAGCAAGCTGACAATACCTGCAAGGCAAAGGAAAGCATACGAAGGAAGATTTGAAGGAAACAAAAGAGGACTAGAAATATAAAATATAATAAAGCAAGTTAAAAACTCAGTGGAAATCTTTAACAGTAGAAATGACATATTCTAATTGAGAATTAGTACACTGAAAGCTAGAGAAGAAGATTTTGTCCCTACTAAAGCCAGGAAGAAAACAAACATAAAATTCAATAGACAGAATAAGGCTTTAGGGATTAAAACGAGTCCAAGAAGGACAGTGGGCACAGGACTAGGTAGAGATAGGAAGCAGAAAGATAATGACTGGGTGCCTGGGTGGCTCAGTGGGTTAAAGCCCCTGCCTTCGGCTCAGGTCATGATCCCAGGGTCTTGGGATCGAGGCCCGCATCGGGCTCTCTGCTCGGCAGGGAGCCTGCTTCCTCCTCTCTCCTCTCTCTCTGCCTACCTTTCTGCCTACTTGTAATCTCTCTCTCTGTGTCAAATAAATAAATAAAATCTTAAAAAAAAAAAAGATAGTGACTGAGAATTCTTTAGACCTGATAATAAACCATTCCACAGAGTCGGCCCCAAGCAAGATCAATTAAATAGAAATTCATACCTGGAGACATCATAGAGAAAGTGTTCAAAATGGAAGTCAGAGGAAAACCAAAGCCAGCCAGCAAATAAAACACAGATTTCCTTTGAAGAGTGGCAGATAGACTGACACCTGTCTTCACAAATGCAACAACTGAAGCTAAAAAACCATGGAATAGTATCTTCAGAATACCGAAAGGGATCATCTGCACATTGATTCCATATGCAAGGAAAATATCTGTTAACCACAGAAATGAAAATCAGCGTATTTTAAAATGAAAGCTGGGAGAATTAGTCACCAGAGATCCTTAGTAAAGAACTATTAAAGTATAGATTCCAGACAGAAAGAATGTGATTATTGATAAAAATTTCAGTGATATTTTACCTGTGATACAAAAAAGAATAAAAGTAGTACATATGTAGACAAATGTGAATAGATACTGACTACGTAAAACAGTAATAATCTCTAGGGTATACTTTCAAATTGAATTAAAATGCCAGGCATAATGCCACGGGACATAAATATCATGGGTGTAAGTAGGGTTAATGATAATCCAAGAAGATATAAGATTTTATTAATTTCATACTTTGGTTATCTGTGATATTTTTTATGCTATTTTTTCCAGACTTAGTCATAAAAGAAAGAATGATAGGTAGAATAGATAAAACATCACAAATTAAAATAATAGATGTAAACTTACATTGTATTAAATTTAAAGATAATCCAGGTAAAGGCAATCACGTGCCAGAATAAAAAAGCAAATGCTATTTATAAGGGATGCATATAAAGCTTAATCCAGAGAAAGGTTGAGATTCAAATGCTACACGTCAGCCAAAATAGATTTTATACAATAAAACACACTGGCAGTTAAGATAATTACTTTATAATAATAAGAGTTTCAAATGACCAAGAAGATGCAAACATTTAATATGTATACCATTAAGAATATAATCTCAATTTATAGACCAAAGTTTACTGACTTAAAGAAATAAAAAATTTACAATCTTTGTGAAATATGTACTTTAGTAATTGATATAGCAAGCCAAAAGATTGCTAAGGAAATAGAATTAGTCTAATGAACATATATAGAAAATTACCCAACGAATGCAAAGCAGACATTTTTTTTTCTCCAAACACAAACAGTACATTCATAAAAATTGTCCAGAAACTTGATCATAAAACAAGCCTTAACTTATTTCAAGGCATTTACATCATAGAGAATGTGTTCTCTAACTACTATGTAGCTGTAGTAGGTGACAAATGATAGAGAGGGAAAGAAAGATATTTGGAAATTAAGAAACATTTCTCAATAGCCCATAGGTTGAAGAAATGGAATTAAAGTTTAGAAAATATTTTAATTTAAATGATAATGAAAGTACCACTATTCAAAATTTGGCCCTCAGATGGACATTTGCATAGTCTTGAAAATATACATATATATGTGTGTACGTGTGTGCATATGTGTATATCAGAAAAATATATATATATATATATACTTTATATACATATGCTTGCTTTAGAAAAATAAAGGCTGAAAATTAATGACCTTCCCAGCTTCCAGGAATCTAAAAAAAAAAAAAAGAAAAACAGAAACAAAAAAAAATAACAAAAATAACCTCTTTATGAAAGAAGTAACAACAAAGTCTTAGCGATAAAATACAAAATAAAAACTTTATAAATAGAAAACAAATACAATACATGCACTCAATAATGCTATCAGTTAGTTCTTTGAAAAAAATCTGATTCAATTGACAAACTTCTGGCAGGATTATTCAAGGACCAAAAAAAAAAAAAAAAAGAGAGAGAGAGAGAGAGAGAGAGAGAGAGAAGAGAGATTAAGAGGTGGTGCAGATAAACAATAAAAGCGTTAAAAAGCACATGACTATAGATTCTTCAGACTTGATTTCATTTGCCCAAACAAGTTACACGCCATTCTTAACATTAATGGGATAAGGAAATGCAATAGTGCCCTAAGGAGGGACAACACAAATTTGTTAACTACAATACAATCTACCACGCTGACTAAAATTGCATTTTTTGGCTTGTTAGTAAGACCAACTTCACTCCTCCTTTGTACAGACAAGCTCTCTCCCTCCAACTTTGTTAAAGAAAAAGAGGCAAATAGACCGTTTATTGTTTCTCTTTCCTGAGTAAGGCCTTAGAGCAGCTATGTATTTTCCTCCCAGTTCTTTTTTTTTTTTTAATTTTATCTATTTATTTGACACAGAGACAGAGAGAGATCACAAGCAGGCAGAGAGGCAGGAAGAGAGAGAGGAGGAAGAAGGCTCCCTGCTGAGCAGAGAGCATGATGTGGGGCTTGATCCCAGGACCCTGAGATCATGACCTGAGCAGAAGGCAGAGGCTTTAACCTACTGAGCTGCCCAGGCACCCCTATTTTCCTCCCAGTTCTAAGTGGATGAAATGAGGAGCCTTCGATGACTTAGAAAGTTTCCCATCCATGATTATTGATGACATCTGGGTTTATGATCTAAATCTTGGTGTGTTGCCTTATACCAGTAGGTGGACTCAGTCTCAGTTACCACATTGACTGCTGGGGTGGAACCAAAGGCTACTGTTGCTGGGCAACTGCGCTTCTTCAACATTTAGAGCCAATATAAAAAAGTGAGCACCGACAACCCTACTCTTTACCTTTACCAAAGTACGTGCTGGACCAACTAGCCCACCAGGCCTTGATTAAGCAGAGATGGTCAGGGAGGGCATGACAGACCTTTCACTTACAATCATGCACTTTCTCAAAGTGTTTCTTTTATTATCTGTTCTAAAGCTCATCTATTTTTAACTGCTTAGATTTACTATGAATGGAGTAGCAAAGCGTATAAGGTCAGGCAACCTCTGATTACAACTGTAATAAATCAACCCAGATTCATTTTAATGAGATACATAATTTCTTAGCGGCTTTTTCTCTTTTTCTTTCTCTCTTTTTCTTCCTCTCTCTCTCTTTTTATCTTTTTCTTTTTTTCCTTTGGTGAGAGTTCATCTCAGTGAAAGCTTTTCAAAAACCAGGGTTTAGTAATTGGTTAGAAGATTCTTCATTTTATGCCTCTTGACCCTGCTCTTTCTAATTTCTGCATGCAGTAAAGCAAGAGCCATTCTAAGAAACTAGAACAGACAGATTCATAGTGAACACCCAGAATTAAAAATGTACCCAGAAAAAGGTTTTCAGGTTCATTTTTCTTCTGTCTAACCCATCGCTACAATGTGCACACAGGAGTGTTGTCCCAGGTCAAGAGATCTGCCACCGATGATGGAAAAAGAACAAATAACTATCTGATCATGTAAGCAAAAAGAACCATTACCAGCAAAATTAATTGTGAGTTCTGTTCGAGTTATACCAAACAACCTGTAAGAAGTTTTTTCTCTCTACTCTATTGATTTAGCTGAAAAAATTCATTTGGCTGTTTGTTGACACAGGCAATGTGAAAGAAAAAATAAATCATTATGCTTATGATTGCTTATAAGTTTTACATCTACAGAATGCCAGATAGACAATCGGATGAGTGCACATATAATCATTAAAGCAAATCATATGGGTGGGCTTCTGGAACTCTCTTTACCACACTACAACTGCATGTGCTTCTAAGGAAAATTTGAACAAGTACATATATGCCAATATATACAATTATTCTTTTGACGAAAGGATAAATTGTCCCAATCTTTCTTTTTTTTTTTTAATTTTATTTTTATTATTTGCCCAAGGGGTACAGGTCTGTGA
>LNAC01000800.1:133781-188236 GCA_002007465.1 Ailurus styani | reverse complement strand
TGTGATCGCTCTCCCTCTGTGAAATAAATAAATAAAATCTTTAAAAAAAAAATGTCAAGACACACTGAGCTTTACTTTTCGGTGGGGAGCATCTCAAGCGCAGCTTTGCTACTAAGACTTCACTTTAACACCAGGCCATTTGTCACATAGTCCATATCTAAATAATAATTTCCATTCTTCTCAATATTAATATCTCTCATTATTCTTAAATCAAGTTAGAATAGAAAATAAATGTCCAGTCTTACTTTTAATACTGGGTGATGGATGTTACTGAGCCAAAGTAAGTTTAGGATTGGTGTTTTTTTAATCTAAATACATATCACCTTTTGCAGTATGTTTATTATCAACAACAGCAGGAAAACTCTCTACTCTCTATTCAATTTTTTGTTGATTATCGCAATTGTTATCATTGTCTTTACACATTACCTATATATTTTAGTCAGAAAATCTAAGTATCAGAACTAATAGGCATTAAATACAAATATTTCAATATTTATGTGAAGAATCTAAAGCCCCAAGAAGTGACACTGGTGACAGTGTCAGCCCCTAAATACTGGGACCCAACTCTCCTGAACTAGAATCTCAAATAGTTTCTACCAAACAGTACTTTTGGTCATCAACCTAGAAGAGAGTTATACAAATAGAAGAAAAATCCAAACAGAAAATATCAACCACACCAAAAATTAGGATATGGGGGTGAGTTTTAACTACTAAAGGATAATGTTTTTAAAAGACCCAAATTANATCTCAAATAGTTTCTACCAAACAGTACTTTTGGTCATCAACCTAGAAGAGAGTTATACAAACAGAAGAAAAATCCAAACAGAAAATGTCAACCACACCAAAAATTAGGATATGGGGGTGAGTTTTAACTACTAAAGGATATGTTTTTAAAAGACCCAAATTAGGGCGCCTGGGTGGCTCAGTGAGTTAAGCGTCTGCCTTCAGCTCTGGTCATGATCTCAGAGTCCTGGGATCAAGCCCCACATCATGCTCTCTGCTCAGTGGGGAGCCTGCTTCCTCCTCTCCCTCTGTCTGCCTCTCTGCCTACTTGTAATCTCTCTCTGTGTGTCAAATAAATAAATAAAATCTTAAAAAAAAAAAAAGACCCAAATTACATACTGGAAGGCAAAGACTAACGTGGCCACATCGAAACTGTGAAAATACAGAGGCGATAGAGAAAGGGATTTTCTTTTACTCCATTCTAGAGTAATACAAGTAAGAGTGCTTTTAAAACATAAAGTTAGGGGCGCCTGGGTGGCTCAGTCGTTAAGTGTCTGCCTTCTGCTCAGGTCCTGATCCTGGGTTCCTGGGATCGAGCCCCGCATCGGGCTCCTCGCTCTGCGGGAAAGCCCGCTTCTCCCTCTCCACTCCCACTGCTGATGTTCCCTCTCTCGCTGTGTCTCTCTCTGTCAAATAAATAAATAAAATCTTAAAAAAAAAATCTTTAAAACATAAAGTGATTTTACTGGAGGCAAGCACTCCTTCACCTCCAGGCTAGGACACCTATCACTTTAAAGGTAAAGGATATCCACCAATCAGCGGTGATTGGAGACTAAGGATGCATTTAGCGCCGGATTTTGTGGTGGCACAGGGGTATGTTCACAGGCTTACAATAGATTGGTGGAGCCAGACTAAAAAAAATAAAAAGTAAAAATTGTGAAAGAGTTTTAAATAAATGTCAATTCACATGACATGATCTTATTAGAGCCAATGTGGTTCTAAAGAAGCTTCTTCAAGCCCCTAAAATGTGTCTCACCAAGGAAGCAACCAGGGAAGTCTTGAGTGGGGACTGGTAGAAAGACAGAGGAAGAGAGAGATGGGTACTCCAAGGAAGGAGGGAATCGGCATGGTTGAGGAGGCAGGAAATGCCTAGGAGAGCAGGATGTCCTATTTGCAGCAGTAAATACCTGCTAAAGACATTCAGAGTGAGCAAAAGAAAGGCAGTTAGCAGGGCAGCCCATGGATTCTAATAGGAATGTTTGTATTTAATATAAGGTAAATACCCAATAGATTACTAAAAAGGACAGAATTTTTGTAGGATATTGGTTAATTAGTGGACTCAAATTGTTTCTTCCCAACTCTGTCAGAATCCTGGACTACATGGATTTTGATATTAAATTTCATGTCAAATAATATTTGAGCAGCTTTTATATCATGCAATTGATGGAGAGAATGTACTCAGCTAGTCACCCAAGGTTTTCCTTGATTGGATTATTTAAATATCTTAGAAGTACTCGCTTTAAATTGATAGTTATTGTTAGTTATAGTTATTATTATTTAGTTATTATTGTTATAGTTATTGTTATCTAGTTATATGTCAGTAGGTAAATACATATATGTAGTATATTCCAGAAGAAACAAGGTAATTTCCTTGAAGACATTACACTAAAGTGAGGTAAATAACCATGCTGACTGTCCAAACCTCAGAAAACTCAGGAATATTTTCTGATAAGCTATTTTGTAAGGTACACAAGATTCGTCTTTTGAATTAAGATTCATAATTGATATTTTGCTCAGTATTCCAAACCTAGATATTTACCCAACTGACTTTAAAACATAGCTTCATAATAATCCTTTTGTAAGAAAGTTCATAGCAACTTCATTCAAAATAGTGTGAAATAGGAAAGAACAATCAATAGAATGATTTAAAAATATTGGTATATTAATACAATTGGATACCACTCCCTAATAAAAAAGAACCAACTGCTTATATATTAAATAACATGCACACAAGAATATTATTCCGAGTCAAAGACATAGGACACAAAAGAGTTAATAATATATGGTTCTATTTATATGATATTCTAGAATAAGCAAAACTAATCTACAATGATAGCAAACCAGGTCAGTGACTGCTTCTGTGGTGATGGGGTTGTCTGGGAAGGAGCACAAGAGAGCATTCTGGGGTGTTAGAAATGATCTGTGTCTTGATATGCATTTGTCAGACAGTGTACTTAAGACAGTCTGCTGAATGTAAATTTTACCCTAATAAAAATTAACATCCATGGTTGTTTTTTTATGTGTACCTAGCTCACAGTGGAACCTGTACTGGACTAGTTATTAGGAGGTTTGCCATTTTATCTTTTCTTCACTCTCTGGTTAATAAATGGCTTGAAAGATTTTCTCCTTTTATTTTATAGAATGTGTATTTCTTTATTGTTAGAAGATATTTTGGGAAATTGTTGTGGGCTTCTCTCTATATAAAAGAATATTAAATTTTATTAGGTACATCTTACAAATTTCTGCATAAAAACTTTAATGGGGTTTGCTCTAAAACATAATATTAATATTTCAATTAAAAAGTGGGTTATAAACAATGAAACCTCCTGACCAGCCTTGAACTTTTCAAATGTATCCAAGTTTGTCTTAACTTTTAAATATAACTTGACATGCTTTTTCTTTATTTCTCCTTTTCCTCCTCACCTCATGTTTCTGTGCAGCTCTGGGCTAACATCACCTGCAATTACACTTCCCCTTCTTAACATCTCAATCAACCACTTCAATGTTTTGGTCTATTCCTCCCTCAAATTTCTGTTTTGAAGACCTCGAAGACTAACTCTACCTAACTCTACCGTCTTATGCTCAAGTTGCTACATTTGGGGAAAGAGTCCTGATAGTACTTTTTAAGTTTAAGAAATTCAAGGTGTTCACAATGTACTCTATAAGAGACTTCTCACTCATTTCAATGATTCTGGTTGTAGCGAAAATTAAATTGAATGGATTTTAGTGCACTCTCTAGAAGACCAGTGAGAGCAATGCCCTGGAAATTAGGACACCACGCTTCTCTTTCCAGGTACATCACACATTCCCTGCCCAGCAGTTAATTTTATTCCTAGAACATGATTTACTCATATCCAAAGAAATAATTGTATTCAAAATAAATTTAGTGTCCTTTCTAACCTTAATTCTAAGGGTGTGCTTATTGTGGTCAGAAGCTAAAAGTGAGATAAAACACTCTAAACTTAGAGCCTCTAAATGTGCACACTGTATATATACACTTCATGATTAATGGTAAAACACGTATTCAGAAATGTTTAATGAATTAGGTTTTCCCCAGGGACTGTGTCACTGTGCTATACGAAGCTTATTGATCATCACATATAAGGGTCTAAAAAGTAGACACTAACATTACTTTTTTCAAGGAATATTATAACTTCAAATACCATTGATCAAAGATACATTAAAAATGCAAAACTTGTGACAACTTTTTTAAAGATTTTGTTTTTATGTAATCTCTACCTTGGGGTTCAGATTTACAACCCTGAGATTGAGAGTCTCACACTCTACCCACAGAGCCAGCCAGGCAACCCCCGTGACAAATATTTTTAATTATCCACAAATCAACACATTAAAAATTAACACTGAGAAAGAGGAAGAACAAAAGTGAATTGTTACTCATGATGTAAAAAAAAAATGGAAAACAACAAATAAAAAGCAATGATTCTGATTTTTTTGGTTGAATTACTTTCACTTATGGCTTTGTTTTAAGATCTGATTCTGGAGAACAGAAACCAAATATCCTGACCCGTGTTCTCCAGAATCAGATCTTGAAACAAAGACTTAAATGAGTGTAGTTTATTTTAGAGATGACATCAGGAGGGAGCAGGGAACAGAAAAAGGATGGAAATCAATCACACTGCACACAACTGTATCAGTTACTACAGTGGCAAGTTTTGCCCCATCCCACGGGGGGATTCTGGGAGCCAGTGTAAAACACACTTCCAAATTATTCCAGACCAGGTGTAAGGAGCAGCATATTTATACCTCTACTCTCATCACTGTTCAAGGGCTGATTCCCAAACATTCACTCTTCAGCAGTCCTAGCTGGCTCTGTGCTTGGTCTGAGCATGTTCCTGTGGCCAGAAAGCAGCCCCCACGGGAAAGCTTCAGTTCCTCACAGCCATCTGCCTTCTGTGGGTGCAGCTGTGACTCCTGAGAGGATATCAGTACACACCAACAGCTACACGAAAGATACATCTGGGTAAGCTGAGGCCAAGTGGGACAACAACCTTCTTGGATCAGGTGACATTTCAAGTGCAGGAACTCATGAAAAGGCATGAGTTGATTTTCAGTGGAGTTTAAATCTAATCGTAGACTACTTTGATATATCTCAAGTTACTGGAAAACCTCAACTCCAGTATACTAGATTAAATCAACTCTAATTTTCTCCTCACAGTTGAAAAAAACATTGGTTAAAAATCTAATTCTTTTTTTTTCTTTCTTTCTTTTCTTTTTTTTTTTTAATTACATGTCGGGATACCATCTGAGCCAGAACTATAATCCAACTTCCTTCTCTCCTGGGCTAGAATTTTACATCTTACACCATAAATACCAGTGGTTCTCAAAGTGTGATGTCCAAAGGAGTAGCATCAGCATCAACTGGAAACATGTTAGAAAGTCTCTGGGTCCTACTCCAGACCTACCAAAACAAGAGCTCTCTGAAATTGGTCACAGCTATGTGTTTTCACAAGGTGTCAGTGTGACTCTGATGCATGCCAAGGATTTAGCATCATTGATACCTGCTATTATACAATGTACTATTAAAAAGTACATTGTATGCTATCTTTTCCCTTTCTGATTGATTTTCTAAAAATAAATGTATTAATGATGTGTATTTTATCCAAGTATTTTAATTAAAATATATCCTATGTAAAAAAAAAAGAACAACCCTAATTTGGAAGCAACTTAAGAAAGTGGACTAATGATAGGAAAACTGTGTTCAAATTTGTGTGACTTTCTGGAAGACAATTTTTCTCCTTAGGGCCTAAGTTTACTCAACTAATAAAAAAGAGTCTTGAACTAGATGGTTTTTGAAATCTGTCCACCTTCATATTCTTCTCCTCTAATAACTAGCTGTAATTGAAGGATAATTCTAGCAGAATGGTGAAGCAGTCCCATGTAGCTGTAGCCCTCCACAATTCTGGGTCCATCGCTGGATAGTTGTTTTATTTTTTTATTTTTTTTTAAGATTTTTTAAAATTTATTTATTTGACACAGAGAGAGAGATCAGATCACAAGTAGGCAGAGAGGCAGGCAGAGAGAGAGGAGGAAGCAGGCTTCCTGCTGAGCAGAGAGCCCGATGCAGGCCTCGATCCCAGGACCCTGAGATCATGACCTGAGCCGAAGGCAGAGGCTTTAACCCACTGAGCCACCCAGGCACCCTGGATAGTTGTTTTAAAGAAAAGAAAAAAAAAAAACCCCAGAAATGTGGATAACCTAGAGTTTGAATACCCAGAAAATTTCTTTATGCCAAAGTCTTTCATTGAAGCTGATATATTAGCTTGTCCTGCTGACCCCTTGGTCTGAAAAAGTGCAATCTGTGACCCTGGCAATCCCCTAGACTCTTCCAGACTGATTCAGCTTCTGGGGGCCAGGGTGTCCTGGTAGATGAGTTTCAAACATCAGTAAGCTGCGAAGAGAGGCTTCTCTTGATTCATGGCTGACTGTCTGCACTGCCTGCCTTGGCAACTCCTCTTCTGGCCTATCAGAGCTCAGCTTTTCAGAGCTGTTTCTAATATTTAACTAACATTTTCCCTGATGCATCTTTAGTACGTTACACCATGTTCTCTTCTTAATAGTGTGAGTCACCCGCACCAGCTTCAGGAGGTACACTGCTTGTAAATAAGCCACAATCAGCGTAGTTTCCACCTCATGCACTGCAGCTCATTCCTCCCCCACAGTGAAGAAAGTATCTTTGAAGAGGACCAAATCATTCTTCTTCCCCCACAGTGTCATCACTGCAGAGCTGCAGGGTAAGCTAGTGGTCACTTCGGAGGCTTCGTGCTAGCAATCAGGATCATTTGGTGATTCATACGACTCATTATAAAGTATCAAAGGACACTCAGAGATAAGAATGCACAAACAAAAAGAGTATGCATCATAGCAATGTATAAATGTAACTTATTCTCTATTTTGATGCTATTGAAAAAATGTCTCTTACCTAATCACTAAGTGTTCCCTAGTCAAAAAGTGCCTAGCAGATTATAAAAATGTAATAAATGCTATTTTAATGAGGGACCAAAATGATCAAAACCTGACTCATCGCTGAATCCTGCTGAATGTCTGAGATTCTTCCAAAGAGTAAAGTCAGGGCTTAATGCCAGACGAGCCAGGAAGGGTGGAGATTCTCTATGTCAGATGGCAGGGACATTTCATGCCAAGTCGATCTCCTAGGACATAGTTTAAGAGTCACATATACCAGTAGAATTGACAGGAAAAATATTTAATTTTATTTTTATTGCTAAATCTGGCAACACTCATGCAAGCCACAGTCTTCTTATTTAAACAGAGAGAAGAGAAATAAAGGAAGAAAACAATCCTATCTTAACCAAAGTAGCCAGTTTACATAGGAATAGACACTTAAAAAAAAAGTGTTCAAATTATTTATTCCCTCTCCAAAAGAGGCAAATACTACCTCCCTCTGACAGGTGAGAAAACAGAAAGATTAAATGTTTTTACATAGGCTCACAAGCAGCAACAACAGCACTGGTGCCCAAGGCTTACCATGCTGAAAAAGTGAGTCTTCCACTCCACCATGGTCCTAAAATCAATTTGGATGGTTCTTATTTGTCCAGAGTCCAATGTTTCTCTACCCAAAAGGTAGGATATATAGTTTCTATGGAAAGCCATCCTCATCCCATTTTGGCACTAGAAGTTTGGAGGGATTTACCCAAATACCAATTCCAGAACTAATGATCATTGGTTTAATGTCTCAAGACGGTCCATCACAATGGCCATGATGAATGGTGCAAAGAGGAGCTCATGGTCTAAGTTGCTTCAGAGACAACTTCACCATTTTTTTCTAAACTAGAAACAAGGAAGCATATAGCCCTGGGAACTATTCAAAGCCATGTTGAAACAACAAGGAAAAAACCTGCAGAAAATGGAAGAAGACAAAGGAATTAGAGATGAGAAATGTAAAGAGGGGAACCAAACACTGTTGTAAGTATAGGGGAACTCAGTCGGTCTTGGAGAGATTCTCCTTAATTGTTGCTGGACCACCTTCTCACCCTCTCATCACCGCTTACATTAAGTCCACTCTTTTTACTCTGGGCCTTCTTTAAATGCAATTTACAATTCTATTTACTTCCTTGGTTTTCCACCTATGTGATGATGATCCCAGAATACCTGAGTACAAAAATCTAAAAGAAGCATGGAAAATGGTCTTGCTTATAGAACAAAGAAATGTAGGTTTCATTTTTTTAGAAGGAAAGCTCGAGAGAGGCCAGCTCATTGACAATTCAAGTTGACCTTACCATCTAGCACAATTCGTGTTCTAAAGTCTTTCTCCAGATTACAGTTTCTTCCTCTTCAAGGATTGTTTCCCGGTCGATGCCAGTTTCAATGACCTCTGGGTCAAACAACCCCTATTACTGTGTGACCTAGTATGGGAGAAACCGACTTAAAGGCAAACCAATGATGTTTCAGTCAGACATAGGAGGCTGCTGCTCTCTGGGGAAGTAACCGAATATGCAGCCATATTTCTGGGTAGTTGCAGTCAGCGCTCCTCTTATTTGACTAGATCAATGCTAGGGACAGAATGAAAAATTAAGCTAATGTTGAAAGTAAAATGGTATATATACAAACACATTGTGTTGGTGTTCTGTAAAGTAAGTGCATTCAATAAATTGAAGACTCTATCCTGAATTACAGTGTTTAGATAAAAGGTGCATTTGGATATTAAGTGATCCCATCTCTCTCTGAGCCCTTTGTCACTGTCATTTGACACTTACCTATGCTATATTTTCTCTTGCAGTTTGTAGGACTTGCATTATTTAAACTTGCAAAGTTCATCAGTTGGGAGTTTTCACTTCTTTTATATCCTCCACAGTCTTGCTAAATACTCATGTCCACTACAGAGGGATTAAAGCATTAATCCTTGTATTTGGACACCTGAGTGTAAATTTTTTGTCCTAATATTGTGCATTCTTACTGTATTTATTCTGTTCTACTGTCTGTAAAATGGGGATAACAGTGACCATTCCTCAGACCTCACTAAGTAGCTGAAGATCTCATAAAATAATACATGTGAACTTGAACTTGAATGTGAAACTATGCATTGGCTATAGCATGCCCTTCTGATTTCTCAGATTCTAGCTTTGTTCATTCTTTTTGAGCTATTTTACACCTTTGTGTAACTAATAAATAGACAAACCACCTTTTCCAGTAGAGTTCCCATTGACTTCCTTCCCTGTGTGGAAAACACACTTTTGCATCTATTTGCTATTAAATGTAAACATGTGCTTTTTCTGGTTTTTCATTTGAACAGGCTAGAACATCTGCCTGATTCTTTCATTTGAGAAATATCAAATCTTGAACATATGTTTATTTTTTATATCTGTAAGAAAGTCATGATCTTACCATTTTCTGAAAATTATCTTTGAACAGTCTCAGGGATCTTCCCCCGAGATGCATGACGTATTTACCTACCAAAGCCAGGTAACCTCCCTCACCAGAGGAGAGCATCTTGAGGGTGGTTTGTGCCTAGGCACATCTTTTCTTAGCTCCTAGAGTTGACTTCAAAGAGGTAATAGAACTTTAACGACTCTGTTTCTCAAATGTTAATTTTACTCTCTACTAATTTTGTGTTTTGCATTTCTGCTCCCCCCAGCCATTAATTTATTCCCCATTGCTGGCAGCAATGTTTGGGAATTTTGTTTCATAGTCTGATTATTTTGATGATCTCTGTACAAGGATTAATTTGTTTATAGAAACCTATTCTAGATTGGGTGAGAGACAACAGAGAGTCTCGTTTATTAACCTTTTTGATTAGGAGTTAAATTGCTTGATCTGATCATTTGGTGATTGTTAGTCTCGATGATGGAAAATTTAGTTTATAAACTTTTCTGCTTGTTTGGAGCTCCAATCAATGAGAATTTTTCCACCGGGAAGGATATCAGTTCTATCACTGACTGGTAAGATTTTGTGGTTCTTTATTTACTCTTGATCTTTGGCTGAATTTTAAAATTGAAGCTCTCTCTATTTTTGTCTGTATGTCTTTGTGTCTGTAACTCAGATAGGCGCTTATCTCCAATTGTATAAATGCATAATGTTTTCCTACCTCTAGATGATATTGATAAATTAGACTATAAAGTCTCTTAAAGGAACTTGTTCTGGTTGGTTTATAGAGATAAATAAGCACTTATATTAGCTGAATATTCTTAAAATTTCCAGAAAATACGGAAATTGAACTTTAATACTTTAAATGGGCAAAAAATGTATTTTTACAAAAAACAATTTAGAAATACTTTAAGAATTCAAGGGGACATAATTTAGATAAGTCTGGCAAATGAGACTACTTAAATATTTTGGGTTTAATGAAAATGCTATGGGTTCTCTGATTTATCACTGTTAAATATAATGCAAGCAAATATTTTTCTTCTTTGTGTGTCTGTTTTTCCTAAACTAATATGTTACTGATCAAATAAGCTAGCATTACTTCTACTTAATGTCCAAGATTATGAAAAATGTGAATCTGTGTTTTCGAATCTCTATTCAGATTAATTTTATTCCTATACTGCTTTGTAGTTGTCAGCTTGAAGAAAATTTCCAAAATCTGTAGGTGACTTAAATCTTTGAATTTATATTAACTTGAGTTCATTGGTGTACATTCATTGGATATTTAGATCATTTCATAGTCAGATGAAACACTGATACATTGATTACTAAGCATGATTTTAAGTTTATGAGCTTTTGCTTCTTATTTTTACATGCTACCTAGAAATCTTTGGGTCTATTTAAAGACCTTGTTTTTTCTCACCACTTCAAGAAGTTGTACTCTAAGGGATGTGTGTAGAAAACTATAGAAAACTAAGCTATATATATGTATATAATCTTTGCTAGTCTGCTGTAGATTGCTGGTGTCTGGAGAAATTTTTTTGATGCATATTTTTCTTGGTGAAATAGAAATTACTTTAGTTAAAAGTTATAGTTGCTGTGGTTAAATGAGACTGGACTAGGAACAATAGTAGCAGAAATATTCAGCTTTTGCTGTGAGGTAACAAGATGTGTTATTGTTTAGTAAGAGGAAAAGAGACTAGTTTTGTTCTAAGGTAAAGTGACTGTTCTAGAATAGGAAAGAGGGTGGTGAAGGACAAAACCTGGATTTATATAGAAAGTTGCAGAAGGTTCTCATGACAGGAATTTTATTTGCTTTTGTTTATAGTGTGTGCAAATAATCAATGCGAAAAAGCTAAAATATGATGAACTCTCAGCAAAGTTTTCTCAGTTTTGATGGGGTTGTTTTCTTTCATTTACTGTTTATTTTCTTGGCCTATGTTATGTAATTCTGTGTAATCTGCACAGATTTTGCATTTTACCATAATAATTTTCTGTGTTTTGTGTTCACTTTATTATGACCTTGATTATTAAAAAACAAAACAAAACAAAACAATGGCTCCTCACTTATGGAAGAACTAGGGTTCTTTACAATCTTGTTATTTTCTTATGATTATTTTTCAAATGAGTAGACAAATATTGTTTCTCTCCTCCGTGTTCAAATCTCCTGTTTGTCTATTGGTTTGTTTGGTTTGAGTTTTGGTTATATTATTTGGTTTTCTCAAAATGAATCCTAAATGGAAAAGGGAATAAAATAAAATGAAACTGTCATATTTTTTGCACCAAAAATTATATTTGAGATTTTCCAGAAGGCTCCTGAAAGCCTTCTGTTCTATCTTATAAGATAGACTGTTCTATCTTATAAAAGAGAGGTGCAAGAAACAGATTTATTTGCTATGTTAATGTTAATGACTTTCATAGGACTCGTCAAATTTGAAGAGATGTTTCTCTTCTCCCAGGTAGAATTTTCACTCCAATATTGTTGTTACTATAAAGAAACTGTATGCTGTAATGGAAGTTTCTGGAAAGGTGTCAGTGCCTGAGCTCTCCCAAGCAGATTTCTATGTATCAGAGTTTGTGCTACTTTGTTTTTTTTTTTTTAAGATTATTTATTTATTTATTTGATACAGAGAGAGAGATTACAAGTAGACAGAGAGGCAAGCAGAGAGAGAGGAGAGAGGAGGAAGCCGGCTCCCCGCTGAGCAGAGAGCCCGACACAGGCCTCGATCCCAGGACCCTGGGATCATGACCTGAGCCTAAAGCAGAGGCTTTAACCCACTGAGCCACCCAGGCACCCAGTTTGTGCTACTTTGCCTTGTGATATTGGGCAACAGTGTTTTCTTATTCTTTGTCTCCATGCCTGATAGGAGTCTCTTATTGAGTATTCTTACTTCATGGCAGTCTAGTTATTTGCATAGATTCCAAAAAATTTGCTATCCTTTTCCAAGACATAATTGGAAACACTGGTTATATGGCCCACTTGCAGTCTGGAACATCCTCTTTGAGAATGATGTACATTTAATCAGCTATGACTAGCCACTTTTAACTAACCAAGTTTAATTTTATGGAATCAGTGTTTACAAGATCCATTTGGGAAAACTGGCCTGGAACCTGACTTTTGCGGTTCCCAGCCTTTAAAGTAAGTAAGGGAGGTTATTTTCAGGCAGGCCCAGGAACTTAGAATATTAAGGGATCTTGCAAAGTTAGGCATTTCCCCATTTTAAGGTATTGTGGATAAAATTTGGTAGGAAGGATTTCTTGGTTTACCTTCCTAAACTAAAGAGTCTATTAAAAATTTAATCTGAGATTCCTTGTGAAAATTTCCAACAAAGCAAATGTTAAAAGTTCTATGTGCAAATTAACACTCTTGATGCACCTATGTCAATAATTGGGCTAAATCTACTGAGACTAGTCTTACTTTGTAATCAAGAAAAATATTTCAGATTATTTTTGAGCAAAACAGATGAGACCAGGGGAAAAGAAAACAACTTGTACTATAAAGGGAAAAGATTCATTTTCTATATCACACTTTCCTATACTGACTGTAGTCTTGTTCATTATACTGAACTATTTTGTGCCTCTGTTAATTGTAAGTAACCAATAGGCAAACTCTTTCTTTTCCAAAGAGTTTCCATTGACCTTCTCTTTTCTCTGTGGAAAAGCCAGTTTTGCATTCATTTGCAATTCAGTTCCTTTATTCCATGTAAATGTATGTGTTTTTTGACTCTTCTTTTGAACTGGTTATAATATCTGCCCTGTTTCCTCATATGAGAAAAGTCAAAACTTGAACATGTTTATTTTTATATCTGTATGACAGTCCTAATTTGATCTTTTTCTGAATATTATATTTTAATAGTACTATACAAATGTCGAATGCTACTGATCATTGTCAGCACTCCGGATCTGCTCTTAGTCACTTTGTAAGAACTGTTAATGTTAACAGCAATGGAAAATATGAAGCGCAAAAAAACCTTTATCACTGTGATTATTTAGAGAAGGGTGGATGATTTTTTACATTAAACTAAATATGTTTTTTGGGGGGAGGTGAGTTGGAACAATTCCTTTATTAGTTGGAGGAGGGATTTGCTAAGCAGGGCACAGTATTTGTCAGCTGCACCTTGCATTCACATTTCTCCCACTGCCCAGGCCTTCATCCGAATGAATGGAGTATCCTGTTTGCCTCGCCTCACCTGTCCTGCATGAGCTCTCAAAAATACTGCTAACGGTTCTGACATTTCTTCTGCCAGCTTTTCCTCTACCCTGGGATGCTTTTCACTGGACTTTCCTGATTTAAGTCTGTTCATATTATCTTGATCCCCGTTCCATTTTTGTGTCTATGTTGTTGCTATTGATTTTTTAGTATTGCTTTTGGAAAAATAAGTACCTCTAAAATATAGAGGGATACTGAGATCCTTCCAACAAAAAGGTCCATATTTTATGAGATATTTTGTTATTATTTAGTATATAAATCAAGTTTTTGAAATAAAGATGCAGTGTACATACAGACTGTCTATTAGTTGCCCCCCACCGGTGTGAAAGATATAGACAAGTAATTGACAGTCTTGGTGATGAGATAAATTATAACACTTCAAGCAAGCAATGAACAATTTTATTTAAGTATATCTAGATCTTGATATATACACAGAGGAGATAGAGACACAGAGACAGACGGAGACAGAGGAGTCGCTGTCTTAGGGTTTTGGTCGAGAGTGATGTGAGGTGTTCGGACAGGGCTAAGATGGTAAGGTAGTCGGGAATGGTTTTATGGTCCCTGAGGTAGTTGAATGACTGCTTGGGAGTGTGGGTGGATCTGTGAATCAGCGACAATAAAAATTAAAGAATGACTCAGTGTGAAGTTACCAAAGGGGATGCAAGTCTATCTGAGCAGGAGCTGCCTGGGTGGGCGTCTGGCTCAGCCATGTGCCAGAGTGGCTTGGGCAGCTTCTCTGAGCTTTACTGTCACATTTTTATAATGAAGATATAGCACCTTCATGCACGATTGTCTGAAGAATTCGAAATAAATCACATATATTTCTCATATCTAATTAGAACTAACAAAATAGTAGTGGTTATTATTATTATTATTATTATTGGAAATAACTGTTCTTGGCCATCAGTTATGTTGAAGGTGTGTCTATGTGTCTGTGCATGTCTGGGAGTGTCCTCTTCTGTAAAATAGAGCATTTCATTACAATGAATCACTTACTGTTATCTATAGAGAGAAGTTCCCGTTATCTTCATCCAAGTTGCTTCCTTCTTTGTATCTGTGCTTTTCAGTCTTTGACCATCATACTGTCTCTCTGGCCACTTGGCCAGAAGTCAGTTCCAGAAGTTGGAACCATCTACTTTAGGAGTGAAAGCTTCATTGAATGCGAATGGTATAAAAGCAAATGCTCTTCTCATGTTCTCTTCAGCAGATCTGAGCCATGGGCATCAGGAGAGAGAGCTACCAGAAGTCAGCTCCACTGCTGCTGAGACCAGGGCTGAGCGTTCCTTTAGTTTTTTGGGATACACATACTTAAAATCATTGTTTTGAAATCTGATCATAAATCATTCATGACCCCTGTTCTGTATATCCTTCTTTCTTTAGTTTTGAGTCTGTGTGTCACCACAGCAGCAGGATGAAGTCTGAGGTACGAGAAATGATAGAAGCGGTAGGCTGGGAATGAGAGGTGAATATGAGGACTTATGTCCTCTCTCCGGTCATCCTGAGAGAAGAAACTAAGTCCCGTGGAATTGGAGTATGAAAGACCATAAGCTCTACAACTGTCACTTCTTTCTCTTACAATTTCAGTAATAGAGGACTCATTTAACTAAAAGTGTTCATTCCGTATTTTAAAATACAAAATGAGGAAAAGTTCTCACTGAATTATGTTTGTCAACTCTGGAAGGCGGGTTTGGAGCAGTGACTCTTTCTGTTAGAGCATGTTTTCTATATTAAAAGTTAAACTCCCCAACTTCAACCTCTTATTGAGAAGGTAGCCATATTGCCAAATAAGAATTATAAAGTCCACTCCATCCCTAAGACACCTGGTATAAGAAAAACATCATAGAACCAAAAACTTTGGGGTGCCTGGGTGGCTCAGTCGTTAAGCATCTGCCTTCAGCTCAGGTCGTGATCTCAGGGTGCTGGGATCCAGCCCTGTGTCAGGCTCCCTGCTCAGCGGGGAGTCTGTTTCTCCCTCTGCCCCTTCCCTGTTCATGTTCTCTCTCTCTTTCTCTCAAATAAATAAAATAAAAAACCAAAAAACAAAAATGTTTAAACCAGGAGGAAACCATAGGAATAATGTTACTTACTGTATTAATGAGGAAAAAGACTTCCCAAAACACAGTTGTGGTTGGTGGCAGAGGTATGATTGCAATGATTTTCTCTCAAGTATATTTGTCACTGTATGTAGAGCTTAGAAGTCATTTAATCATGCATGCCTTATATGATGATCTTGACACCCCACTCAAACTGGCAGTATTACTGATAACATAGTTTTCAGTGATCCTATAAACTCCTAGAAAGACTGTACCCTTGTGTTTTCATACTCCGTAGCATCTCATTGAGTCTCCTGCACCCAGTCAGTGCATTTGATGAAAGACTGATGTCGGCAAGCAAGAGGAGTCCCCCCAAATTACTTGCTTTTGGATGAAGGTGTGAGAATCAGCAGATCCTTAATCTTGAAGCATTTAGTGGCTACTCTAAACCTGATATTGGTGTGTGGAGGCGAGTGAATTTGAAAATATACTTTAAAACAAGTATAAACAAGAGGGAGTGAATTCAGAGAATTGACTTTAATCCTAACATCAAAAGGACATCTGCAGAATGAAGCTTTCTATTAAATAATGAAACTCAAAATGAAAATAAATAAGTTGGCCTGAATACACTTGCCAACAGAAGCTGCCGAAACTTCCACACCTCTTACAGAGATTAATCCTTTCCTACAGGCCAAAATCTAATTATAAACCATTCTAATTAGTTAGGCAGCAGAACTGCTGTTCCTTTTTGAGGAAAAAGTCTAGGAAGAAATGCTACTCCTGCCTGAGCGCTCCAGAACAAGGCTGAGAGAATTTAGGTGTGAACGCAAGTCAGTTTTCTTGAACCAGGAAGCTTATTCGCTTGCACCAGTCGGCTGCTGCCTATATATTTTTATGGGGCATCTGCAGTTTATTTTGCTGCTTTAAGTTCACCGTAGCTCCAGTCTCATTGTAGCAAGCCTTTAAACCCAAAATAAGCATTATGTAAAATATTATTTTGACTTTACATTAAATGGATCTTCAAAACTTTCAAGTGCTCTAGGGCAAAAAGAAGAAAATCTTCTAGGGAAAAGCCTTAATATTCCAGATATAATGAGTTTGTTTTACATTATCTTGCTTATTTTTTTTTCCTCCGGACTATTTTCACTTGGGTTCTTTTCATATCCCAGTTAGCAAAGGAATTGACCAGAACTAAGAAGAGCCCTAGAGCAGTAGCGAAAATTCCGCTGTGCTTGTCAGATACTGTCTGACCACTGATTACCGCCCGAGGGGAATTTGTTTCCTTTATAAACTTTTTGGTGGGTTCTCATCACCCAGGAAACAGCTTTTTCTCTCTCAAGAAAGCTCATGAGGGAAACATGAGCTTCATAGTTTTCTTCTTATTTTAAATCGTGGGTTTGTATGCTTTTTTAAAACATGAGATGAAAGGTAGTTCTCTCCCTAACACTGAAATCAGTGTTACAATAATGGTGAAACGTTACAATAATGGGAATACAGGGAAACGTTACAATAATTGGTGAGACAAATATGATCTACCTGGAAACCCTCAAAGGTTCATGTGAATCACATTAGATAAGTACAACAGGAATCTGTCCCTTTCCTTACTTTTCACCTATGGAAAATATGCAAATTAGTCAATTCTATACTATGCGGAAAGCTTGGGATTAAATAGGTTGTATTAGTTAAAGTCCAATCAGGAAGAAGAATTCACCCCAGGTTCAAATGAAAGTAATGCAGGATTTTTTACTGAAATGTACGCAGGTTTAGGAGGACAAAGAGAAAATAGTAAGGCACTCGGATATTCCGGTCACATTGAACTTCCCATTTCTTCCTCCTGAGCCCCAAATGTTTCAGCTGCTTTCTTTTCAAGTCAGGTGCTTCCATGGCTCTGGACTTGGACCTCTATATTTCCTCCCAACCTACCCCAAATAGCCTCCATCTCAGTCTCCATCTTGAGACTCCTACATTCCCCTTGGAGGATCAGCTCAAATGCTTGTCTGTATTTGTGACTCCTGCCTCCATGAGAATTAATCATTTTCTTAGCTAGACTATAAAGTATTTTAAGAGTAGGAGGATGATGTACTCATATTATGCTGTATATAGAGTCAAATAACAAATATTCTGAATTGTGACTTGGAATGCTGGTCGTCATTTACGCTGATTACCGGTATTTATAGTTCTCCTAAAGACACGGTAGGATTGCATTTCCCTGCCCTTTTAAAGCTAGGCATGGACATGGTATTTGCTCTGGTCAATGAAATGTGATAGTAAGTGATGGATTTTATATCAAAGTAGAAGTCTTCCAACTAGTGCATAATTCCCCACATTTCTTTTCAACTTCCAAGATGTTCTAGATACTGGAGCTCCATTGGTCTGTCTTCTAGAATGAGGAGGGAGTATTGTCGAGCCTCCCATTGACCCAAGATGGACATGTTAGGTAAATAACAGGAGAAAAAATTTATTTTAAGCTACTGTAGTTGTGGGTTGTTTATGACAGTCACATACCTTGTTATGATGAACACAGCAATTTTAATACCATTGTTACATACTGAATGTTTGTGTCCATACAAACTTCATATGTTGAAATCCTACTCCTCCATATGATTAGGATTATTAGGAAATAGGGTCTCTGGGAGGTAAATAGGTAACAAGGATGGAACCATCATTAGGCCCTTATATAAAGAGACATGAGAGCTTGCTACCACTCTCTCTGTTCTCTGCCATGTGGGGATATAACGAGAAGATAGCAATCTACAAAACAGGAAGGTTGCTCTCAACCAGAATCCAACCATGTTGGCACCCTGATTTCAGACTTCCAGTCTCCAGAATGGTGAGAAATATATTTCTTTTGTTGGTAAGCCATCCAGTCTATGGTAATTTGTGATAGCAGCCCAAATGCGCTAAGATCACCCCTATCCAGTCTGATGGAAGAGTTTAAATCCCACTGGCTAAAAAGGAAAAGAGAAACAAACCAAAAAAAAAAAAAAAAAAAAAACAACACAAAGTATTATCAAAAAATGTCCTCTAAAATCATGAACAAAAGCAACAAATTGAAGAATGTCAGTAGGTAAATTCTTCAAGGGATAATAGGGAGAACAAATACATCAGCATGAACAGAAATAAGGCTGTGCTTTGGTGTACATGGGTAGAAAGAGGAGGATGCGGGCCACGAAGGAACCTATTTGCCTCTAGTAGAAGTTTTGAGATGAAGAACTGTTCTGGAAATACAAACGCATAAGTAAAGCTGGCCCAGATTATCAAGTGAGCAGAGTTCATAAAATTCTAGCTTCAAAGGATTGAGAAGATCTTCAAAGGTTACTTGGTTCATTCACCTCCTTTCAAGTAGGATCACACCAAAACCATCCCAGAAAAATGAGAAGCTATTCTATTTTTAAAGCTTTCTATAGAAAGAGATTTTCTCTGACAGAACTGTTTTTCAGCTAGTGTTAAAATCTCTATTCTGAATGATATGCCTCACTCGCATTCAGGACACTTAATATAACACTCACTATGGGTATTAGTTTCCTAGGGCTGCCCTAACAAATTACCACAAACTGGGTGGCTTTAAACACAGAAAATTATTCTATTAACAGTTCTGGAGGTTGGAAGTCTGAAATTAAAATGTCAGTAGGGCCATGCTCCCTCTGAAAGCTCTAGTGAAGAATCTTCCTTTGCTTCTTCCTAGCTTCTGGTGGCTCCCAGAAATCCTTAGCTTCCTTGTCTTATGGGTGCCTCACTTAAATTTCTGCCTCCACTGTCAAGTGGTTTTCTTTCCTTCATGTGTCTCAGTGTGTTGTCTTCTCTTATAAGGACACCAGTCATTGGATTTAGGGCCCACCGTAAGGCAGGGTGAACTCATTTTAAATTAACTAATTACAACTGCAAAGACATTGAGGTTTTGAGTAGACACAATTTTTTATAGATGATATTCAACACATTCTAGCATACTTATCCTGAAGCTGAAAATATCAATGATTTTTAAAAAATTACATCCATAGTTGATCTTTCTTTTAGTCAATATGAATTTTATAGTGTACATAAAGGAGATGATTTTCACTTAATTATTTTTCTTGATGGTTTAAATTAATGCAAGATCATTTTCAAATGTCAGCATGAACATTGCCATTGTACCAGTTTTTGGTGGGAGGAGAGAAGTCAGCCTAAGCTCCAGGAACTAAATTTGGGAAAGTAATAATTTAGCCATACTAGTTGATTGAATGAAATGAACACTGAGACACACAGTAAGCCAAGATGTGTCATGGCCTAATGCATAGTGTGGGGTTCTGATGGCCAAAATAATGCAAAAGATGTACAGAGAGGCAAAGTGGGACATGCCGAAGTAATCAGGAAGATTTTAGGGAGGGAAAGAGGACATAAAGGGTAGATAAATTTTCATGAAAGGACATCTATGATAGTCAGTTGGGGGAACTACATGGTAGAGCAGTAGAATTGGTAAAGCTGTGACAGTCAGTAGATATGACTAGATGCAGAGGCCTACCTGTAGAAGAAGACTTCTACAAAATGGGATTGGGAGGAAGACAAACCATAAGAGACTCTTAATCTCATGAAACAAACTGAGGGTTGCTGGGGGGAGAAGGGGTAGGGATAGGGTGGCTGGGTTATGGACATTTTCAATGTCAAATTAACTTCAAGCTTCATCTTGTAGGTATTGGTGACGCCCTGGATGTATTTGAGCCCTAGAGATATGTAGATGATGTTAAGAGAAGATGAACCTGGGGATAGAGTGGAGGTTATGTTTTAGGTATGGGAGTCCAAGGATTATTGCAATGGTCTAGAAGAATTGTGAGGGCTTGTTCCACAACGAGTACTAGCAGGCGGTAATAACATGTCCATTACAACACGAAAATTATTTTCTCCATGGAAGATATTCCACTGAGGGATTTATGTTGCTTCTAGTAATGGTTTACAGAGAAAACACACTTTCCTTTCTGTACATCCCTTCATTCCTCAGGATATAAGATCATCACTATCACCCCCAATATGTGAAATCTGCTGCTTTGGCTGCTCTCCACTTAACATGAGTTTCATTTAAAAGAATAAAGAAAAGTACATTCTCAGCCTTCAGTGTTGGAAAAATCTCCTTATTCAGCAAAAGATAATGTAAGGTTGCCCTGTTAACTCAGCCTTGCAGAAAACATTCTTGTCAGTTGGTGTGAGCTTTGTTCCTTTCACCTCAGGTAGGTGGTAAAGGCATTCTGCAAAGGAGGATTCCAAATTAGGTTAAGCACCAAAATAGGGAAATGCCCTGGCTCAGCTTGGTGGGGAGAGATTGGACTGCTGAAGTACATCCAAGTTCACCTCTTCAAACCATGTTTCAGTGCAGCTCTTGGGAGAATAAAAATGGGGAGAATGGTTGAGTGTGATGCCCTTTTCAACTTCTTTTCACTGGCCTTGTCCTAATGTTCTAGGGCTCGAACATCCCAGTGAATGATTACTTGCCTTATTCCAGCTAGACATTGCTTCCTCTGGGCTGTCTCATAGACGTTCCCTCTAGAAGTGTTGATGCTCTTCATCCCACGGACATGTTCACGTTAGCAATGTCTTCATGGAGGCTGAAACTTTCATAAGACACAAAAAGATGATTTTCAAGTGGTGAAATTCAAGATCCCAGAGTGTGGAATCACACGTGTGTGTGCACATACATACACATACACACACAGAGCTAAGACTAAACATACCTAAAAAATAAAGTTTAGTATCGGGTATTTTCTTGACTTCCTAATATTGACTGAGATGTCAATATTCTTATTAAGTGGATTCACTCAAATTGTGGCACGTGATTGTAGTTCATTTTCAAAGGTATATACTATTCCATAGCGTTACTTTTCAACAAATTATATTACTTTTCTCTTGTTTCTTTTTTAAGGATTTTATTTATTTATTTGACACAGAGAGATCAGATCACAAGTAGGCAGAGAGGCAGGCAGAGAGAGAGGAAGAAGCAGGCTTTCCACTGAGTAGAGAGCCCGATGTGGGGCTTGATCCCAGGACCCTGAGATCATGACCTGAGCCAAAGCAGAGGCTGTAACCCACTGAGCCACCCAGGCACCCTACTTTTCTCTTGTTAATGAGAATTTTTGCAGGTATTCCCCTCCCTCCCCAGATTTGTACTTATATAAATAGTGAGGCTATGAACATTCTGTTGTATATCTCCCAGTGAGTCTGTGCATGTGTTTTCTCCCGGGTATGTACAAAGGAGTCAAATTGCTGGGGTTATAGGTTATAGGAATGTTCAGTTTTACACGATAATATCAAACTATGTTCCAGACTGGTTGTGCCAGTTTATACTTCCACCAGCAGTGTTTAAAAGATCCTACTGGGGGTGCCTGGGTGGCTCAGTCCTTAAGCATCTGCCTCAGGCTTAGGTCATGATCCCAGGGTCCTGGGATGGAGTCCCCACATCAGGCTCCCTGCTCAGCGGGAAGCCTGTTTCTCCCTCTCCCAACCCTGCTGCTTGTGTTCTCTCTCTCGCTGTGTCTCTCTCTGTCAAATAAATAAATCTAATAATATAAAAATAATAATATATATTATTATATATAATATATAATTATATTATATAATATAATAATAATATAAAAAATAATATAAAAAATAAAAATAAAAGATCCTACTGATGTTTCAACATTTGGTAATATAGACACTAATATTTGCCAATCAAATGGATTAAATATAACCCTGCTTTGGGTTTCATTAACACTACTCTCATTACTAAAGCATTTGAGTGTCTCTTCATATGACCGTATGTGTTTCCTCATCTGTACCTATTTTGTAATGGGTGTGCCAAATTGTCTCTATGTCTAGTTCTCTACCTTTGTTCCTTTTGTCTGGATTAAAAAAGGCTAGGAACTCAAGTTTATTTCTTTGGATTTTTCCAAATGGTGTTCACAAAAGTCTTGCCAGCAGCAGTTTCCTCCATAAGATGAATGGCTTCTGTGACTTCCTGTGTCTTCTCCACTGGAAAGCCTATAGGAAGTGTTAAGAGTTTATATGATGCTATGCTGGGCACCGAGCAAGAATAAATACACCTTGCTTAATTCCTGCTTTTTACGAACCTGAAATCTTGAACAGTCACAATGATTAAAGCCTTCACTATTTCCCCTATCACTTGCCGGTTTACTGGCTACTTCCAAGTTTTGTTTTATTCTGGCTAATGTGGAGGTGTAGTATAATTTTCATGAATAACACTCAAAAAATTGAGACCACATTAACACATATTTTGTTTTTAAGAATAAAGAAATGGAGGAAAATGGTAATCTGCCATATTAAAAATGGTCATCTCTCCAGGAAAACTTTTCAACTGCCCATTTGACTTTGTGTGTCTCATATACAGCCTCTGTCTGACCATTTTTCCTATTATAGTGACTGAAGATGTATACCACGTTCAAGATTCTGGAATTATACTTCAATTTGAGGCTTTTCAGAATCTAACTTCAAAGCTATTCAGAAGGAAAGCTTTGTGGGTTACTCAACTTCAAAGTGTATTTGAGATTATTTAACATTATTAAACAGAGCAATCTAAGAGACAAAAGACACAGGAGAAAGTCAAAGCAGTTTTAAAGGCATCATACATCATTGTCTTTGTTATTACTTTTCCTCCCAGCTGACTAAAGGCGGTCACCCGTTCCAACTGTGTCCCAGGAGCATGCTATGGGGTGTGTTATGTGTGGGTGAGAAGAGAAAGTGTTTTGTACTCACAACTTGGCCTTATCATTTCCTTAGATTTCTTTGCTTTATCTTAAATGTTCCCTGATGCATCTATCTCCAGGATATTGACTAAGCATATGCATTCCTCTTTAAACAAATACAATAGCCTATTTCCAAAAGTCATACCATGAGACACAGCTGTCACAACATCTGACAAATACCCATAGTCAAGGATATGACCTAGCAAATCTGAATGCACTCTCTCATTTTTCTCATATTTTAACATTTATCTCTCCTTCATTCAGTAGCATTTGTCAACCTGCCTCTATCCATGGCAACCCTTCCTATTTTAATGTTCTCACTCTTATCCACAAACTAAATTTACATTTCTTGCTGTTATAAATTTTATTTTGTTGAAAAACATTACTTTAAGAAGAAGCTCAGTGAACTCCCAATGACAAGACTTTCAGAAGGAAAAAGCCCTCCCTTTCTTTATAGACCAGAAAGAGGAGAACAAATAAAAACAAACAAAACAATTAAGGTAAGGTTTTACAATAGTTTATGAAGTTGCTCTGCCTGGTCTCATCTACCTATCAAAGGACATTGGTAGAGGATTGGAGATGTCAGTGAGCTGAGCCGAACTCTGAGTCTCACTCTGCAAAAGTGAGGTCGAGACACCTGGGTGTCTTGTTGGTTAAGCATCTGCCTTTGGCTCAGGTTGTGATCTCAGGGTCCTGGGATCCAGCCCCAATTTGGGCTCCCAGCTCAGCAGGGAGTCTGCTTCTCCCTTTCCCTCGGCCTCTCCTCCTGCTTGTGCTGTCTCTCTCTCAAATGAATAAATAAGATCTTTAAGAAAAAGTGTTTGAGGTATTATGAATTTGTTTATTTCAGATGGAACATAAACATATGGGTACAGTATGACATTCAAATATATGTATATATGTGTGTGTGTGTGTGTGTGTGTGTGTGTGTGTGTGTGTGTGTGTATCAGTTGAGCATCCAACTCTTAATTTCAGCTTAGGTCATGATCTCAGGGTTATGAGACTGAACCTGCTTGGGATTCTCTTTCCCTCTCCCTCTGCCCCTCCCCTGCTCATATGCCCTCTCTCTCTCTGTCTCAAAAGAAAAAAAAATACACACACACACACACACACACACACACACATATTTAAGTGTATCTCATTTTCTATGTGTTTTCTTCAGTTAGTTAAAGTTATAGAAATCTACAGGAACAAAGATGTTATAGATCATTTTCCCACAAACCTTACTTGATAAGTAAGGTGACCCTATAATTTATTTGTCCACTTTTGGGGATGAAAAAGAATTACATTAATAATTAGAGAGTGACAACAGGTATAAACAGAGATTATGACAGGCAATGAGGGGTAAATGGTCACCCTAATCTTAAGGCATACCATAGTTAAGTGGCTTTGTCACATGCCTTGCAAGTGCCATACAACACCAGAAATCAGGTTTCTTAGTGTCTCATTAGGAATGCATTGGAACAAATGAGTTAGCTGCAATTTGAAAATGTGCACTGATCATTTTGCCCAAGGTCTAAAGATGAGTCATATTAAACCACTGACCTAAGATAATGGAATTAATCTTGCAACTGCATTCTCCCAACTTCTCACCGGATTTAGGATGGTAAAGGATTCTGACAGCAGGGCTTCCCTTTGGGCAAACCAAGCCAGGCTGACGTGATCCACTCTGATTTGGCCAACTTGTCAATGAGAGGCAGGATGAACTTTTGTTCATATGTACTCCTCTCACCAACTCCTTGGGTGTGTGGTAGATGTGTCCTAGGCCTGATACAGGGAGGAGTGATCAGTTAAGGTGGTTTTTCACCCATCATTATTCCTGCTGCCCAATTTAGCACTGTAGTATATGAGAGGCATGCCTGTCATTCTTGTTCATTTTGCCTTTAGTTAGCCATATGCTTAATATCTATTGGTACCAGAAATATGTTAGGGGATTCACATACATCGCTGCAATTTACTGTGTTTCAAGATTTTTTAAAAAAAGATTTTATTTATTTATTTGACACACAGAGAGAGATCAGATCACAAGTAGGCAGAGAGGCAGGCAGAAAGAGAGGAGGAAGCAGGCTCCCCACTGAGCAGGGAGCCCGATGCAGGCCTCGATCCCAGGACCCTGAGATCATGACCTGAGCCGAAGGCAGAGGCTTTAACCCACTGAGCCACCCAGGCGCCCCTGTGTTTCAAGATTTGAATAATTTCTCTTACCAAATGAATCAGATGAATTTCTTTCTGCATCTTATAGGCTGCCTACTACACTATGGGTCCTAAGGATACTTGGAAAGCCTTCCGCAGGACCCTTTCTGCCAGTTTTCTCATAGTCATGAAAGGCTTACCAAGATTTCTGGTTCAGAAATAACTCCTGTTAAATCCCCATCTTTACTCACCAAAAAAAGCAAAAGAAAGGAAATTCATACCATACTTCAGTATCCATATTTTAGAACAGTGAAGACAAATTTAGATTTTCGTGGATGTATTTCACCAAAAGAAATTCGTGGAGAAAGAGTCCAAGGTGAGTCTTTGGTTAATTCTGACAAAATCTGTTGAAGAACGGCACCTGGGTGGCTCAGTCGTTAAGTGTTTGTCTTCAGCTCAGGTCCTGATGCGGTCCTGGGATCAAGATCCATATCAGGCTCCCTGCTTAGTGGAAGCCTGCTTCTCCCTCTTCTGCTCCCCCTGCTTGTGTTCCACTTTCACTCCTCTCTCTCTCTCTGTCAAATAAGTAAATAAAATATTTTTAAAAATCTGTTGAATAGTTATATGGGGAGACCTTCCATAGGCTGAATAGGTATCTTGTCCCCAAAAGGGTAAAATTTTTGAGAAGGAACAATTCAAGGACATAAATGACCATATTATAAGGAGGAGGCAGGTTGTAGCATAACAAGATTCAAAGATGGTGTTTTCAAAGTTTCAGTAGCAAGAAGGAGATTGAAATTTTTCATGGAGAAAATGATATTAAGGTGGATTTGAAGAGAGAGGTAAAGTTCTTACTTAGACAAATAGAAGAAAGCAAATCATTTATCTGGGCAAAAAAAAATAGCATGAGTTACGGCATGGAAACAGGAAAATATGCAAAAGATTATGATCAGGGAATAAGCAAAATCAAGCCTTAGCTAGAATTTGGGGGCAAGAGGTAAATTGTGCAAGATTAATGGTAACTCAGATTACCTATAAATCCCTTCTCAAGAGAAATAAAAAAGACACATCCTAGTAGATTCAAAACAAATACTACTTTTTAATAACAGGCAACTTCTAAGATATTAGACTTTTTTTTTTTAAAAAGCTGTGTCGTGAACGTTATTTCATTTAATTTCCATAACATATCTGGTAAAGCCATTATTTCCCCTTTGTGGGTTGGATTGCTGAAATAAACAGGAGTTCATTGCTGAACTGGTGGGGCAGGCAATGCCCTGTCCTTCCTTCTGTCTCTCACTAGAAGCAAAGTGCTTGGTCAAAGAGCTGTACCTTTCCACATGCAGGAGGCTTGCTTTCCTGTTGAGATTTTATTTGCGTTTTGAAAGTGGGACAATGCTTTTGTCAGGAAACTTCAGTGGATCAAGCCACTGCTTCAACCATGTTAATAAGGCTGCTGCACTGAAACTGTGAGCAGAACCTTGCCGGCTCCAAACTACTGCTGCCCGGCAATCTCAACAGTCCACCTGCCGTGCACCTGACATTTCAGTCCCAACTTCTGGGCCCAGGAGACTGCATATTGGCTCTGGCTGCTGGCCTTGGCCTCTTATGCACTAAGGCTGCCGCCTACAGTCCTCACTGCCATCTTCAGGTCCAGCTTCCAGTCCCCTAATGCAACCGACCAGTTTCTGGGCTGGCAGAGACCATAGTGCAGATGGGGTCAGTCTGAATGTCCAAGTGGCAAATCAAAGCAAATGCAGATGGGAACGCAAGGTGTAGACCAGACCCTGGATCCAAATATGATGGGGGTTTAGAGAGATGAAACCTGCTAATTAGCGACCTTGGAACCATCCTCATTGGCTAAATAATAAATAAAAATTTAGCTGAGTTGGTTTTACTAGTAAATCCAATTCAGGGACTATGAAAAATGCAATGGATTCAGCTAGTTTTAATTCCTGAGGGTCATATGTAGGTGTATGAAATAGTAGGACCATATATTATTTGCATATGTTTAGCATGTAATTTGTACTCTTCTGTTTAGACTCTGTACTTTGCTCTCAGCCTCTTTTTATTTTTATTTTTACTTTTTAAAAAAGATTTATTTATTTATTTTTGAGGGGAGTAGGGGCAGAGGGAGAGGAAGAGGGTGAGAATCTCTAGCAGACTCCCTGATGAGTGCAGAGCCGGATGCAGGGCTCCATCTCACCACCCTGAGATCATGACCTGAGCCGAAATCAAAAGTCAGGCTCTTAACTTACTGAGACACCCAGGTGCTCCTCTTTTTCTTTTTCTTTCAGTTTATTCAGTCTTTTTTTAAGTGAAAATTCCTTTAACTGTTTTTCTTTTGAAATGATCTTGTTTACCTCTTCCCAAACTTTGTTCCTCGTCCCACACCCCCAAGTCTTAACAGAAGTACTCTGGTGGAAGCTTGTTTAGTGGAATCAACATCTATACAGCAAACCTTGTAGGCTTAAATTAGTAAGTCCTATGAGTGGTCTGAGCTCTCTAAATTTCCCCTTCCCAGTTCTATTCAGGCAGCATCCATAAAAGGACATGCCAGTCCCCCAGAGTGGGAAATATACTACTTTTGCTAAAGTAACCTCTAAGCTTGAGTGGCAGCTCCCCATGTTTTAAACAAGTGAGAGAACCTCTTTGAGTTTTCCTTGCCCTGGTAATCTCATGGGAGAAACATCTACTGTCTTATGGTCCTTACATGGTGGTGATTACTTGAATCAATTGAGATAGGGTGTACAGATACACATGGTGAAACTGGGCCTGTCACTATTTAATTTTTTGACATTTTGTTCATATGGAATTTGGCATTGATTTATGCTTTTGAAAAATATTACATTAGAATACATATCTATCTTAATTACTGAGTTTTTCATGCCTCCTGCATTTGGTTCCTGACACGAATGCTTTACTTGACTTACTCTAGTCTTCCACAGCAAGCACTTATATGGTGGAAGAGCAGTAGGTTTCAGCCAACCAGATACTGCTAAAGAGAGCCACTGAGTGTGCCAGATATCTTCATCAGCAAAGAAGAAACACTGGCACCCCAGGACAGTTAGAGAAAACTGCTGTCCTTAAGACATTATTAATGTTAAATCCCTTTCCAGAAGAAATGACTACTTCTGACCTCTCATTTCCCATGAAGATGAAGTATCAACTTCTTAGTCAAGCTTCCAAAATGCACTACAGTACCTTCTCCTGCTACCCATCCAATGTTCTTAAAACCTCAACTGATCCGTCCATTCAGCTGACCATCACTACTGCTAAGACATTCCACTCTCACTTCAGATGCCAAGTTCATGACTCCCTGTTCTTCTTTCCTAGAATTTCTTGTTCCTATTGAGTAGGAAAAAAACAAAACAAAACAAAAAAACCTCACCAGTGTATCAATTTCAATGGAATCTTTACTTCTCTGTTAGATCTTCCCAGCTGATTCCAGTTCAAAATGACTTCCCTTCCTAGTATCCACCTTGAGGACTGCCCAACAGGGTAGGAGCTACGTACGTCCGTTTTCTGTTGCTGCTTAACTGTTTATATGTCCTGCTTTATTTTTTTCTCCAACCAGCTGGTAAAATCCCAAAGAGCAGAGAACACATCTTAGGTTTTACTTCCTCACTATGAATTTTTATACACACACTCACTCACACACATTTTCTGTCTTTATGAGGGTCTATAATATTCTCATATATTTCAAACTATGTCATTCATACCATACAATTTCTGTCTTTAAGCATTTAATTTAGGATATGGCTATATCTTGTCCTAAAATATTTCTAATAGTTTCTTGTGAATTAGTTTATTTCCCTAACTTGATTTTTAGTTCCTCCATGGCAGGCAATCTTTTTTCTTCTCTTTGGTCATCTTTAGTAACTCCCAAAGACCACTGGATTTCTGGCAATGTATAGCTCAAACCCTTGAGGAATAAATATATAGCTCTGGTTGGAGTAGAAAACAAAACAAAAACAAACTATCGTCAGCTTTTCTGTGATCCAAAATTGCTCCATATTTCAGGAATATACTTCTTACCTTGATTACATGTTTAGGATATTTACTTTCTGTATGAATTTTTTCTGAATTGTATAGATAGTTGCTAAATTACTTTTATAGGTTGATACAGTGTTCTTGCCTAGAGACAAGAGAAAATGACAGAAAACTTTAGAAACATATGTCTTTCCTTTTAATACTGTATTTACAAACTCACAGGAACTCTTTTGAAATTCAGTAGCACTCCTAACAAAAGCCATCTCGTAAGCTGTGGTCATTTTTTGCTAAGAGTTAGCCCAGGCAGAAAGACATGGGCTTGGAGGCTATTGATAAAGTTCATCTGTAATTAAACTTCACAAAACATAAGTTCCTCTCAAACTAAAGTAGGAACTCAACCAACAGATCAATACAGGAGTTACAGTGTTACTAGTCAACTTATTAAGCCTAGCATGGTTGCCTGGCCTTGTTTTTATCTGTTTAGCTCCAACTTTCTTACAAGTAGTTTTTTCTGACTCCATAACTTGCTGTGAAATCATTCTTCCAAAAAGGAAATACGATTTCCTAAATTTAGTTGAGTGACCTTACTTTGACACCCAATATGAAGGGAAAAGGACCCTAAAAGAGAAATGCTTAGGCTGACATTTTACCTCCAAAGTTGCATTGCATCATCTTAAAGTATGCAGCTTTTAATTGGAGCATCATTTTTCTCTCCTAGTGGAATTCATCTTTCATACTAGATTTCTCCCCTTTCTTTACATTTTCAACCAAAGTATTAATTGAATCAGGGGTGTACTGGATGTCCTGGCTCATAAGCACCATTTTTAATTTTCAGAATATTTAAAATCCAGTCATTAAACAGAGCTATTATTAAGAATGAAATTATATTCGCTATACTTAAATATAGTGCATTAAAAACAACAACAAAAACAATGCTCAACACATATCTTCATATATAGCTTACTCTGTTATAATTATGATTTTGAATACAGTTATGTTTATTCTGTCTTTTATTTTAAAAAAAGATTTATTTATTTACTTACTTTAGACAGGGAGCAGTGAGAGGCAGAGGGAGAGAGGGAGTTTCAAGCAGACACCACACTGAGTGTGAGCTCAACATGGGGTTCAATCTCACGACCCTGACTGGGAACACGACCTGAGCTGCAACCAAGAGTCAGGGCTTACCTAACTGTACCACCCAGGCACTCCTGTTCATTCTATCTTTATAGTGGAAACATGGTATCATGGTGCACAAAGACACAGCTTCTCTTTCTGACCCCACATTCAATTGCATCACATTGGTGGGTTGAAATTCACAGAAACTAGCAAAAACTACAAACAAGGGCCTGATTTATTGCTTTGCTGATTGTCTTGACTTAAGAAAGTGATGGAGCAAGATTTATTAATGCAGATTAAACTTAAAAATGTGTTGTGTTAGTAGCTCTTAAATTATGAATAGCATAAAAACTGAGGAAACATCTTTCCAGTATCTGAAAACAAATAAGTAAAAAATGCAATTTTTGAGTAAGTGAAGTTTCTGCATGTCTTCATTATTTTACTTATTCTCATTTGTAAATAGACACAACATATCAACCAACATTAAGTCCAAACTGTACTCAGTAGTCATTTACAATCATAGATTGACCTCAGCTCTAAGAGATGAGCAAAAATCAATCAAACATTTTAAGAATATCAATCGGCTGTACGGAATGTGTAGTAAGTATTGTATATCTTGTTATTATTGATAAATTTTGTGTCATACAGTTTTTTACTTTTTAGAATTTATGATGCAAGTATGTATGTGTGTGTGCACACAAACAGACACCCAGTTTGTATTTTTGGAAGGTAGAGGAACCAAACCAGATAAACCAGATTTTAACATTTGTGGGGAAAGCATGGCTGATAACTAAAGTATTATCAGATAATTAAAACTTTTATCTAATAATGATACAAGATGTGACCCTCTTCCCCCACCCCATCAATGTATTTTGATTGGACTAGTGAATTCTTGATGTCTCAAAGCCTTCACATCATAAGGTTTATCAGTGAAATGAAAGTCAGGAAATTTCTATTGTTGGGTGGTAAGATTGGAGACCTTTTCCTATTTCCTTTATTCAAGTCTTATAACTTTTGACTGTCCATACGATACTTATCTAGTAACAGAGGACTACTAACCAAATGTATATTTGGTGTAATTTCCTATACAAAAAGATATGAGCTTGCATCCAACTCAGTTTATAGGTCAGTGTCTACTACCGACAACTCATTTTACTTCTCTGCAAATGCACAGTTAAGGGATTACACTATTTCACTAGCTTCCAATTATCACCGCATATCAAAATCACCTATGAAACTGTTCAAATCAAATGATTTTGATATTTTCCAGATATTTGTATGTGTGGATTGTCCATAATTTACCCATTTTCCTCACCTCCGTTTCTTCTCATATATGCTTCTGATATGTATGGCACACCCTCTAAGTAGTTTTCCTATCCTAAAATTCCACCCACCACAGGATATATGATCCATATTGTTTATAAGCAATCAGCTACTTTTAAAGAAACTAAATGTGTGTGTCAATATTTCTAAAATTTCATGCATAATATCAGAAATTATAACAAATCCTTACTAATACCAAGATTTGCCAATGACTAGGCACTCACCTGATCAACAGTTTGATAACCATATGAAAAAAGAAAACTATTTTTGGATAAATTTGTTAGTGTACCCTAGTTAGCTCCTAATTTTCTTTTTTTCAGTGTTCAGTCCTGTAAGAGTTTCAATCATTAAAAAAATATTAACGGTGGTTTCAAAAATATCTCTTCCCTTAGGTCTTATAACAGAATTCCTCATTTTTAAGTATAGTCATAATAACAAAGATTTAGAAATTATTTTAAAGTTTGCCCATATACCTCACATAAATTGTCATATATATTTAATTTTTATAACAGTCTGTAGACAAAATGTTATCTCCTGTATGTTTGATGAAAAGTAACTGAAGCTCAGAAAGTCATTACAGAGAATCAGTTATGGAGATAAACTCAAAGATAGGAAGGTATCCTGGTTCCATGTCATATTCATTTTCATAATTAAGAAGTTATTCTTTTGGAATAAAAACAACAACATTTGCAATATAGGTGAAATAATAGTTATTCTACATAGTTGTTAACAGTTTCTTTAGAAATTCAATCCCTATATGCTTAACTGGTGTATTTGGACAATTTCTGGATTTCTTCCATCTGAATTTACATATATCTGGCTTGGGAATTCTCATTGGTTTACATTTTTTTTCTGACATGGTTGTCCAAAAAGGTAAGGAGAAAGACAAGTACTATTGCTTTTTGCTGTCTCATTGGCTAAAATGCCTGTCGCTTCTTCCAAATTGACTGAAATTCCTGCCATCTGCTGCTATAAACCTCATCTAAATGTAAATTAAAATAAATACATTTCTTGAGGAAAAAAAAAACTTTAAACACCATAAACCTTGACTCATTTTGTAGTGACTTAATGATTTTTCTGCCAACCAAGTTTCCCAGCTTCCAAAGAGATGTCTAATGACATCAGCACAAGTGCCCTGGAGAGAACCGTTTGAAGTCCAAGTTTCCATTCTCCTGGAATGAAAGATTCAGTAGAGAGATACAAGTGTCTCTTTGTCCCCATTTGAAGGGGAGAGTACCTGAACTTAGACTATTAAGATAAATTATAATTTTTGATTAGTTCATCAAACATAAAAATGAATGTGTCCTATTTTGTTCATGTTTTTTGGATAAACTGGACTCCACTTTTCTGATTTTTCAATTACTCCTTCAATGAATATATATGGAGCAGCAACTTTTGATGAAGAGTGATTCTATACAGTAGTTTTCAGAAGAATCTTACTTTCAAATGTAAGTCTTTATCTCCCATCTCTGCTAAGGTGTAGTTTCTGATGCACTTTGAAAAAGGCTGATATTCTGTCCAAATTTGAAGTAACAAATTTGAAGATTTTAGAGGGCATGTTAACAAGTATGGTAAAAAAAAAATTTGTAAACTGTAATAGTTCTGCCTCCTTAAACATATAATATGCTTTGATCTCTAGTGTTGGGTACATCTTGGCTTCTGTAGCCTTTGCCATGCGGACTCCTACCTGAATTTTCTAAATAGCTCATAGGTTTCCGCTGAAACCTATGTGTTGTTCTGTGTTGAAACCCAGTGAACTTGGCTCACTTCCTGGGGTCTGACTTGGCTAACTACAACCCCATCTTGTTGTATTCATTTAAACATAGACTTATAATCTAGAACTAGAATTTTTTCTACTTGTTTAAATATTGTCCCATGCTGATATTCCTTCAAGAATATAAATATCTTGCCTCCTGACACACCTGTAAACCATCAATACAAAGTAAACATTGGCAGAGTTTATGTCCCCTCCTTTATTTGATTCAACTGGAACACATCCCAAGTATAAATGGACACAGAAATTAGGATTATATGATGTTTTTAAATTTTATTTCCCCAATCAGACTATAATTTCCTTAGGGTCAACTACCATGCCTGGTTTTTGTTCATTACTCTTTATCAAAATTCTAACATAAGGTCTGTATAAAATAGGTTTAAAAAATTCTTGAATGTTAAGCAAAATTAGAAGGAAAAAAAAAAAAGAGGTTGCCTGGATAGCGCAGTCAGTTAAGTGTCCAACTCTTGATCTCAGTTCAGGTCTTGATCTCGGGGTTGTAAATTCAAGTCCTGTGTTAGACTCCACACTGTGTGTCAAGGCTACTTTAAAGAAATCAGAAGAAAATTTTGTGATTATGTCATTAATTTAGACTGTGTAGACATGGCAAACTCTAAAATTTATGTATTTTTTAAAATTTATATTTGTGATAAATAAATATTTACTTCCCTCTTTCAATTATAAGATAACTATAAGCTAAGCCCATACTTGTCCTCATCAAGATTGTCTGCATGTGACGACAAAGAACCCTCAAATCTCAATGGGTCCAAACAACACAGATGTATTTTTCACTTATTCTTCATGTTCCTCAGGATGAGTAGAGGCTCTGCAGAGTGTAAATCCCCCCTGGAACCAGGATGATGGAGAAGCCACTATTTGAAACATTGTTATCTCTGTGATGGAGTGAATGAAGAAAAGATGTGTAGGGTCTCAGCACTCAGTATAACTGAGTGCTCTGGTTTCACTACTCAATGGCTGGAGCTAGTCAAATAGCCAGACAGAAATATAAAGCAAGAAATACAATCCTACCATGTGCATAAAAAAGAGAACTGCATGCATTTGGAAAACATCCCAATGATTACCAAAACATCTGCTCATGCAAAGTAGAAAAGATATGCAACAATTTAAAATATAACTTTGGCTTAAGTTTTGTCCTGGAATATGCTAATGATAGAAGACAAAATTTTAAACATCTCAAAATAATATTTACTTTTGAATATCTCTACTCTGTGCACACAGATATGAACTGAATCACAACTTAGATAAAGAGGAGATCACTCAAATAAAATTTACTTCCCTCCTATTTGGGGGAAAATGCAATCCATAAAATAATCATGCAGAGAGCTAACCTTCTCATGTAGGTCAAGTCCAATCCAGGGAAATATGAGACTGGGTCTATGGTAAGAGGAGAAGGTAAGAAATTATCTGTATATGAAGTACAGGAATAAAAGCTTTTTGAAAGACAATGTTATACAGATATGCATGAAATTATTAATGGTTGTGGTTAGAAGCCAGTTAAACTCTTATTGAAAAGAAGGTATTATCCTCTACAATCAGACTTCTTAATATGTTAGGTGTCAGTGTTAATCTCATATTATTTCATAATTCTGATCACCATTATCATAATTGAATAAAAAGAGAGGGCATTTTGCATGTCTGTGTAAATCAGCAAGAGCTCCTACTTGGTTAGTGGGGTGTTGATTCCTACTAAGGAAATATCAAGGTGGAAATCTATGCTTTCATACAGAAGATCTTTCATCTTTAAAGAGCTTGATCTCCAAGATCATTCTATTTACTCTTGTTCTTTAAAAAAAAAAACAATTTGTTGAGGTGTGATTGACATACAAAACACTGTATATATTTAATGCACACAACTTGATGAGTTTGGAAACAAGTATGTATCTATGAAACCATCTCCACAATCTATGCCATAAACATATCCTTCATCTCCAAAAGTTTTTTATTGCCATCTTAATGATGATGATGATAACACTTGGCATAAGATCTAACTTCTTAGCAAAATTTTAAGTATATAATATAATATTGTTAACTATAGACACTATGCTGTAGATGTCTAGTTCTTATTCATCTCATATAACAGAAACTTTGTACTCTTTGACTAATGCCTACCCATTTCCTCTCCATTTAGCAACCACCATTCTACTCACTGCTTCTGTGAGCTTGACTCTTTCAGATTCCTCATATAAGTGGTATCATGTAGCACTTTTCTTTCTGTATCGGCTTATTTCATTTACCATAATGTCCTCCCGGTTCATCCACGTTGTTACAAATGACAGGATATGGGTTTTTTTTAAGGTTGAATAGTATTTTATTATATGTACATATTTTTCTACCCATTAATCCATTGATGGACATTTAGGTTGCTTTCATGTCTTGGTTATTGTAAATCATGTTACAATAAACACGAGACCGCAAATATCCCCTTGAGGTCCTGATTTCAACTTCTTTAGGTATAGACAGACGTGGTATTTCTGGATCATATGGTAATTCCATTTTAAATTTTTTGAGGAATTTCCATACTGTTTTCCATAGTGGGATCACCACTTATATTCTCACCAGTAGTCTATAAGTTTCCCTTTTTGCCATATATTTTTCAAAGCTTTTTTAAAAATTTATGATAACCTTCCTAACAGATGTGAGGTGATACCTCACTGTGTATTTTGTTTGCATTTCCCTGATGATTAGTGATGTTGAGATGTTGTATGTACTTGCTGGCTATTTGTATGACTTCTTCAGAGAAACATCTATTTAGTTCTTTTACCCATTTTTAAATTAGGGTTTTGTTTTGTTTCATTTTTTGCCTTTTTTACATGTTGGCTTTTATTTTAATATTGTATAAGTTCCTTATATATTTTGGATATTAACCTTTATCAGACACATGGTTTGGAGGTATTTTCTCCCTTTCTGTAGGTTGCCTTTTCACTTTGGTGACTGTTTCCTTTGCCGTGCAGAAGCTTTTTAGTTTGATGTAGTCCTGCTTGTCTATTTTTGCTTTTGTTGCCTGTGCTTTTGATGCCATGTGCAAGAAATTATCGCCAAGGCCAATATCAAAAAGCTTTCCTTATATTTTGTTCTAGGAATTTCACAGCTTCAGGACTTATGCTTAATTCATTAATCTATGTAGAGTTAACTTTTGTGTATGGTGTAAGATAAGGTATATCTATAGCTTTACATCTGTAACCTACATATAATCTCATACGATAAATAATAATTAGCTGAAAGTGGATTCTGGACCTAAACATAAAAGCTAAACCACAAGGATTTTAGAAGAGAACAGAAGAAACTGTTTTCCTGAATTAAGAGCAGCCAACAATTTTTTAAGCAGGACACATAACAATAACCATAAGATAAAAGAAAGAAATGATTGCTGAGAGTTCATGAAAACTTAAAAGTTCTACTCATCAAAACATACTGTTAATAAAATAAACCAGCAAATTACAAACAGATATAGATAGATAAATATAGATTTTTTAAAAAGGATATCTAGTTATTCCAATATCATTTGTTGACAATACTTTTCATTGCTCATTGAAATGCTTTGGCTCTTTAATTGCAAAGCAAATGGTAATGTAATTGTGAGCTTATTACTGGATTCTCTATTTTAGTACTTTTATCTATTAGTCAATCTTTATGCAATATTACATTTTCTTGAGTGTTGCAGCTTTATATAATGTCTGGGAAGCAGGCAGTGTAAGATCTACTTCTCCTACTCTGGTTTGATTTTAAGAAAGAAAATCTGGAAAGGATTTCTGGAATCTTTTTCCATAATAAATTGCATTGGATATAGATGGTTCCAGAATTTGTTTCCTGGCTCACCAATATCCTTACTAGGCTCTTATCCCATTTTCCTATTTTGTCCTAATCAATGAGTAAGTGATATGTTCAATGAGTAAGTGAGTTTAATGAATATGTTCTCTTGGTTGCTAGATAGCTTCTGCAACAGCCTTCCAAGTGGCTATGTGAGAATGTCCAAGGAAAGAAACATGGAGCAAGTGTTTTCTTCTTGTGTTTTATAATAGAGACATACTTTTCCCAGAAGCCTCCAGCAGACTTTCCTCCATGTCTTATTGGCTAGAATTAGACATATGACAACTACTATAGAAAGAAAGGACTGGGAACATAAGTATTCGGCATTTTCAAACCTCCATCTTGAGAGGCTTTGAGAAGAGAAAAGGAAATGGTGTCTACAACACAGGTTAACAGTGGAAGAACATGTTATGTTTCTTAGACCAAAAGGGGTTAAGTTATGAAAATAAAGTGACTACTGGTAGAATTTGAAATTCAAAGAGCAGGAAATGTTTTTTTAATAAGGAACACTTTCTAGCAATCCTAAAACTATATGTTAGATTAGTCTTTCTATGGATCTTTTCCTTTCTATTACTGATTTTTTATTTTGTGAATTATTCTCAGAGCTCTACTTAAGTCCCACCATAAAAATTATAAAGCAAAAGAGCTGTAGTGTGATTACCAAACTACAGCGGACAGTTATAAGTAAATGCAGACTTAAAATTGTGGCCAAAAATTTGCTCTTGCCTCCCCTCGCAGGACAGTTTCTGCATTATGGCAAGTTCTAGATCAGGAACTATAACTGGGAAGTTTAACAAAGAGAAAGAGAATATGTCAATTTTCTTCCTTTGAGTTGAGATGTGACTCTTGGTTTTTGAAAATATTTAAACATTCTGTGCTCCCTGAGAGAAATAAGAAAAATTTAACTATAAATATGTGCAACCATATATATGCACATATCCATAGAGACATACATAGTCCTGTGTACATATATATCAACAAAACGTCACTCCCTTGATGACAGCTTGGTGAATATTTCTTTCCTTTAGCAAAATTCTGATAAACCGACATTTCAAGTTCATGCAAACAAATTCCCTATGGAATGAATATATTATTTGTATCATTATTAATATGACTCAGCTCTAAGTACGGTACCTTCAAAAGATTCCACTGCCCTTTGTTGTGTGAGAGTGTATATGATTTTGATTAGCAAACCTGCACACCTCTAAGTTTCCTTCTGAGCTTGTGCAGTTAAAATAATTATAATAAAATCTATTAACTGCTTGTTACTGCAGGGGGAAAAGGCACTGCATCCAAGCTTCCATCTGCAACCATTGATTCTGAAGTGGTGAGTGACAGTTCCCCACTGCCTAAGTAGGTTATAACAAGCTAGCTTCGGGCTGCAACAGCCAGTAGAGTGCAGAGGAGAAACGACTAGCCTCCAAACTTGTCTTAAGCCTCAAGAAAGAAGGAAACGGGGGGAAATCTCTGCCAATAACAGCAGTGCCTGCTCTCACATTCAGCAGCAGGAGCTTTGTAATTGCCAACTCGCTTTAATTCCCACTCACACCTTGGGGGGACAAGGCAGAGAACTCTCTCTAACAGATAGTAATAAAACTATTATTCATCTAATCACCCACAAACATATGTGTTTCTTTTGTAACGACTCTGTTGCCCTCATCCCCATAAAACATACACACACACATAAGCCAACTCATGCAAATGAAAACACAATAGTGAAGACAATGTAAACCAAAAGAACAGGCTGCTTTGCAGACATACAAAAATTCCACCTCACATTCATCCTTTATATAGAGTATATAATTCCAGTGAATTCCTATCAATCCCGCACACCATGGTGAAGACCCTGTGTGTAGTGATAAAGAGAATCCACGCTATTATTTATATCTTTCAAATGAAATCACTCCTTTTGCTTCGCTGATTGGCCTGAATATACAAGGTGAAAGTGCATTTCAAATCAGAAGTTGGCTTCATTTCTCTCTGATTTTGCATATGGCTGTATAGATGAGCTATACACCACACATCATCACCACCTGATTGTGATCTTCCTTTCTTGTTTCCTTGTGTGTATATATCATAGTATAAACTCAAATGATCTGATTTCTCTCTGTCCATTTCTATCAACTATACACACAGACACACGCACACACCCATCATTGTATCATGCCCTCCAGGAATTATATTTGTGCCCATGCATTCCTTATTAAAGAATAACAGGTCAATTCTCTCAACTGTGTGTAACTATAAAATAACAAGATTATGCCATGGGGGGGAGGGGACAGACAACCAGGTATATCAATTAGATTAGTTTTGTCCTCTAGAAAATACTTTGGGAAGATCTGAATTTGCTACAAAACTAAAGGTCAATATCCTTGATTTCATTCTTTTAAATATGTTTTTTAAATCATATTGGCAAAAAACGGACTAAATTAAATTTGAATCAAAATCATATCCTACCTTAGTCTTAAAGCTAGTCTCTTAATAAACGTTCACCATTTTTAAAATGAAATTGATGTTTAAAAACTAATTTTCCACCACTGTGTTTTCTCAAGAATGTGCCATTGACTGCCATGTAAATTTAGTTGTATGTGACTATAAGTATTCTCTGATTGAACATTTTAAATAGGCACATATCTATAAGAAGAATATTCTGGAAAATTGGTGCAGTTACATTGATAATTGAAACAATTATAACAACAAACACAATGACGATAATCAGTATTTCAGTATTTCGGGGAGTAGTTGGTTTTTAAGAGAAGTTTGACTGGGCCAGTTAATTTTTGCAAATGTATTATGAATTTTTCACAGGTAAATACACATGCATACACACATAATTATGTTTGGATTATCAACACTAGCTAAAAGTTATTGGAATTTTTGAAAATTTTAACAACCTAATAGTATTTCCACTTTTGTGCTACTGAATTGTGTTGAATATAATTTTACAAGGGACTGGTTAGCAGGATAAATTTACCAAAAGCGAGACTCTTCCTTTATTATACTGAACTCTAGAAAGTGTCATCAATTTGAACGTACCCTGATCTGTGAATCTGGGGAAGTAAGTTGGACACAAAGAAACTCATGGACCACCAGTATTTTTTGTTCACCCTATAACAATACCCTATAGAGAAATATCCCTATTCCTCTCCAGAAGCATATGGAACTTTCCGCCTTAGAGTTTGGTATATATTGCAGTACTTTTTGCTTCCTATGCACCCTTCATGAAAAGAAACCATGTATTTATACCTTGATCATTTGACAGCACATAGAAAAATTCTCACCCTAACTTGTTCATTGTACAGTGAGTATGGATAATATGAATACCTAAACCCTACAAAAACGTCTGGTTGTAGACAGTAGAATGGTGGTTCATTTTGATGTATCTGTATGCTTTAAAGATACCTCTGAATACCTTTCATAAGTTTGTTATATCCCATTTCTAATCATGAGAGGAATACGGTAATAATGACCATCTGACCAAAATTCACTGAACTCTTAGCATGTATTTGCCATGCATTATACTAAATGCTTTACAAGTGTTATCTTACTATGTCATCACAAAATAATCTATAAGGCAGGTTTTTTGTTACTTTCATTTTAAAGATAAGGAAACAGAAGCTAAGAGGGAGTAGCTATCCTGAAAACTGGCAAATCCAGGGTGTCTTAGTTTGGTTTCCTCAGAAGGAGATCTAGCGGAGGAGTTGAGTGGAAGTGCTCAATGGGCAAGTAGAGGGAACAGCAATGGAGAGAAGTACATTGAGAAATGGAAAGGATGGAGGCCAATATGAGGTACATTACTTAGTAGACTATCACTACCCTTGACCAGAGCTTTATCTTGCGGGGAAACTCTTGGAAACAGCAGACTATATCCCTCAGACTTATCCCAGCTCGGGAGAGTGGAATCTGGAATAGGTGTCCATCATTTCAGCTCAGTCACGGAGGGCTGCTGGAGAATAATCCCCCATAACCGTATAGTAAGGTTGTCTGCTTCAGGGAAAGCCTCCAAGCAAATAATGGCAGTTGGCAATCTTCCCACAGGCATGGGAATGGCAGGCATATAGATAGGGCATTGCAGCCAATTAAAACATAGGTTTTAATAGTGGCTTGATGATTTAATACAGGACGAGAGATGATCTGGCTGGAGGGCTGTTCCAGCGCATGTGTCTTAAAACTACATTTGCATGGTAATCATACTGATTCGCCTTAGTTTGTATTTTTATTTGGAGTTACTTTGGTTATGAGAAAATAACTGATAGAGATTTGGGAATTTACAAAGCTCTAGGCCACCCCTCGAGCCATCGCTGCCTGGTTTGTACCCAGATCTGTCTACAAAGCTCATGCGCTTAACTACCCTACAAATATCTCTGATAAAAGCACATATCTCAACTGGGGAAAGTTGACTCCAATATCTCCTTTCAGAGGCTCTCAGGCTTCTGAGAGCACCGTGCCCTTCAGTCTTCCCTGCATGCATTAAAGATCCTAAAGCACTTTAGGCAGTGACTACAGTAGAAATGTACCCATTTGATCTGTTGGGAGAAGAAGAGGTCAGTGGCCTCAGGGGAAGACACTTGTTAGCAAAACTATCTCCCCCACTGATCTGACATAATACTTGAAAATTCACCAGCTGGGACTGGGTTCTTAGGGAAATACATGTTTTCTGCTGGATTCCCCTCTGCCTGGTTGGTAATACTTTGATTCTAACTTCTCCCATGGGAATTTGCATTTTATCAGTTTATTGTAAATTAGATTTTTAGATTTGCAAGTTTCTAGAACTGTGTCAAGAAATAAAAGATGGGAATATTATGATGGAGACTACTCATGAGGAAAACATGGGAAGTTGCTTAGAGAGACTGAATCCTGCCTCGGTGGTAATATACGGGCCCTTGGTCAGGATTATAAAGCAGGCAGGCATTGAAATTCCATGACAATGATTTCAGAACAAGAGATAGGGATAGAAATGGGAGAGGTGTCCATAAAAATAATTTCCACCTAGTTTTCAGGTTTTCCCCAAGGGCAAATCCTTCTTTAAGTCCCATCCTAGAACAAAGAGGCAACTTAGACTCATGGACCATTAGAGAGAAATATGACAGTAGAGACCATGAAATTCAATTAAAATTACAGAAGAACCTGAAACTCTGACAAGGTAAGTTAACTGTTCGTAGAGGTGGTATAGATAAGGAGTCCAGAGAAAGGAGACACTAATGCTTCTGGTTCTTCTACCCACCCTGTCCATTAATATAATTACAAGTACTTTTGTCTCGATTTTTCAACATAAATACTGGGAAAGTATAGAAAGGAAGAAAAAAAGAAAGAAAAATAGAAAGAAGAGAAATAGGCAGAAAATGAAAGGATAAAAAATAATGCATGATGGCATGATGGCTGTCTTGTTTGTTATTAGTTAATAATTAGTGTATAATGCATTTGAAAAGGGTCTCAGATGAAAGGGATCCGAGTAAGCACCCTATGATCATAATTTTAAAAATCAACTACTGAAAGCTTTCAAGAGCTGAAGTCTCCCCTTTGGCTTTCAGCTGCACTCAGGTTGAAAGATCAGAGGCCGCATATTGGGGAAATGGAGATCATCAAACAGACATTGAATAACTGGCATCCTATAAAAGGTCATCTCAAGTCAGTATCAGAGAAATGAAAGGACAGACTAGCTGACTTCTATCTCATATACTACACAGATGTTTGAGCTAAAGGAGATTGTCCCCTCAATGTAAATATTTTCTCATTTTGCTGTATTCACTGGCTATGGATTTCTCTAGGGTCTCTGGTCTTTTGGTGAAAGAATCAATTCAAAAATCACTCATGGTATCAACTAATGAGAAAATACAGTTTCTTATGTAAAACACATTATTACTCTAGAAAATACAATCTGGGAAACACGTGTTGAAAAATACTCTGAAAATTAATTCTCTTTCCATTTAATTCAATTATATTTCATTTGTCTTTCATTCAATTCAATTTCTCTATGTGGCAAGTCACACACAACATTTGACTATACCTGAGTTAGATGGTATGAGGGCCGCTGAGAAGTCCTCAGCTAGCACATACTTTTGAGGACACTCGAATTCAACTACTGAGACCAGACACAGACACAGCAAGCACTTGCCCAACAGTACAATGTCAACACCACAGGCCAAAACAGAGCATGCGCTAAGAGCAGAGAAATAAGGGGAAAAGCACAGAGAAAGATCATTCTAGATTGGGAAAAGAACATGGCCAATGGTACAAGAATCAGAAGGAAGAATAAGAGTGAGATACGGTGAAGGGGAGTTACATTAGGGAAAGTAAGTTTACACACAAACATTACAGCATATCAGAATTCCATGTATTAATGAAAGCCAAGTGCAGCACTTTTTAAAAGATTCCCAAAATGAACGTAAAGACCTGAAAAGCAATTGATAAGGATATAGTGATTCAATATGAACTGTTCCTTAGAGATTTGCAATTAAACATCAAGTAGGAGAGGTGGATAATTGTATCTTTGCAAATAGGGGCTGATGACACGTGGAATCTTTTTAGCGCGTGGGAAGTATTGCTTGTTTTTTTTTTTCGTTCCACATGCCTCACAATAAACCACTGAGAACTGTGGCATTTTGATGCAGGTTTTTATTTTTTATTTTTATTAGAGATTTATTTATTTATTTGGGAGAGAGGGAGGAAGAGAGTATGAGCAGCGGGGAGGGTCGGAGGGAGAGGGAGAAACAGACTCCATACTGAGCAGGGAGCCCAACAATGGAGGGGTGGGATGGGGTATTGATCCCAGGACCCCAAGATCGTGGCCTGGGCCGAAGGCAGATGCTTAACTGAGCCCCCCAGGCATCCCTTAATGCAGGTTTTTAGAAACATCAGGATTCATTTCCAAATTCCACAGCTTCTGCTAACAATAGACAAACATTAGTAAGACACAGATATTAGAATAAAAATGCCTTTCAGCACAGCATGGCCCTGTGCCCGAGGAAGAATATGCTCTCAGTGTCCTGTTTTGCCTGCTTCACCATTGCTCAGCATTCCTGGGAGTCTGTTAGCTCACGTTATCTCCACACAGGCACCGAAGCGAAAAGTGGAAGCGTTGGCCAGTATTTGAGACAAAACAAAAGGAAGGACAGCAAACTCAAGGTAGAGTTTAAAACAAACACTTTTAAGCTTACTGTCTAATCACTCTAGATGGTTTGCCTGTATCTCAATGGGCAAGTAAATTCTGTTTCTCCAGTTAGGCATGATTATTAGTCAATGGAGCACAGAGCCATTAACATCTACTCAAATAAATCGTAAGGAAAAGCAAGCCTCCAAGCGCAAAGTTTATGAAAAACCTAAATGCAAAATTTCCTGCAAACCACAGACTTTGCTAATTCTACTTTTGCTAACTTGAATGGTTATCAGTGAGGAAACTTTAACCTCTAAATCAGAAGCAGCCCACAGAGCTCAACAATACTGTGCTCGTCCTAATTTTGTTTGTTTGCTTTTCATTTCTTTCTATAAATTGTTTTCTTCTAATAACATTAATGAAAATGAAATTGGACATTGTGATTGAAAAATAGTCTCCCGCTTTGAAAATAAATGTGTCCGCTTTGCCTTGATACTTATTTTCGCTAACCATAGGAGATCATTATCTGGTCCCAGCATTCAATTCTGTTCATGTTACATGGGCTATTTTGGTCTTCATTTTTAAGAGAAATTATTTGTCAGAAAGTCTGTGCTGACCAGGTCTCAGCAGACCACCGAGGGAGGATCAAACAGGCCGTTGAGCTTAAGAATCAAGAATTAAGCCTTACACAAAGCCTGTACTTTACAACTGTTTTCTGAATTCAATTAAAGAGACACTGTGAGGGCCTCTCACCAGTAATAGACCCTTATATTGTGTGATTAAACCTGTTGATTCCATATTGTCTGTGATTTGTTTCATTAAATATGTTTCTAATTTTTGTCAACGCCTTTGTGAGTCATGTTGGATTACACATTTTATCTGCTCTATAATATTTATTGAGTAAATATATTTATCCATTCTCTTGCTTATCAGCTCTTGGGTTGTTTTCATTTTTGTGTTCTGTTGCTGTTGGCACATAACAGAGTGAACGTTCTTGTGTGTATCTCTTGTGTGCACAGGCCAGAGAGACTCGGATGCGGACCTAAGAGAGGAGCTGATGGGAGGAGTTCATGCACATGTATGACTTTACATGTGTCAAATAGCTTCCCAAAGGGCTTGTACTTAATTAACACCAACACCAGCAATGGGGGAAGATTATTATTATGCCATATTCAAATAAATTAATAGTTTCAGGTGAAATTCTTGATTTCGTGGGTAAAAATAAGGTATCTTTTTGTATAGTTTTTTATTCTCTGAAATACTTCTGCATTTTTTGTCCTATATTAATTTGCAGTTCTTTCATATTCTAGACACAAATTCTCTGTGAGTTGGAACCATATTCCTCAAGTTATGGCTTGTCTCTAATTTCTTCATGGTAGTTTTCTGAGAAGTGAAATTTGCTAATTTTAATATAGTCAATTATACTGTTTGTTATGTTTTGTGGAAATTACACCAACTTGAAGACACTCTTTCATAATCTATTGTCATAAATCTATACTTCTATATCTTCTTCCAAGAGTCATTTTTGACATTTACATTAGCCTTTAATATATCTGAAAATAAGTATGATATGAAGTAGAGATTTAATATTTTTGAAAACAACAACAAAATATTATACCCAGGAAACTTTTCAGAGCAGAAATTTTGGGGGGGCAGAGATCTATAATATTCTGTCTCACAAATCAAGCTTCCATCTCTATCTGATTCTGTTTCTGGCCCTTCAGTTCTGCTCCATTAGTGAAAATACGAATTTATCCATTTGTCTAACCCAGAACAAATAACTTGCTACAATCACTTACGACTTACTACATCTTTTCTTCAGGGGTATTTTGGTTACTGATGAAACTTTGTTCTTACACCAACATAGTAGAAAGAGTTTGGAAGGTATATTATAAATTCTCTGGCATTTTGATTAGAATCATAACTTGATTGATCATTAACTTGATTGAGAAGTGACATGTGTTGATCCTGCTTTCTTCATAACCATAGTATATCTATTTATTTAGGTCTTCTCTGATGGTTTTCCATTAAAGGTCATTCACATCTTATGGTAAATGTATTCCTAGATTAGTGACTCTATTGTTTAAAATTCCAACTTAAGTGATAGGAATATATTAAAGTTACTTTGTTACAGAAATATTTTGTTTGACCTTCTATCTAACCACCTTGCTAAATTTTCTTCTCAATGCTATTTTTCTATAGATCAGTTGTGTATTATGTAAATATTGTATATTATGTAAATGTGTTCTTTTGTATTTATGGCAATTTTTTTCCATTTTAAATTCTTATAGCTAATTTTTTATTTGCTTATGTCTCTATCTAGGAATGGCAACTATAGCACAATGTTGAATAGATATAATACTGGTAGATTTTTTTATTTCATATTTTTTCTGTAAATATTTCACATGTAATTTATAATCTAGCCTAATATCTGTAATACACAAAGTCTTTTGAGTCTAAACTGGTTCTATCATCATCATCATCATCATCATCATTATCATTATCATTATCATCATAACTGCTGGTGACTTGTGTGTCTGGTGATTTTAATTTGGGAATTATATTTTATTGAAATTAATCTGTGGAATGTTGTACATTTAACTCCAGAGAAGTATTGCTTTGGGTTCTATTGGGAGCCAGGGTGTGACACTGGACCTGCCAATGTCTGTATTCCTTTTGAGTAGACCAACTTAATTTTTCACCCCAAATTCAGCTCGTAAAGGTCACAGAAACCATAGACTTTTGCTATGGATCCTAGAACTGGTCATTTACCCCAGCATTATGGTCTCCTTTGTCTATAAGTCCTTCGTGTTTTAAGTCGCTATCATTTACTTATTTAGTTAGATTTTTCACTTACATATTTTTCCTTAGAGATTCCCTTTGCTGTCTTATGAGCTCAACAATACTTTCAGTTATGTTTGTGGGAATTTTTCCAGAATGTTTCTTCAAATTTCTTAGTCATCCATGTTTCTGCCATACTTTTATACAGATTCATTGTTTTTTCCAAATAAACATCCCCTTAAAAATAGTTTTAATCACCTGGTCCTTGAAACATACCGAGTACTTTTGTCTGCTAAATTAGTGATGACTGGGGAAAATGTTTATTTTGAATTGTATTGAGGGCAAAAGTGTACCTTTTCTGTCTTGAGCCCTAGTCTCAAACTTTATTTGCATACAAATAAAACAGAAAGTGTCTTTAAAATTCTGATTTTTGAGTACCAGTTAGAGACACGCTTGAGTACCAGAGAGACACTTAACTTGAAATTGTACATTTTTCACCAACACTATCTTATACCAGTGCTTTCTTTTGCTGTCCCTGTACCTATCCTCAATTCCATCTCCCTGTCCCCTTTGTTCTTCCTAACCCATCACCACCCCACTTTTCATAGTTAATCTCCTCACCTGATACCCCACCTCAAATGACACCACTTCTGCCAGGCTTTCTCTCAACCCCTTCTAAAAAGGGATGTTAGTGTTTATTGCACCTTTCTGTTGCACTTCTGCATTATATATTTTATTTATATGGTCTTTAATTTGCACCATCACCAGGCAAAGTGTTCACAGAAAAACTGGATTTCCTTATATTTAATGTCTTACACCCAAACTTAGCACATTGCATGATGCATTGCAGGCACCTAATAAATGCATTTTGATTTGCAATATCTCTTCTGATAGAAAAATAAAATCCACGGAACACATTCTTTATTTGAAACCTAATTCTCACAAATTGAAGCGATTTTAATATCATAGATACAGACATAGAAGGAGATCCTAATCCTACTTGTATAGCCCACTATAAGAGTACACTGTATCTGTCCTTAGTCATCCGATCTATACAATGAAAATATTTGCTTTGTTAAAGAGAACCGCAGTCAGAGAGTAGTGAAAGTGGTTTAGAAATGATTTCATTAGAGACTATTACAATAGGGGAAAAGGGCTCAGTATAGAACCAGGCTCAATTCTGAATGCAGCCTGGATAGGTAGGAATTTATCACCAACAAGCAGAATGAGGGAGTCAGTGGATGGAAAATTATTAAGAGAAGACATCAGGGGCAGGGTAATTCTTACAAAATAGATTTAATAAGATTCTTGCTGAAGACAGGTCAGGGTCATCAGATATCCACGGGTTGGGGGAGATGAGGATTTAATCAGATATCAAGGGCAATCAGATTCCAAGGGTGGAGGATTCTTGCCAAATTGACTTAGGAGGATTCTTGCTAAAACTAAACTCAGGATTCTGAAGACAGGGTCCAAGGACAAGGTCTTGCCAAAAAAGGAGTTTGAGGAGGCTTTCTAAAGTTTGGTAGAGGAGAGAGTTTTTTTCAGCTTCACTGATTTTTTAAAATGTTTATCATAGCTGCTATCATATTATAATAAGCATTTAAGAGGAAAGTTTACAGTTGGAACTATTACATGAGAAGAAAATATCTATAAAGTTTGCATCTATGTGCTCCCAAACACAATTTCAGAAGAACTGTAACCAGAGGCCAATTTTCTATGTCAAAGGTGAATATTACCTCTTTAAATTAAAACATCGACAGTATATTCAGCATGGCTGAGACACACTCTTTCATCTCTTTGCTGCTGCTGCATGTAGCAGCTTCCTTTGTGTAGAAGGATGAGTGTCTGACTTCAAAGGACGAGGATTCAGTAGGACTTCAAAGGTGATGTGACAGATGGTACATGAGGAAGCATGGCCCAATGCCTATTCTCACATTAAAAGGTGTTTTTTTAAACATGAACTCTGTTGACATTTACACATGATAATGAGCATGGCATTTCATCTGCCCATGCTTCTCTGCTGTAGTCCCACATTAGTTATCCACTGAACAAGAAAGAATGCTGGGAGCCATCTTGAATAAATGGAAAGTTAGACAAAATGGCATTCAGCAACCTTTCAACAAATATCAGCCTTCATTTATTCCAGTGTCTTCTTGTCAATAAGGCAGACAATTCCAGGGTCTTAAATTGCAATTCTATTTAACTTATCCAATTCATTATCTCTTTATTAAATGCTTGCCATGCATGCAGCATTATATTAACTACTATGAGAGATTTAAAAGACAGATATTATGTATTTCCTGCCTAAGGAAATTTATGTGAGATTTTAAAGACATGAATACGTGAAGCAATTTGAGGGCTATCCAAGGTGCTCAAATCCCTGGTACACTCACTGAGACTTCACCAAGAGGAAGTACATACTGAATATGTTTGTCAGAGCTTTCACAGAGAAGGACCTTTTGTCGGAAATCCAATGGCAGGGAGCAGCTGAGTTACTCTCTCTCCCATGCAGGTAAGATTCAAGAGGGAAAGAAGACTGGAGCAGAACAGAGTAGAGGGAAAAGATGTAAATAATGATACCTTAGTTTTTTGTGCAAATCACAAAAAGAGCAATTTTAGAATAGTTGATCCTGTTTTTACTTTAGATGTTCCTGAAATCCAAACTTAATGTTTTCAAAAGGAGAGAAAACAAAGGAAACATAACTTCGTATAATTGTACTTTCTTAAACATTAGAAATTTAAATCACACTTCCAATTGTGTATTCTTATTGTATTCCTGGCTATGGTAGGTCTAATGAGACTCCTAGGGAAAAGGATAGCTGTGAATTCCCACTATGCAGTCATTGCTCCCCAATTCTGTAAACAAAAACACAGCAATAGAAACTAACAAATTCTTCCTTTTTTTCTAACCATGAAACGAAAAGATCATTCATGCCACAGAACTTATGTATATGGACAATTTAAATTGTTTTCAGTTGATATAAAAAATATCATTCTTAATTTGTTTGGCATTTCATTATTTTGGTTCATCTAAATAAATGAATTCTGAAAGGTTACTGTGGAGATACCTATCAAGCATCATCTCTGGCAATGAATAGAAGAAAAAAATTGAGGCTGTGTACTTTGCAAACTCTAATCTAAATGTGTCATTAGACAGAGAACAAGTTGTTAATGTCGTCCTTGAAGTTGACCTTGTCAGAAAGAAATGTAGATGGTGCGCCACAAGCCTCAGTCTGAACTATCTTCCAGATGTTCTCATCATCCTTCTCCCAATGTGGAAATTCATCACTGCTCTCAGCTGACGTTCAAACCATACCAAGCACACACTATTTTTCATACCGATACAACTACTGTGGCCACAATGGTCGTGAGATGACACTGCCTTTGGAGAAGTGTTTTGTCAAAGACTAAAATAAACTATCTCCATGTATGGAAAACTTGAATGTATACAGGATTACATTATGAAGAAAAATAAACCTCACATTTACACATAAAATCAGCCTGAAGTCAAGGGAAAGGGTTTATGACAGAAAAAAATTTAGGTGGTTATCATGCTTGGACTGAACAAGTGGTACAACTGGGAAAGAAAATTGGGTGTAAATTGTCTTTTTATGACTGGCCTTTAAGTATTTGGGCAGAGCACATCCACATACATGTTAGAGAAAGCTGAATCTGATAAATGATCTACCCACATTGAAGACTAAATCCTTTGTAAATAGAACCTGTGAGTGTTTCCTTAATATGCAAACTACTTTTGCATTGTTGCTTTTTCTAAAGACCAATGTGTACCTGAATTTTAGCTACTGAAACTTGCTGATGAGTATTTTTTAAATTACCTAGAGCATCAGAACAGTAGTCTGCAGACTGGGTTTTAGTAACTTTTCTAAACTTTAAAGCTACACAAAATGGGAAAGCAAATTATATTGTAGCCTCTGTTTTCTTATCAGTAAAATTGTGTGGCCATATTAAATCTCCTAAATTCTTTCACCCATTCCTTTAACAAATATTTTATTGAACATAAGTACTGAGCATAATTACAATACAGATATACATAAAATTTGTCTTTATGGAGCTTATAATCTAGTGACGGAGACAGACCCTTAACAACCATACCAATAAATGTACAGGTGTGCTATTGCAGACACTGACAAACTGTTCAACAGTTGTCTACTCTGACTGGACCAACAGCTGGACTATGTTTTCCATATTATCTTGTAGTTAGGTAGCCGGTATAATATAACCAAAAGCAATATACACAATTTCTAGCTCTGGCCCATGAAGGTCTTCAATGCGTGATTGTAATTTTTGATAATTTCTTGATATTTACTATATTGATATAAATGATATTGTGATTTTTGAAGTCACATGTTGAAGACAGTATGCTCACAAAATGGAATGACCCTGGGTCCTTGAGTCACTGCCTGGAAAAAGGCCATCTGCAGGCAGGAACATTCATTTTGAGCTTCATATTAGTGAAAAATAATGTGTTAATATACATGTTTGAATTAGATTGAACCAGTAGGTAATATTTCCTAACATATATAGAAGTTTGTACCTTCAAGTGAGTGGCTGCCATAAAAGAAAAATAAGAATAATAAAATGTGTGACCTTGGCTTAGGAGTTGAGGACTTGAGCAGTGGGCAGTAAGAGAACATGTTTCACAAGCTAAAACATGGAGATCCATGCTGTGCAGTGGCAATATATTTGGTAAAACTGTCTTAGCAATAACTTGGAAGGAAGATAATGTGTGGATTGAGACTATAACTATAAGGCAAGTGGTTAAAAAGAGCCAGAGAGCTAATGTGGCATGGCTATTACTGCCTGCCTTTAGTAAAATGTTATAAGAAAGATGAATTCAAGCAAAGATTCACTGATTTTCAAACAGAATTGGGAAAGAATACAGAGATTGCCATCTGCAAAGGGTTGGAAAAGCCAGTGATTTCTGGACTCCAAAGACAAAGAAGATTGAAAGAACATGGTGGAGTAAGATTTTTAGCTGAAGTAAATGACTTGTCCCTGCATGAGAGATCAAAGGAAGAGTATTATTTTCACAATAAGCCTTTCATTTCAGATTGTCAAAGTCACCATTTAACTGAGAGACAAAGGGTTTGGAGATAAGGAAGCAAATAAATGAATAGGCATGACAAATATGTTAAAGGGAAATGTTGGGTGTATGTACTGCCCATAACTGTGAAGAGTCTGAGGTTTTTATCTTACTTAGAAGCTAACAATTTGGCCTGCCGGTGTTTCATGGATGCTGGCAGAAGATACAAGAATTCTGGATCAAAGACAAAGAAAGGTTTACTCACAGCAATAGGTATAGCCTAAGATTTGACTTTTTTTTTTTTTCATCAGTTCCCTATGTCCCGGTTCCTACAGAGCAATGTGAAGACATCTGCACACAAAGTAGGCTGCAGTACAGTACAGTACAAGTGCCTTGAGCATTGGGAATCCAAATATTTTGTAATCAGTAGTGAGAATGCCAGACCTCTGTCTGGAAGGAGATACCATCACTGTCTTAAAACTGCAAATAAATCTTCTCTTTGTTTCAGCACAAGATATTTCCCATAACTTCTAAGGTCCTTTGCTATCCTTGGGAAGAGAGTCCAGGAGTAAATTCAGCCCATGCTTCTGGTTGCAAGATATACAGAATTCTGATGGTCTCTTGGAGAATTATTTCCCAGTATATAATAATACATAAAACTCTCTAAAAACAAATAAATCAGAAGTGTACAAATTATATTGATTATATGAATAAAGAAGCCATAACACCAGGCTGAAGATTAAAAAAAAAAAGTTATTGAGTTATGAGGAAAAGAAAACAAAACAAACAAATAAAAAACAATAAACATTAGGCCATCAAACCTGTGGAGTATGAAAGATATGTACCTCCAAGGAAGACTTTTTGCAAAACACCTAGTTATAATACTGTTATGGAAATTAGTGAACAGAGGTTTGTCTCCCAGAGTATAGAGATAAGAACCATGAAGACCAGTGAAAATAATTCCTCCCAAGAAACAAAACCAGAGTCTGAATAGCAAACATTCCTATCATTTGAGTTATTACATTTTGAAGATTTGTTTGTAATGAAACATTTTTTATTACAATGTTAACTGATATGTATGCTATGGTCAATATTAGTTTATAAACATAGAAGTTGAAATAAGATGTTATAATCAAGAAAAAGGAGATATTAGAGGGTCAAATGGTGTGTCTCTGAAAATTGGACATGAGAGGAGATCTGAAAAGTGAGTAAGAGTTAGCAAGAGGAAGGTTAGAGATAAATGTACTTAGAAGATTAAGTATGCTGTAATAAAAACAAAAAATCAAATACACAGCAAAAAAAAAGAATCAAAACTGAAAAGGAGTAAGTGAGCTATATGACATCTTCAGTTGCCCTAATATATACGTAGTTGGAATTCCCAAGGGAAAGAAAAGAGAGAGAACTAAAAGAAATATTTGAAGAAATAATGGCCAGGAGGAAGCGGCAAGATGGCGGAGGAGTAAGAGACCGATTATCATCAGGTCCCAGGAATTCACCCAGAGAGCTATCAAACTATTCTGAACACCTACAAATTCCACCGGAGATCGAAGAGAAGAAGAGCAGCAATTCTAGGAAGAGAAAATTGACCACTTCCTGGAAAGTAGGCCATGCGGAGAAGTGAATCTGAGGCGACGGGAAGATAGACCTGGGGGGAGGGGCCGGCTGCTGGCAAGGGAGCGAGCAGCGGAGCACAGACTCGGAACTGTTAGAAGTTGGCTCCACGGAGGGACGTCGCCCCAGAGGCCAAGCGGGGGGTGAAGCCCCTGCAGGGACAGTGTGGTCTCAGGACCCACGGGGACACAAAAAGACCAGGGGTGTCTGAGCGCGACCGAGCTCCCAGGTCTCAGAGAGAAGCCAACGGGAGAGAAGGAGCTGAGCTGAGGCGTCTCTCAGCTCGGGGTTACCTTGGGCTGTGATCTGAAGCGCAGCCGGGCCACTGATCTGTGAGCGGGGACCCCACGGGCGGCAGACCCGGAGAGACTCACCTTCCTCCTCCGGGAGCAGCGGCGCGGGAGCGGCTGCAGGAATCTGCCGGGTTCGGAGATTCTAAACGGGGCCGCGCCAGAGACAGAGACGCTCGGTCAC
>LNAC01000800.1:0-129057 GCA_002007465.1 Ailurus styani | reverse complement strand
CTCATACAGGAATTCAGTCAAGTGTCAGGATATAAAATCAATGCACAGAAATCAGTTGCATTTCTATATACCAACAACAAAACAGAAGAAAGAGAAATTAAAGAGTCAATCCCATTTACAATTGCACCCAAAACCATAAGATACCTAGGAATAAACCTAACCAAAGAGGCAAAGAATCTGTATTCAGAAAACTATAAAGTACTCATGAAAGAAATTGAGGAAGACACAAAGAAGTGGAAAAACATTCCATGCTCATGGATGGGTAGAATAAATATTGTGAAAATGTCTATGCTACCTAGAGCAATCTACACATTTAATGCAATCCCCATCAAAATACCAGCAATTTATTTCAAAGAAATGGAACAAATAATCCTAAAATTTATATGGAACCAGAAAAGACCCCGAATAGCCAAAGGAATGTTGAAAAAAAAAAGCAAAGTTGGCGGCATCACAATTCCAGATTTCAAGCTCTATTACAAAGCTGTCATCATCAAGACAGTATGGTACTGGCACAAAAACAGACACATAGATCAGTGGAATGAATAGAGAACCCAAAAATGAACCCTCAACTCTATGGTCAACTAATCTTCGACAAAGCCAGAAAGAATGTCCAGTGGGAAAAAGACAGTCTCTTCAACAAATGGTGTTGGGAAAACTGGTCAGCCACATGCAGAAAAATGAAACTGGATCATTTCCTGACACCACACACAAAAATAGACTCAAAATGGATAAAAGACCTCAATGTGAGAAAGGAATCCATCAAAATCCTCGAGGAGAACACAGGCAGCAACCTCTTCGACCTCAACCGCAGCAACTTCTTCCTAGGAACCTCACCAAAGGCAAGGGAAGCAAGGGCAAAAATGAACTATTGGGACTTCATCAAGATTAAAAGCTTTTGCACAGCAAAGGAAACAGTCAACAAAACCAAAAGACAACTGACAGAATGGGAGAAGATATTTGCAAATGACATATCAGATAAAGGGCTAGTATCCAAAATCTATAAAGAGCTTCTCAAACTCAACACCCATAAAACAAATAACCCAGTCAAGAAATGGGCAGAAGACATGAACAGACATTTCTCCAAAGAAGACATCCAAATGGCCAACAGACACATGAGAAAGTGCTCAACATCACTCGGCATCAGAGAAATACAAATCAAAACCACAGCGAGATACCACCTTACACCAGTCAGAATGGCTAAAATCAACAAGTCAGGAAATGACAGATGTTGGCGAGGTTGCGGAGAAAGGGGAACCCTCCTACACTGTTGGTGGGAATGCAAACTGGTGCAGCCACTCTGGAAAACAGTATGGAGATTCCTCAAAAAGTTGAAAATGGAGCTACCCTACGACCCAGCAATCGCACTACTGGGTATTTATCCTAAAGACACAAAGGTAGTGTTCCTCAGGGGCACATGCACCCGAATGTTTATAGCAGCAATGTCCACAATAGCCAAACTATGGAAAGAACCTAGATGTCCATCAACAGATGAATAGATAAAGAAGATGTGGTATATATATACAATGGAATACTATGCAGGTATCAAAAGAAACGAAATCTTGCTGTTTGCAACGATGTGGATGGAACTGGAGGGTATTATACTGAGCAAAATAAGTCAATCAGAGAAAGATAATTATATGATTTCTCTGATATGAGGAACTTGAGAATCAGGGTGGGGGGTCGTGGATAGTAGGGAGGGAAAAATAATGAAACAAGATGGGATGGGGAAGGAGACAAACCATAAGAGACTCCTAATCTCACAAAACAAACTGAGGGTTACTGGGGGGTGGGAGGGTAGGAATAGGGTGGATGGGTTATGGACATTGGGGAGGGTTTGTGCTTTGGTAAATGCTGTGAAAGATGTAAGCTGGATGATTCACAGACCTGTACCCCTGGGGCAAAGAAGGAAAGAAGAAAGAAGAAAGAAAGAAGAAAGAAGGAAAGAAAGAAAGAAAGAAAGAAAGAAAGAAAGAAAGAAAGAAAGAAAGAAAGAAGAAAGAAATAATGGCCAGTGTTTTGCCCAGTTTGTTGAAAATTATAAAGCCACAAATTTAAGAAGCTCAATGAACACCAAGCAATAGAAATATGAAGAAAACTACACCAAAACATGCAGTGATCAAATTTTTCAAAACCACTTTCAAAGAACAAATCTTAAAAAAAAAATAACAGCCAAACAAAAAGTCACGTCTTGTTCAGAGGGAAAGGAAAAGGATAATAGATATTTCTCTTCTAAAACAATGCAAGTGAGAAAACAGGGAGAAACATATTTAAAGTCCTGGAAGAAAAAATGTCAACCTAGAATTCTATAATCAGTAAAAACATCTTTAAATGTAGAGCATTAAGTGGCTGTATTAGAGTGAAATTATGGTCTCAAATTAGTGAGCTCAGCTCTCCATTAAGAAACAAGAAAGAGAAGAACAAATTAAAAATAAATAAAGGGAATAATAAAAATCAGACTAGAAATAATAAATAGAAAGCAGGAAATAATAAAGAAAATCAATGAAAAAAAGTTGATTGATTCTTTGGAAAGAATCAATAAAAGTGATATACTGCTAATTATAATAATCAGGAAAGATTCAGAAAAGACACAGACTAGCAATTTCAGGGATGAGAGATGGAATTCTGGTGTTTCTTATTCTAGTTTTTTTTATAGACGCACACACAAAATTATTCTAAGCATTAAAAAGATAGGGGAGATGATGAGCAACTTTAAGTCATTATATTCAAATTGTAGTTGAAATGGGCAAATTCCTTGAAAGACATAAGTTACTAATGCTCATTCAAAAAAATTTTAGGGCGCCTGGGTGGCTCAGTGGGTTAAAGCCTCTGCCTTCAGCTCAGGTCATGATCTCAGGGTCCTGGGATCGAGGCCCGCATCGGGTTCCTGCTCAGTGGGGAGCCTGCTTCCTCCTCTCTCTCTCTGCCTGCCTCTGCCTACTTGTGATCTGATCTCTCTCTCTGGGTCAATAAATAAATAAAATCTATAAAAAAAATTTCTTTAAAAAAAATTTTAAAAAAGCTAAACCTAACTCTATTTCTATTAAATAAATTGAATTTGCATTTTAAAACTATGGCACAAATATGCTCTACGCCCATTGGCAAACTCTACCACCATTTAAGGCAGATAAAATATCAACTCTGCATGAACTTCAAAAAACATAAAGAGAAGGAAATAATTTGCAACTTTTTCTGTGAGGTTAGTATTATCCCAGTAGCAAAACCTGACAAACATATTACACCATAAAATTCTTAGATGAGAACACAGGCACTAACCTCTTTGTCATTGTCCATAACAACTTTTTTCTGGATCTGTCTCCTGAGGCCAGGGAAACAAAAGCAAAAATAAACTATTATAAAAAGCTTCTGCACAACAAAGGAAACAACAACACTAAAAGCAATCTATGGAATGGGAGAAGATATTTGGAAATGACATATCCAATAAAGTGTTAGTGTCCAAAATATATAAAGAACTTACAAAACTCAACACCCAAAAAACTAAATAATCTAATTAAAACGGGCAGAAGATATGAGCAGACATTTCTCCAAAGAAGACATCCAGATGCCCAACAGATACATGAAAAGATGCTTGACATCATTCATCATCAGGGAAATGCAAATCAAAACCACAATAAGATACCACCTCACACCTGTCTGGATGGCTAAAATCAAAAACACAAGAAATAACAGGTGTTGGTGAGGATGTGGAAAAAAAAGAACCCTCACACAGTGTTGGTAGGAATGCAAACTGGAGCAGCCACTTGTAGATAACAGTATGGAGGTTCCTCAAAAAATTACAAATAAAACTACCTTATGATCTAGCAATTACACTACTGGCTATTTACCCAAAAAATACAAGAACACTAATTCAAAGGGATACATGCATCCTTGATGTTTATAGCAGCATTACTTAATGATAGCCAAGATGTAGAAGCAGCCCAAGTGTCCATCAACTGACGAATGGATAAAGAAGATGTGGTATACAAATACAATGGAATATTATTCAGCCATAAAAAATAATGAAACCTTGCCATTTAAAATGCCATGGATGGAACTAGAGTATAATGCTATATGAAGTAAGTCAGTCAGAGAAAATGAATACCACATGATTCATTCACATGTGGAATTTAAGAAGGAAAACAAATGAGCAGAGGGGAAAAAAAGAGGGAAAGGCAAACCAAGAAACAGTCTCTCAAATACAGAGAACAAACTGATGATTACCAGAAGGAAGGTTGGGGGGGGGTGTGGATTAAATAGGTGATGAGGATTAAGGAGGACACTTGTGATGAGTACAGGATGATGAATGGAAGTGTTGAATTACTATACTTTATACCTGAAACTAATATAATACTGCATGTTAACTAACTAAAAATGAAATAAAAACTTTTCAAAAATTAAAAAATGAAAAAGTAACTAGAATTAATATGTGAAATTAGGTAGATTATAGGAACTAAATTTAATATACAAAATTCAGTTGCATTTGCACATTCACTAACAATGAAGAAACAAATTTAAACTAAAATATTTAAAGTAGCATAAAAATATGAAGTATTAGAAATAAATCTGATAAAAGATGTGCAAAAGTATGCACTAAAAATTTCAAGACTTTACTGACAAGAATTGTTAATGTCCTAAATTAAGAGAGACATATCTTTTTCATGGGTTGCAAAGTTCAATAATATCATTGTGATGCCAGTCTTTCCAAATTGATTCATAAATTCAACACAATCACAATCAAACTCTCTGCAGCCTTTTTTTCTGTAGAAATTGAAAGGTTGTTTCTAAAATACATATAAAAATTAAAAGGGTACAGACCACCAAAGCGAATTTGATAATGACTAGAGAGATAACAGTACTTGATTTCAAGGCTTATTATAAAACTACAGTAATGAATGCAGTATGTTATTGGTAGCAAGATATAAAAATAGAAAATCGAATAAAATATAGAGTCCAGAAATAGACACCACACATATTATATAAATTTTGGTCACACTGCAAAAACAACTCAGTGAAGAATGGATAGTCCTTGCAACAAATGATGTTGGAACAATTGGGTATTGACATACAGAATAATAAACTCTAATCCGTGTTTTGCATCACATACTAAAAATTAACTCAACATCAATCATAGAATTAAAAAGAAAACTAAACTATAAAACTTCTAGAGAATTTTTTTTTTTATTCTTGAGTAAGAACTTGCTAAGGGAAAAGTTGAATCATACGGTAGATACAAACTTACCTTTATAAAGAACTGTCAAAGTATATTTCAGAGTGGTTATAATGGTTGCACCATTTTATATTTCCACCAGCAGTACTTGAGAGTGTTGGCTCCTTGATAGTCTCTTCAATATTTGGCATGGTCTTAGTAAATGTGTCGTTAAAATTACATTTCCTTAATAAGTAATGAGGTTGAGCATAGATATTGGGGAGAGCAGGGTTTATTCTAATTTTGAAGCATTTATTTGTTGCATTTTTTGTTTTCTTATTATTGAGCTTTGAGATACCTCTATATATTCTAAAAACAAATCTTTTTTTTCCCATATATATGCCTTGCAAATATTTTCTCCCAGTCTGGGGCTTGTCTTTTCATTCTAACAATGGCTTCAGGAATGCCTGGATGGCTCAGTCACTAAGCAGCTGCCTTGGGCTCAGGTCATGATCCCCAAGTCCTGGGATGGACTCCTGCATCTGGCTCCTTGCTCAGCAGGAAGCTTGCTTTCTTCCTCTGCCTGTTACTCTGCCTGCTTGTGTTCTCTTTCTCTCTCTCTGACAAATAAATAAAATCTTAAAAAACAATAACAATGGCTTCGAAGAACAGAAGTTATTAATTTTGATAAATTCCAACTTATCAGTATTTTCTTTTGTGGGTCATGCTTTGGTGTCATAGCTAAGAAATCTTTGTCTAACCCAATGGTACAAAGATTCTTTATTTTTTTCTCTCTCTAGGAGTTTGGTCCTAAAATCAGGAAGTATTATAATAAGGTTATTTTGGGAAAAGGAGCTAAAATATATATATAAGAATTTGATAAGGAAAAAAAGATGATTAGCATTCTTAGAGGAAATATTCTTTGATTAAATCATTATCCTACTATCATTTTTCTTGGATTTCATAATATTATATTTGGCTTACGGCTATCTTAGAAATTCTAACACTTAGAAAATGTCAATATGAGTGCAATTAATGCACATTGGCACACTGTTGTTTTTTCCTAGTGATTTTCAGGAAATCTTAGAGATCAGTATGGATCACTAAGTGCCTGTTTGAATATACTGGTAGATATTAATTATAAAGACAAGTGAAATTAGTATTTTGATCAGGTAGAATATTTTTTCATCTTTGAGGTACATTTGGCATGTTCATTGGGTGGATTCTATAGAAATTTCTAGAATGTGTTCAGGTTGAAAATTCTCCATTTCTTTGTCACTCAATTGTCACTTAAATTATGAGAGTGAAAATTGTCACTTTTCATTTAAAAATGAAAGCAGAATGTGAAAGTAATGCATCAGAAATAGTCTAATTACTAAATAAAAAGTAACTTCAGAAATTTTCTTAAGGCAGGAGGTTTTGGATCCAATTAGGCAAGCATGATATAAATTTGCTCCAAATTTGTACTTTACAAAAGGCATAAAGAAACAGCACTAGTTAAAAAAAAATTAGTCCATAGATGTCAGGATAAAGTTACAAAATAACTTCTTTTTTTTTTTCTTTAGAAAAGATAATTGAGAGAAAGAATAAAGTACCTGAGTGGAATCCATTGTATTTCATGACCAAGAAAACTTCAATTGTACTATTTATTAGTTTACACTGTGGCAGTTCTGCCCCTATTTAAAAGGACATAGAACTCATTGTGTAGCACCCCAGAAACATGGGAACACGAGGAGAAAGAGGCAGCCATCATCCAGAAAACAAACAGTGAAATGAATTGCTATTTGTCACCTTTCTAACTGTTCTGTTGACCCTTAGTCCCCATTTACTCTGAGTGGTTTCATGCACAATTCTTAATAGAGTACAAAAGAAAAAAGCAATGCCTGCATTTTTAGAATGATAGTCATCCTCCAAAGGTTGCCCCTTTAAGGTAAAGAATTGTAACTCTGTCATCTTTGTGGTCAAATTCCTTTTCCTCTTGGAAATAAAAGAATCTCTTTGAGTGCAATTTTCTTTCTTTCTCATCAGCCATGAGTGATGAAAGACAGTAACAAATGGAATTAGACTTTCTTTCTGCCTATCCTTAGATCAAAAACTCCAGAGGTAAATCAGTTTGTCAGCCATTTTTCCCCATCAAGACAGACAGCATAAGGTTTGCATAATTCCCAGTAAGTTCCCACCCCAACATAATTAGGAGTGTGAATACCCAGCGGATCAGCTCTACTGTGAGGACATGATGATCTGTGGAAGAGGTCAGTAACACTGAGTGCATGCTATCTCCAATGCATTTATGTGCGCCCTTTCGAGAAGGTGAGGACATGGTAACTAATGGCATGCTTTCTTCTTCCACAAAAATGTAGTATTTTAAAAGGTCTATCAGGAGCCAAAATGTTTAACACTTGTGTAATTCATCAACCATATTCAGCAAACATTTTTCAAATCATAATAAGGGGCAAATCATTAGGAGATACGTAAATAAGAAAGTAAGAAAGAAAATATGGATACTTCTTTGTTTCTACCAATTGCACCATAATGCCCATCCTATAAGGTAAGAACCTTATGAATGTAAGATGAGGAAGGTCTCAAATCTGTTCACACAGCTGCAGTATGCTTGTTAGATACCCATAAAAGAGTGAAAGAGCATAGGAGGTGATATCTTGCACAAGCATACTCACATATAAAAGATATCTCTCTATATTACATAGAGAATAAACGGTGAGATTTTTTGTTTGTTTGTCTTGTTTTTGCTTTTTAATTGAAGGGATGACTGTAGACTAATACGTTACTTTCTTTTCTTGTTGACCCATACTTTTCTATGAGATTTTGGATTTGGTTAAAGGCCAGTATTATGGGCACAATTTGTGTTTAAGTTTAGAAATATATTATGGCTGCAACTAGAGAAATAGTCTATACCACAAACCATAGTAACCTGTACGTGCTTTAAACCCAAGATTCGGAACGGATTTATGCTCTCCCATAACCAAACCAAGTGCTCAGTCATGGGGATACTTGAAGAAATCCTGTCAACTAGCACAGTGATCATTTTCTAAGGTTTACTGGGCATTAACATTTTGCTTGAGGTGATTTTTTTCTTTCATATTTTCTTTTCCTTTTCTTTCTTTTTCTCGTTTTTATGATTGACTTAAGATGAATAGCCTCATCACAAATTAGTTCACATTTAACAGGCAAATCAATTTGGCTGAACCCTTTTCCTTCTAGTATAACCACCATTTGTTTGACTTCATTAGCTAAATCAATTTGCCACTCATTTTGATGCTGCATAACTAGGTTTTTTTAATAGCTAGCCCCTGTGTGATGTGGAATTACAAAAATTTCAAAAGTTAAAGAAATCCCGAGACTTTATTGCAGAACAGTTCTGTAAAGGGGTAACTAGAGATCTTCCCTGTTCATATGAAAAATGAAGCGTCAATGGTACTGAACTCTCAGTAATAGGGAAGATATTATAGTTTGTTTTGTTTTCTTGTATTGATTTTGTTTTTAAAATATGGAGAAGGGTTTTTGTTAAGTAATTCATTCTTTCTGACTAAAGAGATGTCTGAATTTAGGAATTATTCTGTCCACAGGGGAATGAAAGGACAGTAAATGGGATCACCCAGGAACCAAATAGGAATTGGCCTCATCAGCAGAGAATGGTCGATCAAATGAAAGATGATCATTTTTATTATATTTTAGAGCATAATTCTCAATACCAATGACTACAGAAGGGACACCTGCTAAAGGAATAATTCAAATAATGGCCCTCATCTAAATTGCAGAACACTTAATAAATGTACATAATTTTCTTAGTTTTAAGGTTTCTTCCAGAATTTCCTCCTTAAAACATGAGAGTGGCTTCTACTAATCTGCTAACAATAGCTATCCAAGTGGAGAAACAAATTACAAATGAATATTGAGACAGAAACTCAGAAAACACCTGAATGGTCCTCTTCAAAGTCTTCTATTTCCCTCTCCTGAGGGAAGCATGAGTACTTGGTTGAGATTATAAAGTACTTATATTTAATATATAGCCATGCATATATTTTTCTCTTCATATAATTGTACTTTTAGTTCATATAAAATTGTTGATTTTTTATTATATTCAAGAAAAGCAATATGAATTCAGGGCTATGAACATCAAAGTTTGACAGCATTTGTTCCACCCTTCCAGGTGTTTGCTTATCTCAAACATGCTTTCCAATTCTTATTCCTGTAAGTGAGTGGTCAGGGGTAAAACTGAGTATGTTATTTTTTCAAATGGCATTTTAAATAAAAGGGCTATATATAAAGATGGGCATTGTCATATAACTTCTCTACAGTGAATGAAATTTTCAGGATCAAACTGGTAGAATTAATAAAATGAAAATTATAATACATTTTGAATACTCATGCTTGCATTTTCTCTCATTAGAATAACAAACTATGAGCAATGGATTGACTACCCAGAAACTGCTCTTGAAGGAAAGAGAGAGAAAGAGAAGTTATTTACAGGCATGGTTCATTTTTATTATCAAAAAAATCTGTTGCAACAACTCACAGTCATTGACTACAATATTTTTTAAGAAAAATGAGCAACTTACATTAGTACAGTTTTTATATGATTACACTTACAAAAGATGTGAAGATATGTGATTACTTAAATATTGTTCAAAGTAAGGAGACACAGGGCACCTGGGTGGCTTGGTAGGGCAACTGCCTTCAGCTGGGGTCATGATCCTGGAGTCCTGGGATCGAGTCCCACATTGGGCTCCCAGCTCTGTGGGGAGTCTGCTTCTCCCTCTGACCTTCTCCCCTCTCATGCTCTCTCTCCTTCTCTTTCAAATAAATAAATAAAATCTTAAAAAAAAAAGTAAGGAAATACAGTCCAGTGTTTAGAATGTTTCTCCTTTTTTCTTTATAATTCCAAATGTCTTTTTGTGATACTTATTGATGTACGTATACATACATACACATATATATACATTTGTTGATATACACAAATGATGTTATACATATCTGCACACACAAGAATATTAAGGGAGCTACTCATTTTTTAAAAAGTGTCCAAAAGTGAAAATTGGACACTTTCACCTTGCTTGGACAAGTTGGCAGGAATTGATCTAAATCCCAGGAAGCATATATCTTAAAAGGGAAAAGAAATTATTAACTGGTTGATGTGATCTGAAAATATGTGCTGGCAGAACATCAATTTAACTCAGTAACTAGCTAAAATCCAAGGTCAATAAAGAGACATACATTTATATATTTATATCTTGTTAAAAATTTGATTAGGTAATCTTCAAATACACAATGGAAATAATAGAATATGCTGGTATGTCGCTCCTCACTTGTGCTACAAAGCTGGCAAAACAGCGTGTAACAGTAGCAGTAAGTTTTTGAAACATGTTTCTAAAGCCCCAAAACAGAACAAAAATTAAAAGGATGTGTAATATGTAAGACACAATTCGTATATATATCACATACGTGTTTCTACCCACAAAATCCTAAAGAGCAAAGTTTTATGTACTGACATACATCATCCATGCATTTTTATCTTGACACAGAAAAAGACTGGGCCAAAGCTCTCAGAAATCAAATGTGAACTCATTTTGAAATACCAGCAGTGTTTGAATTTTAAATTAACCTATTTACAATGAAACTATGCCTGCTGATTGCCATCATCTTCAGGAAAATTAACAGTAACGATCATTGGTGTCATAATGCAATTTCCCCGCAAAAATCACATAGGCTTCATTACTGTTTACATAAATTGTCATAAATACCAATTATGGCTGAACATAAAATGTAATGCTCTTTTTTTAATCATAATCAGACAATTGTTCTTCTAATTCATATGCTAGGGGAATAGGGTTTCGATTCAACCTTTGTTGCGAAGGAAGCGTCTCGATGGTAGTTGGTTTTGCGCGAAGTGCTGGTTGGCTTCTTGTCAAATCATTCACTCTCCATTTGGATCATGTAGTCCTTGTCCCTGTTCGGTGTGTCCTCTAATATACTGGGAAGAACATGGAGTCGTGCTAATGGCAGATGAGGGATATAGACACTGAAAGTGTCCTCTAGACTTCAGCCGAGAGGTGGCTTCCGGGGGGATTTATAACAACATTTGGTGTAATTACGTGGAAGCCCCCATAAAGGAATAATGCAATAACAGACCTGTTAGAGGAGCCCATTTGCCGCACCAATTCCAGCTTCCCCCATAGGTCAGCAGGACAAATAGCCAGTAAAGGCAATGCCCTGTTAAATGGCTAATTTTCAAAACAAATAAGAGTTAAGTTGCTGGCAGGGGAGTAGGAAAAAAAAAATAAAGGCCAGGAAGAAGAGATTCAGCATCCTATCATTTTGGTCTCTAAGAAGGAGATAAATCAGCTAGAAAGGTTATTCAGACAGAAAGTCGGAGCAGGGGACAATTCTCTCTGAGGACAAAAGCCCTGTCTTTGCTTTCTGTAATCTGGCAAAGCAAAGGTGAGAATCACGCCGTTTGGGGCCTATTTCATCTCCCCGTAGAACTCTCTGTACCTGTCTACTTGCTTATTCTTTGGCCTTTCTTCTTTTCGACCTGCTTACTCCTAAAATGTAAAAATAAAGTCTGTGTGAAGTTCCTATCCTCTTCTGATTCTGATTCTGATTTAAGGAGCAGTCCTTAAAAATTAGAATCAAAAGAAAAATCAGTCCATTGATTCTTTAAACAAAGCTGTCCACGTGGCTTGGTGACCACACACAACTGCAAGTGACTGGGAACTATGGGGGGGGGGTCACCCGCTGCTGTTCCTCCCCACACCTCAAGTTTGGGCAGTCGCTATTATGTTAACGAACCCCTGTGATCTAACCTAGCTCTACCCCATTCTATCCTAACTGATTAAAGCAAGCTATAGTGATATGTCCAGTCACATTTAATGAAACAAAATGAAGACAGTTGATCTGAGAAGAAAATCATAAATAAAGCTAGTAGGGATCTCCTCTGTCTGAGAAATCAAAGTGGAGTGAACAGAAATCCAGTGAAATTAGCTGCTGTTGTTTCACTGTGTAAACTAGGGAAATGCAAAAGGTAAACAAACAGCATCAGCAGGAAGGAGAAAATGGAACTTTTACTTTTTTTTCTTCTTTCATAATCTCATGCATTATCGGTAACAGGGTGAGACATTTTAATACGGTGTGATCATCATTAAAAGGCAGATATTTATCTTATCACAGTGCATTAAACTCCCAGAAGGAAATGGGAAAAGAGTGAGTGAGAGACTCTCATGAACTATCTAATGAAACACTGTGTTTGTAGCTTTTCTTCATTGTTTTTCTCACAAAAATAAAAAAATTAAAAAAAAAAAAAGAAAGAAAGAAAAGAAAAAAAAGCAAGCAAGCAAGAAATCTGATGTTGGACAAAACTGGTTCCAAGCAAGCCCAGACTGTACCCCGAGCCTGTGCATTTTGAGAAGTCTCTACTGTGTTCTGACTTTGTTTAATAATTTCTAATTATGTTCTACAACACAAAATTAAATATTTCTATCTCCATTGTGTGTACTTATTCATGAGCTGGGCATTAATCGTAAAACAATGTATCTTGTTGTTTATTTATACCAGATGTGAGTATTTATGTTGCTCTGTTCAGGGTTCCCAGCTAGGTCTTTATTTGTATACTGAGCCGCCTGGTTTTGCATGAAAATGGTTTCTGAGCTCTGGAGTTCATCTCCACTCTTGTGTTTAAAACAACAACAACAACTTTTTTTAAGAGGAAGAATTTATGAATAACTAAGAGATTTCTGCTGTGGCTCCCCTGGTCTCTCATCAGCAGGGCAGCCAGAATACGTTTTGGGGACCAAGAAAATTCAATTTGGGATTTGCTTCACAGTTTACAATGCTGGCTTCTTGCAAACAAAAGCTGCCTGGGCCATGGAGAGCTTTTCTTCTGAAACACATTTGCATACTGTTAATTTTCTATTTATTTATTGACTTTTAAAAATGTATGAGTTTGTTGGGGTGGAGGAGAAAGTACTTCCAGAATGTCTTTCTGTATCTGGCTCCATGTTACCTAACACAGCAAGTGACCATAAGAATCCCCTAATAGACTTTTTTTAAAGAAGATCTTGTCTTTGCCATTTGATTAGCGTAATCAACAATATATCAAACCTAACTTTGGCATTAAAGTTGTACAAAATGTAAAAAGTCTTCCTCCTATGCTGTCCCTCATCCTCTCAATTCTCCTGCCCAGGTCAATTTCTGTGTGCTAAGAGATTTTTTTTTAATCTATGAAAAACATAAATGCATATTTCTTCCCTCTTAATCCAAATTCTAGCATATTTACTGTCCTTCACTTTTTTCCTTTTGACATTATATCTTGAAGATTGTTCCCTACCAGGATATTTAAAAAGCCCTTCTCATTCTTTTTTATAGCTATATAATATTCCACTATATAGATATGCATACAGTATTTAATTTAAGGACTGTGTTTTATTTCTAACCTTAAATCCGCTGTATGTGGCACAATGATTGCCCCATAGGACGTTTTCAATAAACACTTGCAGATCTACAGAGAATGAATACCTGGTTAGTTCACAACAATCTGGTGACATGGTTCTTTGTCAGTGTGAGTTTGTGACCAGATAAACATGATCCCTTCTTAAGTACTGTGCTGAAGAGTAAAGGGTGACTGATTTAATTATTTTCAATATCCAGAAATATATTAGTCTGGAAAGGGCATTTCCTTTGATGGCATAGGTAAATGTCAAAGTGGGGAAAGTATCTCCATTTTGCTATCATGCCTGAAGACAGAGGATGCACAATGGGGGGCCTCCCGAGAAACTCTAGTTTACAGGCATGTTTTATTTTGATTAATTAATATATCAGAAATAGTTGACATGATTAACTCATTTTCTTTGACAGCTTAAATCATTATCTGTCTGGACCCAGTGGGCATTTAAGTTTCCCATAATGGACTCAAGGAATGGACCCACAGGGAGATTTTGAGTCAAAAACCTGTATCTGACCCTAAATAGGATAAATGCTCCAATAATGGCAATGATTACTGTGATGGTAATGTTAAGATAGCCAGAGAATATAAATTCCTCATATTAGGCATTGGACTTCTTTGTCTTCTAACACCTTCAGATATGCTTGGCTTTACTCAATCATACAGACACTTAGTATCATTCCCAGGTCATGAGTGAAGAGTTCAACACGACTGCATTGTTAAAAGGAGTCTGGTGCCTCCTATAAATGGCAGGAATTTGTAACTGTGTTAGATGGAATAATGTTGGAATGCTGGAGGATCTGGAGGACTAACCCAACATAAATGTTAAAATAGGATGTTGCATTTCTAGTTTCCTGTTCAGCAAGTAAGGAGCTTGGAAGTCATCACTCCCTCCCAACAATAAGTACAAAGCTAAACAAAGTAAAAAGAAGCAATTTTTCTTCAGTCTATCTATCACAGCACTGAAGTAAAAGGCATTTAAATGGCTAGGGCGCCTGGGTGGCTCAGTGGGTTAACCTCTGCCTTCGACTCAGGTCATGATCTCAGGGTCCTGGGATCGAGTCCCGCATCAGGCTCTCTGCTCAGCAGGGAGCCTGCTTCCTCCTCTCTCTCTGCCTGCCTCTCTGCCTGCTTGTGATCTCTCTCTCTCTGTCAAATAAATAAATAAAATCTTTAAGTAAAAAAAAAAAAAAGGCAAATGGCTGTCTCAAAATTATAGAAACAGACATGCAGATACAGAGAATCACAATTTACCAGAGCAGAAACCCATGAGCTCCATGGGAACTTATACAAAGGTAGGAAAACCTAAACTAATTGATGAATTGCTAGAGACTCTGTGCAGACAAGTTGAGGAGTCAAAAGCTTTGGGGGAGGGGGCAACTTGGGGGGAGGGGCGAGCTTTTGTGAGGCCTCCAAGAGTGCTTTTGTTTACCTCCAGGAGCTCTAACAAGCTCTCACAGTGCAGATTAGAGAAAAAGCCTCTCATTCTTCCTGCAGAAACATGGGTAAAGTAACCGTTTTGAAATTTGCCAGAGCATGCTGTTCTTCCTAACAACGTCTGCCCTCAAGAGAAGGCCTTTTATGACCCTAACCTACAGGGGTTTTATCGGAGCCTAACCAACCAGGGAAGTATACAACTTTATCCTTTATCCACCTAGAGGTGCGAAAGCAAAACAGAAAAACTGAGAAGCACTTGAGAAGGTCACAGCCCAAGTGCACAGGCTCACTAAACAACCAAGACCTGATCTTGGGGCTCTGAATACTTCCCCTCCTCTACACCTCACCGCCACCTCACTAAAGGCCTCTTTACCACAGCTCCTTTGACCCCAAAATCATGTCTAGCTTTTGGCAAAAAGTTACAAGGCATACTCAAAGGCAAAAGGCAGTTTGAGGGGACAGAGAAAACACCAGAAGCAGACTCAGATATGGCAGCAATGTTGGAATTATCAGACCAAGAATTTAAAGTAATTATGATTAATATGTCAAGGGCACTAATGAAAGAAGATGTTGCTTAATGATCTGGAGATTTATGAATTGGGTAGGTATCCCATTGCCTTATACATTGTGCAATGTGTGTTTTTGACTGACCTTGGATACCTCTTGGAGGGAAAGGAAAGTTCAGGAAGGGAAGAAGAAAACCTATTCAAGGGTAGGCAAAGACAAAATCATCCCAGAGTGTTGAGGTGCCTGTTGACAAAATGACCCTCTTAAATGCAGGGCAAATCTACAGGTGACATGTGTCACCTGGAGGTCATGAGGGGAGGAACCTGGGAGCTCAGGTGTCAATCTGCCGGCCACAGGAATTATAATGTGTGGTCCCCCTCCCACCACCAAACTTCTGATCCTTCACTTCCTTTCGCTTCACTTAGTTTCCCCAGGGCTGTCTGAAGATCTACTGCTGGGACCTCATCACACTCGAATTCCCCAGAATACAGGCATTCTTCATGCAAGCAGAGGCCCTAAATATTGATTTCCACATAATTTAAGTGCCATGATTTGTGTTCTCAAGAAGATAGGTCACCAATTAAATGCTTTGTGTTTCTCCTTTCCTGCCAATCATTTCTCAAAAACAAAACACAATCAAAAACAAAAACATAACAAAAACCAAAAGGGTGCCAACCATTGGCATGTCCACCATTTCTGTGCTCTCATAACTGCATCCTTCAGGGAGGAAGGTGAGGAAAAAGTCTACCCTGGCATCCACACCTAAGTTTGCTCAGGAAAAATGTAGACAGTTAAGTAGAGACTCATGGCCTTTTAGAAGACAGATCGTAACTCAGAAAGCACTTTGGAGTCTGGTATCTTCTACTAGTAACAATACCAGTAATAATCAGACTGTGAGGATGAGAACTGTCAAAAAGGAACACTATTCACCCCGACTCACTGACTCAGTTCTAGAAAGGGCGGGGGAAGTGCAGCGCGGGGCTTTTACCTCCAAGTCTCTGGTTTGATTCCAGATATAATGAGAATGACCAAATGTCACTCTAATTAGAAGGCAATAAAGTTCCATAGCAAAATGAATTCCACAGTTTGAACTTGCTTCAAGGGGACATTTATCTTCATTGTGGAATGTGCATACTTGGGGCTCGGTGGACATTTCTGTTTTAAAAAAGCTCGTGCTATCACAAGTGTGAAGATGGAAACCTTTGCCTGGTTCTGAGTGCTTGGGACTTGCCTGGAACAAGAAGCCCCGGCCTCTAGGTGCAAATTCAGCCTAGCCTGGCCACTGTTCCAGACTGCTTTCCTATAGTTGTTCCTAGAGAAGAAAGGACAGAAAAACTCCCATGATGGATTGTGGAGGTGATAAAGTTCCTGAAAATTAGACCTGCTAATAGGGTAAAAGTCTATTATGGCTTGAAATCTCCTAAGGTTTTATACTCCCCCTGCCCCTTTCTCTCTGTTTTTAATTGAAATACGAAATTCTGTAGGGGATATAGCCAATTGAGTCGATAAGTCAAAAGCTTAGGCATGCAGCTTATTTTGTCCAGGAGGAGCAGGGTTTTTGGGTTTGTTTGTTTGTTTGTTTGTTTGTTTTTAATCCCCTCCAGCTTCCAGGATGGTCTGATGGTCTGTCCCCTGCCCAGTGGAAGGGCTCTCATAGGATGCAGTGGCTTTCCTCTTATAGAAGAATTTTGTGGCCATTGAATCAATGAGTCCAAGAGCCATGGGTATATGGAACCCTAGAAATTAAAGTTTCCTTTTTTCCCAATTATGATTGGGAAAAAACTCTGCCTTGCTCAGAGTTGCAATTAAAATGAATGCATACCCTTCCTCTTTTGAATATGCAGCATGTTGGTAGGACCAGCTCTAGGAGCCAGACACAGAGCCAGAAGACAGAGTGAGAGAGGCAGCAAAAATGGTGACATCTCCCAGCAGACTGTGATAAAGCCAACTTGCAATGTGAGAGACAGTAAAAAAACAGAGAACAAAGTTGGTACTGCATGACCCATAGATATGTCATTTTACTCTGTCTTTCCATTAAAATGGAAATGTTATCTGATTTGTCTCTCTTATAGGATTCTAGTAAGAAATAAATGCACTATTACATGTGAATGTGCCGGGCAAATGATTTAAAAAGTCAACCAATCACTCCCCTATATCTAAAACAGTGTGAGCACAGATAACTAAAAGTCACAAATAAACTCAGACTGCAAAAGTAAGAATCTGCAAGCTGAAGCTGGTAGTTTAGATTGGTTTTCACATGTGTGTATATTTCACCTCACCAACTTTTGGAGAAGTAGCGTGACATAGTTGTATTTGACAACCCAGCCTTCCTGAATTCAAACCTTTCCTCTGCCATGAGACATGGAGTAAGTTCTTTTTCCTTAGATACTTTTCTGTAGAAAGGTGGTAATTTGGGGAGAACTTTCAGAACACTACCTGGGCAGAGTCAGCGTTCAGCTGGCATTGGGTATCCTTTCTTCCTCAAGTGAGTTTTATGTATTCCTGCCCCAATATGTTTTATTACACTCTCCTCCCTCTTTCTGATATGTTCTTCTGCCCTGTATATTTAAAACTGATGCTTTGATTTCCTTTGTGTTTGCGAGTTTTTCCCTGACTCTTCAAACCTGTAGCCGTCTCTCCTCTCTGAGCTCCTGAAGTACCTACTGATAGTCCCTCTGTTGGAGCTGAATTATAGACTGTCTGTTGATATGATTTTTTGTTGTTGTTCATTTCATTATTTTCTAGGAATCAGCATTAGCAGTAGGAATTAACTTAAATCTTGGCATCGACAGGCAAGGGATTGAGCTGTTGGTCCATCATCCTCAAGACTTTCATTCAATCTCTCTGAGCTTTATTATGCCAACCTTTAAAGTGTAGATGATGATGATAATAATAATAATAATACCTACCTCACAGGTTAGAGGATCAACAGCAGAAGTTCTACAAAAGTGCTTGATGAAATTGATTTACTGCTTATATGTGCTCTGGTATATCCAAATGAGATATAAGATCTTCAAGAAATGAAGTGTTGTATATCTCAGAGTCTTAGAGCATCTGGCAGAATATTTTGTGCCTACTAGATACTCAATAAATGTCTACTGATATTTAAGTTGATACATTGAATAAACACATTAATTAACAGAGATAGAGATTGAATACGTTTTCATGGCATGAATGGGAATAATTAGAAGAGATACATAATACATGAGGTAAATAAATGGTGCCCTAAAATCATCCCAAAGAAAGGAATTGAGCCGTGACTGAAAGCTAAAAAGTGGGTTCCATGGTGTAATGGTTAGCACTTTGGACTCTGAAAACTAAAAAGTGGGCACCTGGGACAACTGGGTGGCTCAGTGGGTTAAGCCTCTGCCTTTGGCTCAGGTCATGATCCCAGGGCCCTGGGATCGAGTCCCGCATCGGGCTCCCTGCTCAGCAGGGAGCCTGCTTCTCCCTCTGCCTGCCTTCTGCCTGCTTGTGCTCTCTCTCTCTGATACATAAATAAATAAAACTTAAAAAAGAAAAAGTGGACACCTGGGTAGCTCAGTCAGTTAAACATCTGCCTTCAGCTCAGGTCATGGCCCCGGGGGCCTGGGATTGAGACCCGCATTGGGTTTCCTGCTCAGCAGGGAGTCTGCTTCTTCCTCTGCCTCTCTCCCTCCCCCCAGCTCCTGCTCTCTCTCTCTCTCAAATAAATAAAGAAAATCTTTAAAAAAAGAAAGTTAAACAGTGTTGGTGTATTTGTGGTATGTGTATGTGTGTATGTGTGTGTAGGGAGAGAGAGAGGAGAAAGGCTTAAAAACTGAGAGAATAACTTAATTTTAAAAAGGCATTGAAATTTAAAAAATTAAAAACTTAACTTTTAAGTTAAGTCTCACTCCAAGAGAAGGAGGCTAAGGGTAGATATTCTCTCCTCACTGTGTTAGGCATATTTCAGAAATAGAAGAACAGAGGATGAATGTATCTACTTTCTGCCACTGGATTTCCATGCTGATGATATCAAAGGATTCTGTGCATTTTTACCCTCAAAATGGACACTGTTCTCTCTTTTCCTTCCCTCCTCTGTCTCTTCCTTTTCACTTCATTAACTAATCCTAAGTTCACCTTTGTTCAAATTATGGAAAAAATGGTTTAGTTGGTACTTCAGTTCTGGCTTTGAACCATTTCCCCCACTTCAGAGTTGCTTTTTTCCACTCAAAAATAAGTAAATAAATAAACTTGATTCATCTGAAGCTGACAGTTTAAATAATTGGGTCTTGGGCATGACATGACCAAACAATGAGTATATTGACTCTTCTAGTTGGGGTAGAATGGGAATGTACTTTGGCCTGATTACACCACTAATTTTTTAAGGGGTATAGAAATGAATTAGAAGCATCATGCAGGCTGGGTATTAGTATAAATAGGCCTTCCACAAATTAGTGTTCTAAGAATGAAGCCCATCATCATAGATCTATACATTCTAGCTTAAGAGTCAGATGCTTAGAAGACTGGAGAAAGCCTTGTACCTGGAATAAGAAATTCTTTTTTCTTTTTTAAGATTTCTTTTTTTTTTTGTTTTTTTATTTACTTGCCAGAGAGAGAGAGAGATCACAAGTAGGCAGAGAGAGGAAGAAGCAGGCTCCCCACTGAGCAGGGAGCCTGATGCGGGCCTCGATCCCAGGACCCTGGGATCATGACCTGAGCTGAAGGCAGAGGCTTTAACCCACTGAACTACCCAGGCACCCTGGAATAAGAAATTCTTAAGAGCAGTGTTTTCAGTGCTAAGAAACCCAAATTCCTCCTGTTTAAAACTAATATTTTCTAAAACCCAGTGTAGTACCCTTAAATGAAATTCAAGTATATATAACTTAGAGCATACATAGATTTTTTTTAAAAAAAGTAACATCCAAACTTTAGTTTTAAAATTAATAAAAGGAATATAATATACAATAAGATAATATTTATTACAATATTTAAATGCACTAGTAGAACTACACTAGGAAACATAGTAAAGTGGTTGGAAACATAGTAAAGTGGTTGGATGCTTCCACCATACATAGAATCTTTATGAATGAATCAAGTACAAATTATGTTAACGCACCATGTGGCATTGGCATTCAAATACCAGGAGTGGTATTGTCATCAGTGAAATGATTTTCTAAAATGACAGAAAACTCTTGATAAATTTCTGAACAAAGCAAAAATGATGTTTCTTTGATTTGCTAGATAGTTGCATTTATGAAAAAACTGGCGTATATTAAAATTGATTTTGTACATGTATAAAGCAGGTGTAGGGTCTAGGCTTTTACACATGAAAGACTGGGAAGGCATTCAAAATTTCTGTGGGATCTAGGATCTGTTTTTGCATGTGATTTTCCACACATAGCAATAGATGAGTTTCTTTTGGTTTCCAACAACTAAATTTCAGTAGCAATCACCAATATTTTTAACAACAAAAATGTCCCCAGAGAGCTGTATTGACTCCATTGAGAATCATTGTTTGGGGGAGTGGAAAACTCATGTACAAGGAGAATGTACTATAATTTATATATGGGTAGGGCCTTTCTAGGATATCTGGGGTCAGTAAGAAACATCAAGGTTTCAGAGAGTCGGAAAAACTAGAAACAGGGCAGACGGGTTCATCATGACATGGAGGATAGCTGTGAGACTCCTGGTCCCATCTCTCACTGTACTCAGTGCCCACACTCTCTGACAAAAGAGTTTACGAAAGCTACATTCTCCAGAGAGGGATCTCAAACCATCACTGAGTAAATTTGGGACACTCAGCTGATCTAAATAATTCAGATCAAAACATAAGAAATGAATATGACTTTTTCCTAAGAGCAGAATTATATCTTTGGTTAACTTTTATGAGTTTTTGTTCCAGTTCTGTACTTCACTTTGTGATAAATGGTAATCATGAAATCTCCCACTAGGGTCAATCCAAAGTGAACTGAAAAACGGTTTCCTCAGGACACCTTCCTTTTCTCCATCTTTAAGAGTAAAACCATCTCACTGAAATGTCTTCCAGCCCAGACTCTTCTGGAATAGGATTTGCTTTATACCACCAGTCCCAGTACCTCTCAGTTGAATACCTTCTGGACCAGGAAACTCACTTTTTGATTCAGGTTAGTATAACACACATTTGGGAAAAACATTTAACTCTTTAATCACTCGCTTAATTGTAGTCAACTCTGGTCACCTGTCTCAGGATCTCAATCAGTAACATTTTGCCATGAAATTTTCATTGTACTCTAAGCATCACACTATTGTGCGCTGTTTCTCTTACCCTAGCCATAACCTTCAAGGTTCGATCTTTGCACTAGCCATGCAGGAATGAAGATGAATGAGTCATATCCTCTCCTTTATTTTCTGATGCCATATGTCAGCAAAGCAAGCAAAAAAAAGATTTTTTTTTTGTGAAGCCAAGACAAAACAATAGCTTTCTCTAGTTTTCTTCTTCCCTGGCAAACATAGGCATTAGATAGCATAGATGTTAGATTAATAATAGTAGGAATCTTTATGGATCAAATTTGACACCTTTGATGCTTACCCCAATTCTAAGCAAATTTTTTTGTCCCTAGAAGAATCCTTTTTAATGACATGGAGAACAGCCCAGTGAAAGGTCTTTCACTTAGACATTTCCCTTTGATAGGCATTTTCAAAAGATTCATTTCAGGGGCCTCTTTGCACATCCCAAAAGTGTCTGAGCCTCCATATGCTAGTAGATGTCTGTTTATTATCTCTTCACTTATAGCATACATGGCATAATTCAGTAATTAGCAAAATAAATTGATATTTTATTAATCATGTTTTATGTCATTGAATACTGTAGGATATAATATATGCCATACATTCAATTAACCCCAAAGATATACATTCAAAAAAATATATATGTATAATTTATTTGTCTAAACCTGTCTGTTTATTTTACATATTGATTCTAGGCCCTTTGCAATGGCTTTCCAGCTTTCTCAGCTTTCTTTTTCCATGGCCGCCCTTAAGCCACCTGTCAGTCTCAGGAGGGTCATTATGCCATGAAATTTATGAAAACAAAGAAGGTTGAGGAGCAGTCAGCAGACATGTATTTCCTCGTGTCTTTCATTACACACACAGAGAAGCTTGGTTTTTGATTCACCGTTCTCTAGCCTCAGGAAAGATTACAACCACTACCACCACAAACGTTTATTGCAAAGGTACAGCATTTCTGGCACTGTGATAAAGTATCCAAATAGTTTTTTTTCAATTTTCATAACAGATCTATTAGGTAGGTTTAATTATTATTGCCAATAAATAAATTGAAGGGTAGAAAATATAAATAATTTCCCTAAGGTCGACTGCTAATAAGCATAGGGGCCAAGACTTGAAACCTTGTTAATACCAGAACCTTGTACTTGACCTCTTTCTTCTGCTTCTAGAATTTTCTAGCAGGCAAAGATTCCCACTCATACTAGAAATTTCATTGGGGAACCTCTGCAGGGCTTTTCACTTTTCCTTGTTGATGCAACCAGAAAAAAATATGCAAGAAGAAATAAAATTTAGGTTACCTTCCTAACCAGGAGGAAAAAGGAGGCCTGCAAATGGTCGGGAACAATACGTTTTTTTTAAAAGGTCTTTTCCAGAATATAGAAGGATGAATTTTTTAAAAAGATTATTTATTTATTTATTTGACACAGAGAGAGAGAGAGATCACAAGTAGGCAGAGAGTCAGGCAGAGAAAGAGGAGGAAGCAGGCTCCCTGCTGAGCAGAGAGCCCGATGCGGGACTCGATCCCAGGAGCCTGAGATCATGACCTGAGCTGAAGGCAGAGGTTAACCCACTGAGCCACCCAGGCGCCCCGGAACAATAAATTTTTATTAACTAACTGCTCCAGCTTCCACAGGTAGCTGCCTAAAATTTTGGTAGGTCCTGAGAGAGCGCTTCCATGAGATTTTGACCAAGAGGGAAACCATAATATGTCTTCTGGGGCTATTCTGGAAGGCCTTACACAAGATGCCTCTAAGTTAGAAGTTTCTGCTTATGAGCAGTTCAACCTGAGATAGAATTGAATTCTAGACAGGATTTAATTTTACACAGTTTTAATTCTATGTAATTTTGTAATCAAAGTTTTTTTTTAACAACAGAGATTGTAATGCTAAAAAGAATAACCTGTTTACTCCATTGTCTGCTTTCTGAAGTTTCAATGATTCATTCCTCCAAACTACACCCCTAATTTTGCACATGTCTAAATTTTCACACTTTAAAGTAGGATAGACAACATGATGTCCTTCGGTAAGTGAATGGATAAATAAACTGTGGGCATCCAGAAAACAGAATATTTTTCAGCACTAAAATTAGCTACTAAGCCATGAAAAGACATAGAAGAAACTGTAATGAATATTACTAACTGAAAGAAGTCAATCTGAAAAGGCTACATACTGTATTATTCCACCACATTCTGGAAAAGGCAAAACAAGGAAGCCAATAACAAGATCCGTGGTTGCCCATGGTGGGGAGATAAATAGATTGAGTACAGAAGTTTTTCAGGTGGTGAAAATACTCTGTACAATATTGTAATGATGAATATACGTCATTATACATTTGCCCAACCCATAGAATGAATGCACAACCCTGAGAGTGAACCCTGAGGAAAACTACAGACTTTGAGTGATTATGATGTGTCCAAGTCAGCCTCTCCCTGGTAAACAACATACTGTTCTGGTTAGTAATATTGCTAATGGAGGAGGCGATGTTTATGTGGGGTCAGGGTGTTTGGGGAACATCTCTATACCTTCCTCTAAATTTTGTTATAAATCTAAAACTTCTTTTTAAAAAGTTAAGCCTTAAAAAATAAGGTTAGAGGTATTGTTTCTAACCTCTATGGCAAAGTATAAATGACTGTTACTGGGGCAGGTGTTTTGGTGAGCAAGGTGCATGCTATGGGAAGGAAGAAAGAGGGTAATTTTGTGAAAAAGTGAGACTCCAAGGAGAGGTTGGGCATGAAGAGCAGAGGCAAGGAATACGATATGTAGTTCCTTAAACTTTTCATGGGCTCTCTCCATAGTTTAGACTAAAGGAAGTCATGAACTCAGCTCATCTGAATCATTGTCATCAATCTCTTTTCCACAAAGATTTCTACTGTGTCCATTACTCTGGTATCTCCATGCTTCCTTATTATACTATCTGGACTCATACACAAGCCTTTGCTTATGTACTGTGTGATTCTTGGGTTTATATTTTATCTAATGAATTCAGCTTCAAGTAGAATAAAGACAATGCCCTCTATCTTTTTATATTCTCCACCTCATAAAGGACATTGCTTAAAAAGTCGATAAAGTCTTACTGAATGACTTCCTGATAGAACCAACAAACCAAAACAAAGAATGTGAAAATCAGAAGTGGATTTGAAGCCTAACACAAACTCACCCCATATTTTGAAACTCAGAAAAGTTAAACAACTTGCCCAAGGTCACACCAGAAGTTTGTAGCCATCCAGGACAAGAACTCAGGTGCTCTAACTCCTGATCCAGTATCCTCCATTATATCACGAGCTGTCTCATGGAGCCTAACAAATTAGGCCTCAGGAATGTCATATGTTTTCTATTGTCTTCATTTTTCTTTTAAATTTGGCACACAATTTTTGTTCATTGGACCATCTAAACTTCTACTTTTCATTGTTCAAGGGAATTGTCCCTAGAACTATCAACAAAAATGACAGGGATATCTATCCATCTACTCATTCATCCATCACACACTCCGGTGCAGTTATTTACATAGCACAGTGACACTGTGAGCAAACACATGTGGAGAAAAAGAGAAAGAGGAGAGGACAAAAAAGACATCTGGGATTTTTATGAGCTATTTTCCTTACAGTGTGCAATACCCAATAAGCATTATGTATACAGTAGGTGTATCTGTCACGGTCTGTATGATGCTTTGGTGATAGTGTATTAGCCATTATCGGTAGAGCCGTTACAAAAGCCACTACCCCGACTTCTGCTGAGGTGCATATGTTGGTACATTGTCAAATAGTTGCATGTGATGTAGAAATCTGCAACAGTTTATTAGACATTATTATACTTACAGAAAATAGTAGAAGCTTCTTGCCAAAGAGACAAATAGATTTCCAGAACTAGTGCTTCTAATTCACACTCTTAAACTGATATCTTGCACCAACTTGTTAATAAAAGAATCCTAGAGTGTGGTTCTGCCTTTGTTTCATTAATACCATTCTACCTACACAAACATATTCACATGTACATATATGATCACATACAAGGACACACACACATACACACACACACACACACACCCCTACAACATACACACTTTCAAAGGCTTAGGACTAGAATTTAAGACAGCTAAGCTAGTATTGAACTCCAAATGCAGCCCTCAGAAGATGTCTTGTCGCTTGTATTTTCTCAGAACACCTATTAAATAACTGAGCACATAGTCAGTGCTCAGCAAATTGACTGAAATATTGATTGTTCTTTAAAAAAGAAAAACTGTCATAATCTCTGCAGATCTATTTTATAACCAGGGAGAAATTCTAAGGCCATCAGATGATGATCAGTTTCTTCAAGGAAGTGAGTTAGATCCTGAAGGAAAGGAAGGTGATTGGGCAGTTACAGGATTTTAGATTGCTATTTTGTCTTTTTTTTTTTTTCAGACACTGTGTAAGATGGTAGTTGGAGAGAATGGAGCTTCTATTTCATTAATGATAATTGTATTTCTGTCCCATAAATCAGAGAGGGAACAAGTTAGCTCTCCCTCACACTGCTCCTTCTAATCTCTCCCATATCATTCCTCCACCCAAACGTGAGCACGCTGGGGTCCAAGCTGGACTTCAGTCAGAAAGACCCAGGATTTTCAAAAGGCTTTTGAAATCTTCCAACCCCGATCCCTGTGAAGAGTCAGAACAGATGCCTGTTCTCTCCCTAATCCAGTCACACAAAACAAAAGACAAAAAACCCAAACCCCCTTTCTTTATCTTCATAGATCCCTTCCTTTTTTCCTCCTTCTAAAAAGAAAAAAATCTTTATTACTGGAAGGAGAGAGAGAGAGGAGGAGAAGGAGAACAAATGTCCTATGTGGCTGGTCTGGAGCAGAAACGGCTATAGTTTAGGGCATGTGGATTATTTTTCATAGTTATGGGGTACAAAAATATTGGAGAGAGGAAGACGTGATTTTTATGGTTTTTTCAGGAGGTCATAAATTAGATCTCCTTAACATTCTTTAAGACATGTAATTAAACAACAGAATTTTTTAAAAAAATTTCTTCTGGCTGCTGAGCTGCTTCTTGTATGCAGTATTTTGGAAAGACTCAGCCATGTGATTCCTAAGTTCATAGTATTTAGACGTATGGACTTAGAGGTTGACCTTTGTAGGCATCTAGTCTTACCTCTCATTTAGGACTCACATGTCAACTGCTTGATTATTTAAGGATTTGGGGCAGGCCTCCAGTTGAGTACTTCCAATGCTGATATTTCATATTCAACTGAAAAAATTGCTTTGCCACAACCTCTATGCATAAGTTGTGTTCTCTGGAGATGCATGGAATGATTCCACTTCCTTTTTCTCTGTCTCCCACTAAGCTACATTATCAGTAAGTTTGTTTTTATATCCTTCAGTATGTTCTCCTCTATTCTGAATATCACTGGTTCTTTTAATATCTCCTATGGCATATTTCCAGACCTTCTAAAATGACTTTCCCTCTCATCTGAACATATTTCACGTGAGTATCATACCTAAGCTGTGACACATAACTAAATATAACACTCCAGAAGTTGTCTAAGTGTGATTGCAAGGGCTCACCAGACTATTCTTTTATTTTCTATTTTATTATTTTTTCTTGGTGTTATACCTCATTTCTCCTCTCACATGCTGTAGGCCAGGTCAAATAACCTTCCTAATCCTATGAGAAAGCTTGTACCCATGCCCTAATCTACACCCTTTCAGAGGTAGTTTGCATAGTCAGGATGATAATGAACTCTGGAGTGGGATCTAAATGGGTTTAGATCCCAGCTGGACCATTCATAGGCTAAAAGACTGTAAGAGAGTTGATTAATCAGTCAGTTTTTTCACTTATGCATTGTTTTAACCAATGCCCTACACACTCCTTTATGTATTCTACTCGGTTAAATGTTATCTTTCCAGTTTGGGCACTTTACTGCAGATATTTAAGGTGTTTTAAAATTTTAATTAAGCCATTCAAAGCTTTCATAATCGAAATGGTTCAAGCATTTATTCTTCCACCAGGTTTTCATCATCTGCCTGGAAGAATAATATGTCTTCTACAACCTCAATACGTTGAGTGGTCTGTGGACCAGCAGTATCAGCATCACATGGAAGCTTATTAGACATGCCACTTACTCTCGGTGTGACTTGGGCCACTTGCTTACGTTCTAAGTCTTGGTCTCTTCATTTGTAAGAGGACGATAATAATAGTACCTGTCTCTTAGCTTTATTGAGGAGATTAAACAAGGTAATCCATGTAAATAATTTAACAAAATGCTTAAAGTGTAGTAAGTGTCCTCTTCCTTTTCTGAATTCTTAAAATGCTTGCTATTTAGAGAGTTTGCTTTGGTTCACAACTGACTTTTTTGTACATTGTCTCCGTATTTATACTTTAAGTGCCTTGATGAAGGATATTATCCTATGCAGGTATTTCTTAAGCTATGAACAAGCTGTTTGTCTAGTGTTCATAGGTGAGAAATTTCGTGAGTTGGAATGCATTTTTCAGTACAATCTTAACCCAACCCACAAATGGTCAACTAAACAATGATCAGGCTGATAATAGTGATACTATAGTACTAGTACTACTACTGCTAGTCATACTGTAGTGTCTAACCACCTCCTATAATGATGTATCTATTGGAAAACCCATTTACTCTTCTTATGTGGCCTTCTTTTGCCTCAAGTGGATTAGTGTCTTTCTCTGGGAAATTTGGAAGGTAGAAGGCAGTGAGGGTGGGGTTTAGAGGCCCAGAAATCAAGCACATCCTGCTGATATGATTCCATGTATGTGCTGGTTATACCTATTGTTCCCTCAATTTTGAGGAGTAGGTGGCAAATTCCTGTATAAATAGATAGAAGCCCCAGCTTTAGAAGTAAAAGTCTTGGATTCGAGTCTCGGCTTTCATATTTACTAAACTTTGAACTTTATTCAATTTAAATTATCTGGACCTTCATTTCCTCAGAATTGTCAATATCAAATGAATATCAATAAATATTGTTTATAAATATATTTATAAACCCTTAACATCTAAGCAAATGAAGAAATAATAAGTGATGCTGATGATACCTTGACTCTGGTTCCTTTTCTACTCTTACAAAGATATTATGCACAATCTATACTTTGGAAATGCTTTATGATTGTTCATGGAAATTCCTGAGAGAGGTATTAGAAGGAACTAGTGAAATTGATTTCTGTCAGCACCACAATTGTTATTTATTCCCACCATTGACCCAATGGCCATATGATATCAAGGATGCTAAAAGCTGCCCTTAAGTAGCTCCCCCACTGGCCTGCTATGACGTTAAGTTGCTCTAATGGTATTATTCCTTAAGGGCTTCTAGTGAAGCCATAGTTCTTTTTTTTTTTTTTTTTTAAATCTGGGTCAGGGCTAATGTGTTATCCTAGGAGGGTTCATATATTAGCTAGTTAACATATTAGCAGGGGTTATTGTCTCTGATTAAGCCATTACCACCCACTGTCCTATAGCAAAGAGAAGGATCCTGGCGGATGGGGTACATGATGTCCTCATTTTGATGAAAGAGAGGTAAAATTAAAAGCTTAAGACTAAGTTTGGGACTAGCTAAATTTTTGGGACCATGGCTTCCAGGCACTAAATCAGAGATTGGGTCTCTAGAAGAGGCTTCAAGAAAAGTAAAACCCAATTTATTATCTTTTTCGAGGGCTAGAATTTGCTTACATGCTGAATTCCATATATAGTTCAGCATAGGATTTGTATAAAAATATTATATAGTAAAGCCCTTTAGATTCCTTTAAAACTTAAAATTAGTGCCTAAACCTCCTATCAGAGAGATTGCTTCCTTTATCATCAATACATAGAACTCGTTTGGGGAAATTTGTTTCAGTTTTCATTTAATTTCATATATATACATATATGTATATATATGTATATATATACACATTCATATTCACATACATCTATTCTAGAACAATTTTCATTTTAAAATAAAACATCACTTCTTCATGTTTTCTAATATTTTTGGGCCCTGGAAAAATTTCATCTCATAGACCTAAAGCTGTAAGATGATAATATTGAAATGCAAGTCACAAGCTTCAATTAGGTACAATCAGAAATCATGCGGTGACTTCATTAAGTATCATTAAGAATGATCAAAATATTGCTCTTAGGAAAAATACATCAAAAGCATTGCATTTACACATTGATTAAACAGGATCTGCAATTTCTAAAATCTGGTACGAGAAAAAAGAATGGAGTAAATTAAGTGCTCATATCCCACTTAGCAACAAGGGAGTGCTTAGCAACTGGAAAAGGAAGAAATAAAGGGAGATGGTGGAAAACAAAGTATGATCAGCCTGGAAACTGAGGGAGGAATCAAGAAATGACAATGTAACTAATTGGGGCTGGAAGAGAGGTTGCCATCCCAGGAGCAGTGGGTAAGTTGACGTCAGCCTGTTATGTATAAAGTTTTTATTTTTATTTTTAGCTTCAGGAAATTAAGCTCATAATTAGGAATCAGAAGCACAGGAAGGACTCTTACCAAAACCATGAGTGTGGCTGGAGTCATCTTGGTGACGTGCAGGTACCTGTTGATAAATCCTTTTCCCTTTTACTCAGATACGGGTGCATAGCCCAGGTCTCAGTTCTACAAGGTCTTAAGCCTTAAGGAGGCTTAAGGTAGATTTGATATTGTACCCCTTTGAGAACTCTTTAACAGTATTACTGTTCTGATTAGTCTCCCTGATCTCTTTGCTTTGCATTTGATCTGCCCTCCCTGGGTAATTCCATGTACCCCATGGCTTCAGCTCCCACTGCACACTGATAATTCTCAACCCTTCTTATTCACTCAGAGATTTCCCTGGGCTTAAACCTGTGCCTATGGCTCTTTCACGAGGCACAAAACTTAATATGACAAACCTTATTCTCCCCATACTCTTGTTTCCTATCTGGAGTCACCATTTTAGGAAGACCTCATGCATGCAAGACACCCCATCCAGGAACCTCCCTGTATCTCTCTCTTCACTTCCCACATCTAATTTTTAGCAAGCTGTTGTTTCTTTTTCTGAAATATATGTCAGACCCACTCTCCTTCACAATCAATCTGAGATTTAAAAAAAATAAATTCTTCCTCCTTCATCATGAGCAAAATCCAAATTCTTAAGCCTCACATGAAAGTTCTTCATCATCTAGCCAAATTGATTTTTCCTTTTACCTTTGGTACTGCCACTTCCTATTTGCACATAGCTCATGTTCAGGCCATATCAAACTTGTCCTCAGTCCTGGAAGGTACCATGTTTTCTGACAACTCTCATGTAAAACTCATGGCATGCTCTTCTTTTAGCCTGTCCTTCCCTTTTTTTGAACCTTAAAACTTTCAAAGAGTCTTGTGCTTACCTCTTCATATCATTCCTAGACTTGACTTATGGTAAAATCCAAGACAAATTTTTGTTTATCAAAGAAATCCCAAAGGAACAGACATTTGTAGTTTAATTTCAGACATTACAGTACCAGTTAAAATAGCATTCAACGAATTCTGCTTAATTAAATTAAATACATGGAGAAGGATCCAGCATCCCCCAAATCAGAACTTAGAGATGAGGAACAGGAAATTTTTTCAGCAAGGAACCAAATAATAAATATTTTAGGCTTTGAAGGGCATGTAGTTTCTGTTGCAACAACTAAACCCTTCCACCTGTAGCATAATAGTAGCCATAGGCCAATAAAAACTGAGCATGGCTGTGATCCAATAAAACTTTATTTATGGACACTAAAATTTGAATCTCATATCACTTTCACTGTCATCTAATAGTATTCTTTTTTTAAGATTTTTTAAAAATTTATTTATTTGACACAGAGAGAGAGATCACAAGTAGGCAGAAAGGCAGGCAGAGAGAGAGGAGGAAGTAGGCTCCCTGCTGAGCAGGGAGCCCAATGCGGGCCTTGATCCCAGGACCCTGAGATCATGACCTGAGCTGAAGGCAGAGGCTTTAACCCACTGAGGCACCCAGGCTCCCTCCTAATAGTATTCTTTTGATTATTTTTCAACCATTTAGAATGGTTGAAACGATTAGCTCAAGAAGCATATAAAAACACAGTCAGTTGGATTTAATCCACTGGTTGTGGGTTGCTGATCCCTGCCACAGTTTGTCACCTGTTTCATCTCCTTATTTGGTCAACACTTTATATGAACCCTCATTTGGATTGTTTCCATCTACAGTTTGCCTAGTACATATATTACTTAACATAACTCATATTCATGACATTGCCTTAACTAGCCATCATTTTAGCTGTGTCCCAACCAGAAAGTTCTCCTGGCCACTGGTTTAGATAAACCTTCTTTGCTAGTAGTGTAACTACTGACCTCTAACACTTGTTAAAATTATGCATCTTGAATAGGCAAAGATCTTGGCCCACTCGTTCTAGCAATTTTAGAATGAACACAGAACTTCTGTGTGATCCAGTGTTTGACAAGCGTTTACTACTTAGGCATATCCCATATTGTCACAATTAATTTTTCAGTAACTATCTACTTGCTTCCTGAGAATCTAAATTTTTTCCTGAATTGCCATCTTCTCATCTGTCAGAGCAATTTCTTCCCTTATCTAAAGCGTTTTAATTTTTTTAAACAAAGAATCACTTCTAATCTTATTTATATTACTAAACTGATCTTACCAAACTTGCCCCCCCTCTCCAATATGAAATCATGAACTCCCATAATCTCTATGGTAACTCCCTTTCTGCCCCTCCCCCAGTGTTGTATACCCACTGAGACACATTATGATTCTGACTTAGTCCGTTCAGGCTACTGTAACAAAATGCCATTGACCGAGGACTTAGGAACAGTAGAAATTTATTTCTGAAATATAGTTCTAGAACCTGAAAAGTCTAAGATCAACATGCTGGTAGATGCAGTGTCTGAAGGGGGCCCGCTTCCTGGTTCACAGTCGTCTTCTCCCTTTTCTCACGTGTTCCTTCACAGGGCTGAAGGAACACTCTGGGAACTCTAAGGGCACTGAAGACATTTATGAGGGCTCCACCTTCAAGACCTCATCACTTCCCAAGGTCCCACTCCAAACACTGTCGTGTTGTGAGTTAGACTTCAACATATGAATGGAGGAGGAGGGACACAGATATTCAATCCATAACAAACACATGTAATTATATTCATAAGAAGGATGATGACAAAGGGAAGAAGAAAAGGGGAAATAAGACTAAAAGAATAAAGAAAGCAGAAAGCAGTAAGAGGGAAGGGAGACCAAAAAAGAAGAAACAAATAGGACAGTAATAATATATGTTTTAAAATGATAATCTATAAACTTCTTTTTGCAAATATTATCTCCTATGAGCCAGGAAATGAGGAAAAGTACTTTTCAAGTGACCTGGAGAATTTAATCAGTCAAAAAGAGAAAAGTAGGCTCAAATCAGATTTTTTTTTTAACTCTTTTTCTTGAATCATATACTCTGTTTGAAAGTCTGATAGAAGATATTTCAGGCTGACAGTTTCTTTTCCTCAAGTTCCATCTGTGTTCAGACTCTGGGCATCCTGGGTCTTTTTATCTGGATAGAAATCAAATCCTAGTACAGCATCAGAATGTTCTAGCCTCTTGCAATGGCATTTAGATTCCTCTGCTGCTATTTCAAAAGACGTCCAAACCTATAAATATTAAGCTATGTTTTGGGGCCCTAACCTTGAGGGAGGGCAGATGCCATTTAATATTGCCAAGGGAAGAGAAAAGGTGCTGGTGTAGGCAAGGGGAAGAAAAAAACAAAACAAAAAAACCCCAAAATGTCAAATCTGATTGATTAAAAACTAGGTAGGCAAATCAGCAAGGGCTGGTCCAGCGTCACTGGAGAGTGAGGTCAGACAGGGCTGTTTTAAAATTATTTGGTATTTTCAGAAATTGATTACTTAGGGAGAGCATTAAGAAGTAGCTGTGCACATTCATTTAATGGGCCAGTGCCTCTTGTACAGGGCTGGAGTCGTCACATTCAATCTCATCTACTCCTTGTTAAGTTGTGCTTTCTTCTGGAGCGTGTTTATTTATTACAGATGCTATAAGCATAAACTACAAACTAGAATAATAAATAATTCCCTAAATGGGATTTTGTGAGCAACACCTCCCCGCCCATCTTTCTACTCCCAACATTGAATGTGACAGACACCATTGCTTAGAGGCCTGTGAATGTCTGTGGGCCTGAAGAACAAGTCCTTTTCTGTCCTGGGGTACACTGTAGTAAGTAGAAGGCTACTTATGTGGAGAGAACCGAGGGACACTGGGATGTCCTCCTGTTCCTTTAAAAATGCTCGTCAGTCACCCACTCCTTGAAGGAACATCCTGTTGTTCCTTTGAGTTGCAAACACCCTTTGCAAATATAAATGGCCTTGGGAGAGGCGTCATGCATTATGGCAGTCGTTTATCTACAACCTGGTATAAAATAAGCTTGTTGATCACTCTCCTACCCTGGCTGTCAACTGGAAACAGGACTCAAAGGGAAAGACTGCTGTGATCGAGAAAGGGAGGAACATTCTGGAGTATAGATCATGCACCAAGAGGTTGTAGTTGGGTGAAAATTTGTAGAGCCATGTGAGAAGAGAGAAAGTTTAGTGAAAATGTGTGCACGTGCACACACACACACACACACACACACACACACACAGCCTACACACATGGTCCACTCACAAGCAAAAGTCGACCTTCATTTTTAATTTCCAATCCTATTACTACCTAAAGATGTCTCCATTTCTCCAGAAGTCATTTCAAAACTCCCGTTTTGACTTGGTGAGAGTCCCCACTAGAAACTCTGCTGGGTTACGCCTACACACATTTTCTCTTTTACCTCATCAAAGCTAAGAAGACACTGTCCACATCCCTCCCTTCACAACTGTATAACTTTTAAAGTTGATCTCTAACTGCAATTCCATGAGACCAATTGCCTATTTCTTTCACTAAAATTGTCTTCCTCAGATTTCCCATTGATATTTGTGATGCCCAATTCTGTTTGTACTTGTGTTCCCAGATGATTTCATTTCCCACATATTAGGTTACAAACTCTTTTACGACAAGAAGTACATTATGTTTCTTGGATCCCCAACATATAGCTGCATCCAGGACCCAATACTAAGTATAAAATAAAAAAAATCACTTATCCTTTATTTAAAAAAAAAAGCACTCCATGGTGGAATTTGGGTGAGGTGCATATATTGGAATCACTGACATTTCCCCCGCTCACAGTATGGAACTGAATACTCCTCCCAAGACCATAACTTTATGGATTTTATATATTTCTCCAAAGTTCACCTTTCAGGTATCTTTCTAAAAAAAGTAAGACAATTCCTTTACGATATTTACTTCCTATGAGTAAAGATATAAAATGTCTCAATGCATACAATATCCACCAGTGAAAAATGCAATACTTCCTTGGCTTGTGTTTTTCAGCCATCCCACAATGCATTTTTTGTTTTCTAATTAGGCATTCTAAGAATCTAACGTCCTCTTGTGTTTACCCTGCAACAACTGTAACCCAGCAGCCCGACATCACAGTAGTTCCCCCCAGAAATAATTACTCCATGGCCAAGGCAGCAATGTGAGTGTATCCTAAGACAAAACAGAGCAAGGAGGGAGACCCTGAAGGCAGTACTCATATTCAGAGACAAACAGGGCTCACAATTAACACATCACCCATTTTAATAAACCTGATGAAAGGTAAGGAGATTTGATATGAAAGTCAAATATACTTGAGATCCCCCTTCTCTAAGAGTCCCTCTTTAAATTAAGACTTTGCCAGGTGATTAAGAAGAACGCCAGCGCTTCAAAGGGAAGCAGAGCCTTGTTCTCTGCTGCTCCACAGGCGACCAGCTCTCTTTCCCTTCAGTCCAGATGGAGGCTTTGTTCTCCCAAAGTTGGTCAGGTGCTGTGCCTGTCCAAAAAAGGGAAGCGAGAGAAGCTCTAGGAGCCTGCACCTGTTTAAAAAGCAGTGCTGCTCCCTCAGCTCCAAAGCCCCGAACATCAAATGCCTCCCTTTGCCAGGCAGCTTGGCTATTCCCCAGGCGTTTTCAATCTAGTTGGGTAAAACAAAAATTGCATAATTTGTCATTATTTTCAAGGAATGAGATGTGCCTTCCACAGTCCCTTTCGAGTTAAATACAACGATGCTGAGCTTCATGTGAATGCCAATGCCTTCTTTCTCAGAAAGAATAGAAACAAAGAATGGGAAAAGAAACACCCAATTGATTGCTTGTAATTTGCTCTGGTATTTGTTATTGATGTATTCTTCGTATGCATTTTAGGGATAGGTAGCAGAAAAATTATTTTTCCAGGTCTTCAATAAAGAGAAGCCGAACCCTCTGGAAAACATTAGGACTGGAAGCCAGGACTTCTGAATCAACTTCAAGATTCAAAACAAATAAATCAAATCAATTTAGGCAAGTTACAAGTCATAATCGTTCAATTTCCTCATCTTTAAAATATGGATTAAAATTATCTTCTCTAAATATATCCCATTTAATTATGAAGGTAAAAAGAAAAAAACTGATTAAAAAAGTGCTTTAAAATGTTTAATATTCTTTATAAATGTAAAGTAGTTTGAATGAGAAATAAGGAGTGGGACAGGATTCTTAGACAGGGATCCTATCACTCTAAGGGGAAAAGCTCCAAATTTAGGCAGAAAGGGGAGCGAGGAGCAAAGAAAACAACTCAGAACAATCGCCGGAAAGCAAGGGCATCACAAATCTCATCTATTAAGAGCAGAGAAAAACACCTAAAAACCTCCACCATATTTTTTTGTGTACAGTGCCTTTCTGCTGCCACTTGGTTACAACAATAGTGGAGAAAAGTAGGCCCATAAAGCAAGATTGATTGCTGGGAAGATGATCAATTGCTGCTGTGAAAGGGGAAAAAACTGATAAATGTTTTTTTTTCCCTCTCTTCACAACCTTTTGCTAAAGCTGTGCAAAATGTGTCATGCATAAAAAGTATGCAATTTTCATGTAATTAGAGGAACACAAGATGAAAATGAGTTCCATCAGAGCAATCAAGGATGGTAATGTGGTATGTATTTGTCAGTGCCTATTTGTCATGAAAGCAAAACCCAACAAGTTATATATTTTATTTCATTTTAACTCTGAAAAACATAAATGCCACTTTGCCATGGCCAAATCTATAAATTTCAATAATCCCTTTTTTTTGCGAACTGCAGATTAGATCATTTTACTCTTTTAAAGAATAGAATACTATCTTATGAAAAACACTGAGATTACAAGACAGATTTATTCCATGGAGGGTCAGATTTACAACAGGAGGTGATAGGTTTACAGTTTGCTATACAAGAAACATGCTCTAATTTATTTTCTCTAAAAATACACTTGCATCTTACAGTAGCATGTGCTTCTGATCCCATCCCCATACCTCCAAAACCAATGCTGTTAAGTTTTTACATTCTTCTTGGGCAAAAGGACATAAATTTTTCTTCTTTACTCTTACTTTTCCCTCCCTTCCACCCTTCCACACACCCTTCCCTCCTTCCCTTCTTCCCTCCTTCCTTCCTTCCTTCCTTCCTTCTTTCCTTCCTTCCTTCCTTCCTACCTTCCTGCCTTCCTTCCTTCCTGCCTTTCCTCCCTCTGTCCTTCCCTCCCATTCATCCATTTATTTATTCATTTATTATGTTATTTGAAACCATTTACTGAGCATCAAAATGGTGCCAAGCATGCTAAATTCTGATAATATAAAAGTAAAAAAGACCCATAGTCTCAAGCTGATTTCACTTAGTGGGGACAGAGTCAAGCAAGCAATTAAGTAGGATAGTGTCATAATAGGGCTAGATTCAGGAGTGTATAGGGAGAGTTGTGTCTGCTGTAATTGGCAAAGCTAATGGGAAAATTGTACTCTAATAGCTCAGTCATGCTTTAGGAATTAGGTAGGCCAGGTGTGGGAAAAGGCAATCTAGGCAGAGGAACAAGTAAAGGCAGAAGCTATGGGAACATTGAAAGCTTTTGTGAAAAAGTACAGCTGGTTAATTATTTCTGTGGTGGACATTGTGAGGAGGCCAGTAATAAGGCCAAAGAAGTGAATTAGAGAAGGAAAAATGGGGAAGATCCTGAATAGGTCAAGTTGATCTCTGTCCTCAGTGCAACAGGAAGGCTTTTAATTTTTAAAGCAGAAAGACAGTATGATCAAATCTGCATGGAGAAGGGTCACTCCAGCAGCAGTAGGGAGATGGATGTGAGTGGGTAAGACCAGTCAGGCATCTCTTACAGCAACCAGCTGAGAGCTGGTGACAGTTGGAGCCAAGGTGAGCAATCGCTGGGTCTGAGATACCCCACAGGAGAATTTACATGGTTTAGACAGTGATTCTAAATAAGGATGAGGCCCAGGGAGGACTTTAGGTATTTAACACAGGCAACCGGGTGGAGAGAGCTACTTCTTAGTAAGTCAGGGAACACAGGAAAGGGAGCAAATGTTGCTTGAAAGAGAAATGATTTACAATTTAGACCTTTTTAATTTGAGGTGATGGTGGAATGTTAGAGAATCATTGTGTACGCAATCTGGAGAGTAGGAATCCAGACGCGTTTCCCTTCCTGAAATATTGTGAGCTTGTAAGGTTGTCAGATGGAAGTTTGCCCAGAAAACATTCATTAATTAATTCATTCAAAAATGTATATTGAGCACCTACAAGGTCAAGTTTAAGAAACAGGAAAGCACAGGAGCTATCTCTAAAATTTGACATTTTTAAACTCAAACGTGATTTTATCTACCCTATAGGAATAATTATGAGGTTTAAGGGAGATGAAGCAGAGTCACTAGCCCAGTTCCTGTCACATGGTTATATAATTAGCATTATTGAGATCCAAGTCACTAAAATGCATGTGAAGTCAACAAATATAAAAATATTATAAAATACCTCTAGGAAATTTGAGTCATCAAGTAATTTATTATTATTATTTGTATCTAGTGGCAACTAATGCTAAATTGGTAATTACTGCCTCGAAAAAAACTTAGAAAATTATAATTTGATAGTTTGATATAGCAAATAATCCTCATTGTACACCCACTACTGAGAAAATATGAGCTATATTTGTGATTATGCCAATGCTAGTAATAATGCTAATAATAATAGCTAATATTTGGGTAGTGTTTTCCCATTCACTGAACACCGTAACATATATTTGCCTCTAATTTTCTTTTCCTATAATGTTCTCTCCTGGCTTTGATATCATGGTATTGTAAACTCAGTTTGACCAATTCCATCTCCTATATTTTGAAAAGAGTTTGAGAAGGATTGATATTAATTCTTCTTTAAATGTTGGGTGGAATTCACTTGCAAAGCCATCTGGTCCTGGACTTTCCTTTTTTGGGAGATTTTTGATAACTGATTCAATCTCCTTACTAGTAAGCAGTCTGTTCAGAGTTTCTGTTTCTTCATGATTCAGTTTTTCTAGGAATTTAACCACTTCTTCTAGATTTTCCAATGTGTTGGTATAAAATTGTTCATAATAGTCTCTTGTGTTCCTTTATATTTCTGTGGTGACAGCTGTAATGTTTCCTCTTTTGTTGATAATTTTATTTGAATCCTTGCTCTTCTTTTCTTGGTTTATCAATTTTGTCTTTTAAAAAAAATCTTTTGGTTTCATTGGTCTTTCCCACTGTTTTTTCTTGTCTTAATATTATTTATTTCTGTTCTGATGTTTGTTATTGCTTTTCTATAACTAACTGTGGGTATAGTTTGTTCTTTTTCTAGTTCCTTAAGATGAAAAGTTAGGCTGCTTATTTGAGATCTTTCTTTTTCCTAATGAAGGCATTTATTGCTATAAACTGCTCTTTAGAATTGCCTTTGCTGTATCCCATGAGTTTTGGCCTGTTGTATTTCCAGTTTCAGTTGTCTCAAGGCATTTTTTTATTCCCCTTTTGATTTCTTCTTGGACCTATTAATTGTTCAGGAGCATTTTGTTTAATCACCACGTACTTGTGAATTTTCCAGTTTTCATCTTGTAATTGATTGGTGCTTTTTACCATTGTGATCAGAAAATATGCTTTATATTATTTTACTTTTCTTAAATTTATGAAAATGCATTTTGTGGCCTAACATATGATCTAGTCTGGAAAATGTTCTATGTGCACTTGAGAAGGATGTGTATTCTGCTGCTGTTCAACAGAATGTCCTGTGTATGTCTGTTAGGTACATCTGGTCTGATATATAGTTTAAATCCACTATTTCCTTATTGATTTTCTGTCTGGGTGATCTATCCTGCTCTTATTGTATTGCTATTTCTCCCTTCAGATATGTTAACATTTGCTTTATATATTTAGGTACTCCTATGTTGGATTCATAAATATTTACAAATATTATATCCCCTTGATTGATTGATCTATCATTATACAATGAACTTCTTTGTCTCTTGTTACAGTTTTTGGCCAATAGTATATTTTCTCTAATATAAGTATATCTACTCTCATGATTTCTTTAAAAGTAGGACAGTGATACTACTCTGATTGAAGATTGAAAATGATGTCTGGGAGATAGCTTCTGCAAAAGTTTTTCTTGCTCTTAAAAGGGGAAAATATATAACAAAAAGAAGATGGAAAAGGAAAATCCCTCATTAAAAAAATCCCTCATAAAAAATCCCAGATATAGGTTTTTGAATGGGCAGGCACCCCAATGTGTTACTGGTGAAGGAAATCTCATTTACTCAAACCTGCCATCTGCTCATTACAAGAGAATTGCTAGCAGATATTTGTTCATGGCTAACTGTCTGGGCCATCCCAATGACCATCCTTTCAATAATATAATACCCTGTGCTTTCTATAATATTTTCTGACAAGTACTTAGTGCTTGCTCATCATTTATTTGTTTACTATGGAGGAAGGATTTGGGGAGTGGTTGTTTATAACTATTTTCCCACTATCCAATAAATCCAATGTGTATTTGACAATGTATATAGAGAGATAATAATCAAGATATATAGAGAGATAATAATCTATCAAATTGATATATTTGACAATTATCAATTTGATATATTAGATTATTATCTATTTCTAGCTTCCTGTTTTATTTCTTCTTTTCTATATTGTGTGTAACATTGATGTTCTATACTTCATGAATGCACTTCTAATCACTCTCAAGCTACTTTTTTCTATTTTGGCATTTGCTCATTCCTCTAAAAAAAAATTCTCCCTCTCTTTCTTTTAATTAAGTTGCATTTTCTTTTACTTCTGTACTGGGACAAATTGTCCCCAAATTTTATAATGATGGAGCATCCTGAAACTAAGGATTTTGGTGTTACCTCCTCTCTTCTTCAAGATTAATTTTAGTATTTTTGTCAAATTATTTATAGTTTTCATTAGCTACTTATTACATAAAACAAAATGCACAGCATTTATGTTAATTTTGTTTTGTTTGTTATTTGTCCTTATTTCGTACAGTCACTTAAAGTATGCTTAGAGGACACTTTCTGATACCCTCATTCTCTAACATAGGTGTCAGTAAACTTTTTCTGTCAAGGGCCAAACAGAAAATTATTTAGGCCACGTGTCTCAACTACTCCATGCTGCAGCTCTAGCCCAGGAATACCACAGACAATACATAAAAGGATGAATGTGACTGTGCCTCACTACTACTTTATTTATCAAAGCAGGAGATGGGTTAGATTCCATGGACTATAGTTTGCTAATGCCTGTTAAGTCTAATCCATCAGTTTACTATATTCTGGGTGGACAGAGCATCCCTTTGAGTTCCCCAGGTGATTTAACTATAAGGAGCTCTGCAGTTCTAACAATTTTGGAAAGATGATTTTCAGGCTCCAAGTAACCCCAACTGTGATATCTACACTGTGTACACAGTCCTAATATCAAACAGCTTACCTAAAAAGCAGACTAAATAATGTAAAGTTTTAAATCTGTAGGTTTATTATAATCAAGGTTTTAATAAATAGGATACAATATCAAATAATACATGCCATTGTGTCTCTTTTCCTTATCCTGTTAAATCAGAATTTTCCCCTCTCTTGTTTATTTTTACCCACAGGTGTATAGAAGGCACAACTTTATGGTCATAAGTAGATCCCTGGCTTCTCACTGCAAAATAAGAAAATACCACTAAAGGGTAGCCGAGCATATTTTTTTACAAAATAAAATGTTAAGAACTAAAGGATGTCCTGTACCTGACTGCATTTTTTGGTCAAAAATTATTTCACTATATTCACGTGGGTCTATTTCAGGACTCTCTACTCTGTCCCATTGATCTATATCTCTGTTCTTTCACCACTGCCACAGTGTCTTGATTACTGTAGCTTTATAGTAAGTCCTGAAGTCAGGTAGTATCTCTCCTCTGATTTTGCTCTTCTTCAATAATTTGTTGGTTATTATGGGCCTTTTGTTTCTCCATGTACACTTTAGAATTGGTTGTCAGTGTTCACAAAATAACTCTCCAAAATTTTGGAGAGAATTGCATTTAATCTATTGATCAAGTTGTGAAGAACTGACATCTTGGCAATAGTGAGTCTTCCTATCTAGCAACATGAAATATCTCTCCATTTATTTTATTCCTCTCTACTTTTGGTCATAAGAGTTTTTTTCAGTTTTCTTTAAATAAAGCTTGTACATATTTTGTTAGATATTTATACCTCAGTATTTCATTTTGGGGGTGCTAATGTAAATGATATTATATCTTTAATTTCACATTCCATTTGTTCGTTGCTGATATATAAAAGGTGATTAAGTCGTGTATAAACCTTGTGGCCTACAGCCTTGTTGTAATTGCTTATTAGTTACAGGAGTTGATGCTGTTGTTCTTGTTGCTGATTCTTTCAGATTTTCTGCATAGATGGTTACGTTATCTGTGACCAAAAATAGTTTTATTTCTTCCCTCTCAGTTACATACATGTCATTTCCTTTTCTTGTCTTATTACATTTGCTAATACTTCCAGTATGAAAAGGAGTGGTGAGACGAGACATCCTTATTTGATCCTAATCTTAGTGGAAGGCTTTGAGTTTCTTACAGTTCAGTATAATGTTAGGTGAAGATTTTTTTAAAGATATTCTTTATTGGGGCACCTGGGTGGCTCAGTTGGTTAAGTGGGTACCTTTGCCCCAGGTCATGATCCCAGGGTCCTGAGATCGAGCCCTACATTGGGCTTCTTGCTCAGAAGGAGCCTGCTTCTCCTTCTCCTTCTGCTTGCTACCCCCCCTGCTTATTCTCTGTCAAATAAATTAATAAAATCTTTTAAAAGACATATTCTTTATCAAGTTAAGGAAGTTCTTCTCTATGTTTAGTTTATTGAGCCTAACTGGATTCTTCTGCCTGACTTGTAGATACAGAGCAGTAGGAAAAGTAACTAGATTATTCTTAAAGCTAAAGTACTTTGCATGAACTCAGAAACTCCCAGTGATTTGAGGCATGTGAAAATCACCTCTTATTTTTAACTTCACAACAAGTTAATAAGGTACCCTGCTCTGATCTCTTTACCTCCCTTTTATTATCATAGGGTAGGACCTTAATTACTGGCCTCTTGCTTATTCTGAAACACAAGAGCCTCTTGCTCCTTAGAAGCCCATCTGTTCACATAGTTAATGGCCACTGGTTCTTCCTGTTTCTCCTAACTTTTCTTGAGTTACCTTTACTCTTTGCTCATGCCTGTTCATAAACTCTAGCAATGGAAAATTTCTTGCTCTGAGTTTATATACCCAGAGCTCCAGTTTATTGAAGCTCATCCCTTACTTGGAATTCTCTTAGTGATGTGATACAAGGGAAGTAGTTTGCTACTAAACTGTTCATCTTTCCACTTCTACCATATAAAGAGAGAGAAAATGCCAATGCAACTATATAAGTTCCAAATAGGAAAGATGACTTGACAAAAAGTAACCAGAAAAATGAAGAATAGACCCCATGAGCATGTGTAGTGTGTATTGTGTACTATGTGTGCACGGTAGTGTGTATACAAGTGTGTGTGTGTGTGTGTGTGTGTGTGTGTGTACATGTGAGTATCTGAACTTGAATTTTCAGGATTAAAAGCTCAGTGAATATAACTGTCTTAGATTTTATGGCAAATTATTGGTGAATAATTTCTCTTGATGAGCCTTGGAAAATACCTTACCAAATGGGAAATGAGAAGGGTTCTGAAGAACCTAACACAAGGGATGGAAACTAAGACAAAGAATGGTAGGTGGAAAAAAAAAAAAAAAAGAAAGAATGGTAGGATGGCAGGTAAAATTTGGGCTTTTGCCAGCAAGTCTTGACTAGGATAATTCCATCTCTTTTGCTCTAAACTATAATCAAATGCATAATATTCCTCATTTAATGGTTAGATGAAACTAGATGGAGTTAGATTTGACTTGGAGAGGAGATCAAATAGAATAGTGTAAAGTATAATTTGGGATCTGGGAGGCTATAGTTGTACCCAGATATAGACAAAAGTCATCAGAGGGCCCTTGCTAACTCATTGTCATTATCCTAAGTTCTGGTCTCTGGTCCATGCAAGGATTTTAGGGCCATGAAAAACATGGTTTTAAGAGAAATATTCCAATCTTCAGTTAGCAGGGGTTTTTGTCCAAGACCCAGATGGAAGGTGTCAACAAAATAAACTTGTCCCCCTCCTCTATCTTTACCCCCTATTGATAAACAAACCTATACCACTGGGTTTGTTTATTCCAAAGTGGAAAAGCATGTGCTCACCACCAACAAAACATTGCTGGTTTCACACTCCCGTGACTCTAAGGCTATCTGTCCAGGTATTAAGTATTTTGATTCTTCCCATAAAATGGTTATCAAGTGTGATATCTTGCAATCTCCATCCATGGAGACTCCTGACTGAGGTAATGAAGATAGGTTCAAGGCTCTGTGCAGGAGAATCTAAAGACCAGAGGTGATATAAAGCAAAGACATATGACCACTTAGGAGGTAGACTGAACTAGAGTCAGAAAATCTGAGTTCTAGCAGGATTATGCTCCAACATATGTAAACCAAGGTACTTCTCTTAGCTTTAATATTGGTTAAAAGAAGGTGATTTAACACATGTGTAAACTGAGTCCCTGATTGTTCAGTGTACTATGTACACCTAAAGATGGGTAAAAGTCCTTACTTTGGAGGGTATTCAAGAAAACTGGGGGTGTCAGACAAGTACATGGGATGGGATATAAACCAAATCCTCGCAAAAAGAGAATCTATACAGAAAGGATGAGAGAGAGGAAAATATTGCAAGGGGATATATTGCAAGATATCACACTTGATAACCATTTTATGGGAAGAATTTTATGGGAAAAAGTCTGACATTATTGAGGAGGGACTCAAAAGCCAGCTGTCTTTAATAGAGTAGGTCCACAATTCTCAGGGTTTTGCCAAAACTTGATATGTAACTTTCACGTATGTTCCACACAGCTATAGGCTATAACTTGAGTAAAGAAGCTTTGGATTTTACCAGAAAACAATATGAACTCTATTCCTTTCTTTCCTAGTCAAGAATTTATATGAGAATTGCAAGTGAGTAAAAATTATTACATATTTGCAACAGAGGTAAATTATTTAACATTTCGAGGATTTAACTATTCTTAATATCACTTGTAGCTCTACTCAAAGTCAAAGAATTCACACCAATTGAAAAAGTTGAGAGTTTTTAATCTTTGAGGTTTTTTAGGTTAGAAATAAAAAAGGGTAAAACACTAAATAATCATGAAATAATACTTCTGGCATTTTTTATTCAAAAAAAGAGGGTAGAAGATATAATCAGCCATAAATATTCAGCAATTGATTATCAAAAATGTGTACTAGGCTTCTGGATATAATCTGAAATGTAGTTTTAAGTATTCATATAAAAATGGATTTATAATATAATGGAATAAGCAGTTTGCAATCTATCTGATGTGATTACATATCGATATTTATTCTCTCTCCTATCTTCTTTATCTTCTTGATGACATTGTCTCAGCTAGACATTAGGGAAATAGAAAACAAGTGAATTCTAGGTCAATGCTGGTAACTCAAGACATAGTCGGTATCACAACTTGGATATATTGAGCCATATTGGGGCAGTTGGACCCAGTTGAGTTTCTCTTTACTGAATCCAGCTCATCTGCCCCAGTTTGGCCTCAGTGCCTGGGAAGTAACTTGGGGTAATGAAAACAGCATGCATTTCTGAGGTAGACAGACCTGAGTTAAACCATGTTTCATCCCTGGGTCATCTTGAAAAGTTAATTATCCTCTCTGAGGCTCATTTTTTACTTAAAATTGTGATAGCAGCTACCTTTTGGTGAATATGAGACATTTTGTCTTATATTTGCCTATTGGAGCTCTAGACCTGCTAACTCATTGCATCCTAAAAACAGTTTGAAAATTAAATGATATAATGTATAAATATCTATGTAATAAACAATACATTTTTCTTACCTTAATTTTGCACTCACATGCTATTAACCCATCAATTTGATACATTCCACTTAGAGAGCTATGGGAGTTTATATAGAAGAGAAACTTCTGTCCAGTACTGGAAATAGTAACTTCACCTTATGATCAATGTATCTGTGGGGCAATAGCAAATGTTTAGATTCACTTCGCCTTTACTTTGCTTAATGCACTTAAAACTCTCTTCACCCATACCTTCTATGATAAACAGGCCTACAGCGCCATTCGTAGATAAATAAATAGGTAAATAAATAAATAAGTAGATTCCCAGAGCCAGCTTGGAAGAACGTTTGATAATCTGAACCATTACGGAGGTGAAATTTCATTACACAGATGGTGACATCCCGATGTCTATCATCAAAACACAGCAGGTAGAAACTATCAGCCAGGCCCATTCCCTTCTATAAAATTACACTTATATTAATGTCACTCCAGATTTCATTATGCGGAAAATGATATTGCACAGGTCTCCAGCACCAGGAGGACAGCGGGGGGTGGGGGGGTATGGGTGGTGAGGGAAGAATGAAGGGGTAGTGATAGGAAGGTGGCAAAAGAGATTGTCTGCGGAGAGCCCGTAGAAACAAATTCAGGTGAGGGTTACCCAGGACTGGCAGATTGACAAAAAAAAAAAAAAAAAAAAAAAAAAAGTGTATCGATGTATGTATAAATGTATATTTTAAAAGTTCTTGTTGATTCTGCTGCCAGTTCATGCTGCCTCTTGATTGACTCGCCGCCAGACGTCCTCTGCAAGCCCCTGATGGAATGTTTAAAAGGCCCTCCTGTGGGAAGCAAGGAGATTTGCAGTTAATTTTTATTAATGAAGGATGACAGGCATCTCCGTTAAGCCAACAAGATGTTACATCAGTCCAGGGTAAATGCCCCTGTGTTTGGAGCAGGCATTCTCACCCCCATTTCATGTCTCTTTCTCTCTCTCTCTGTCTATCTCTACCTGTCTCTGTCTCTCTCTCTCTTTCACACACACACACACACACACACACACACACACACACACACACACACACAAGCATACACACGGGCACTAGGGAATTGATTAAGAAACAAAAGAAAACATCTACTTATTTATCGATGCCTCCTCCGCTCCCAAAAGAGGGAGGAATGAGGAATGTGAGAGAACCTCCCAGTGGAGCGGAGATGGATGACAGCAAACCCTACTCATTTCTGCGGCTGTTTCCCATTACTCCCCTCTCTTCCCACACCTTCTCCTCTCTGCTCACTCCCCCGAGAGAAATCCCTGCCCGTTCTGATAGGAATTAGGGTGCCACACTGCTTCTCTAACTCGTCCTGCCACCTCCACCTGGGCCTTTCTATTTTCCCTTCCACACTGCGGCAAGTCTAGTCTTTGCATAATAAAAACCTGTTGTGTTTGTTTCTGATGAAAAGCCTTCAGGGCCTCTTCTGACTTATCAGATAAGTGAAAACTCCTCCCTATAACTCTTGGGACCCCTTACAATACAGGCCCTGCCCACGTCTCCAGATTTAGTTTCTTTCACTGTCTATTAGGTTCACCCTCCCTCATTTCGTTGTTGTTGGAGGTGGTGATGTGGTTTCTTTTTCCTACTCCTCACATGGATTTCACACCTTACTAAGCTTAGTTACGGACCTGACAATGTGAAGATTTCCTCCCTAAGATGTACCTTTCCTTCTGCAAATGATCACTAACTGTTCGCTAGTGTTAAGGATGTATAAGACTTGTGTCCCCCTAGAATAATACTTCTAGAAGTTTGGTTTCACGTCCTATTTTAATCCCATTATGCGGCCCCTTTGGTGTCTGCCCCCTTCACTCCTCTAAACCTGCCATGGAGGTATTATATCCTGCAGTCTATGACTTGCTTATACTGTCCCTTCCTAAGCAATAGTCATCCCACGTATCTTGGTTGAATCCTATCCAACCTTAAAGAATAGGTCATCTCTTCTCTAGGAAAATTTCTCCTCAAGTGTTTTGACCTCTACTCATCTCTTCTCTAATTGTATAATATTTATTTAGAGTATACTTTTGTATATAACTTTGTTGCTTTCTAAGAGATGTAAATTAGTCTGGTCTCATCGAACCGAGTATAATCGCCTCTGCTTATTGCATCTTTTTAAAAATTTCTCACAATACTAATCCTACAGTATCAGTAGTGCCTTACACCAGGCAGTAAATACATAAGGAGGAATGGCTGAAACAAGGAATGAATGAACTAATAGGGCTGCTCATGAAGGAATTGTTGGATGAGTGTTATTTTTTATTCGAACATATATATATATGAACATATATATACTGTATTTAAAATATACACATGTATTTATATTATATATTTGTTATATATATATTCCTAGTTTCCCATTCATATTGTTTCATCATTTCAGGAACCATACTCCTGGTCACCCCTTTCCTGAGGTCATTTTCATGCCTCAAGATTAGATTATAATGTCATTCTCTTACCGTGTGGACTCCTCAGGCATTCTTGCTGGGGTTCCTTTATCACTTTTTCACACTTCTTTTAGGATGTTGTATGAATAAATGACCAAAACTGGGACTTCACTTTTGTAACGTGGGCTGCAGAACTTTACCAAATACGCTCCGTATTGAAATGATGCAATCTTCACTGGGGTTTTTCAAACTTTCGGGTACCCACAAACCAATAACTGGGGCTTGTTGACTGTCAAACAGAAAACTCACAAAGATTTCAGGGAGGTATGTTTGAGGGACTCTCTGGAATCACAATATTTTAATCCACAATGCAACTCTCTGCAGGTGCGATACAGAGCACATTTTGAGCAATATTAATTAGAGAGCAATTAAATAGAAATGTATGAGTATGTATGTGAAGTTATTAGTAGGCAAAACTAAACACCACCAAGTTGATAATCTAGTTTCTTCTACTGTTCTCTGTAACTTATTCTTCTACCTTCACTCAACAAGAAATTTTGAGTTTCGAAGCATGTGTCATTCCATTCATATCTGCATTCTCCACCAAAAACCAGAGTTATAAAATTACCCACCACTCTAATCAGACTTTTCACTTACTAAGTCAAATAACATCCAGGCCTTGATTTCATTAGGTAGTTTGAACATTAATAATACAATTTAAATGGCTACAGAATGGGTAAAATTAGTATCTTCAAAGTGTCCTCTTTAATCCAAATTAATATTCAATTGGCACAGCACACACTTGTCCTTTTCTAGTCTGTAATTCCCTTAACCTCCTTCCATTACCCAGTTTCTGATATAACTAGTAAATATGTACATGTACACGCATGTACACACAGACATGTGTGCATACATACCCCTGAATTTCAAGGACAAATACATTGTACTATGCCCTAGGCTTAAGTCTTATGAAACTCCTTGTTCTTGACTAAATTCATAAATAGCTTTAAACTTTCCTTAAGGTCAGTAAAATGTAGTCATCTCTGAGTAGAATATTAAGTTGACACAATGTATGCTTTACATAAAAAACCAAAACAAAACAAATTGACTTGGACTTACAGTAAATTAACTCAATTAATTTGAATACTACTTCTCTATCACAGAAAATACAATTTAACTTATTTGAGGTAAAATGTAGACACAATAAAATTCATGCATGTTAAGTGTACATTTTGGAGACTTTTAAAACCTATACATGTATATTTAATTACCAGCACAATTAATTTATTGGACATTTCCATCAACTCCAAAATAGTCCTGTGCACCTTCAAATTCACTCACTCTTCCTCCCTGACCACTCTGCACCAGGCAATACAGACCTAATTGCATTCAATTTCATTTTCTAGAAATTCATATAAGTATAAACACACATATATAAATACATTTTCATACCAGGGTTCTTTAACTCATCATGATATTTTAAAGATACAACCATGTTGTTTTATGTATCAGCGGTTTGCTGTGTTATTACTATATTCCACTCTATGAAGGTACAATGTCTTACTTATGTGTTTACCCACTGATGGAAATTTAAGATGGAAGCTTACTATAAATAAAACTACTATGAAAATTTGAGAACAAATCTTTGTTTGGAGACGTTTTTACTTCTCTTAGGTAGATACCTAACAGTGAAATTACTGGGTTATATGCTAAGTGTGTATTTAACTTTATGGGAAATTGCCAGTTTTCCTTACTGGTTGCACCATTTGAATTCCCACCAATGAGGTGCCTGGGTGGCACAGTCAGTTAAGCATCTGACTCTTGGTTTCAGCTCAGGTCGTGACCTCAGGGTTGAGATCTCAAGGTCATGATATTGAGCCCTGTGTAGGGCTCTGCACTCAGCGTGTAGTGTGCTTGAGTTTCTCTCTCCCTCTCCCTCTGCCCAAACCCCTGCACAAGTATTCTCTCTCACTCTCTAAAATAAATAAATCTTATAAAAAAAATTTCCCACCAACAAATATAAAAGTTCCTTTGCTCCCTACCCTGACCATCATCTACACAACTGTTTTAATTTTAGCTGTTCTAAGTAGTTCTGTAGTAGTATCTCACTATGGTTCTTATTTGTATTTCTCTGATGACTTAATAATGACAGTATTTCAATGCTTGTTGAAGTATTTAACCACATATTTTGCACAATATTTTATGGGTTTGTCTTTTTTTTTTTTTTGGAATTGGAAAAGCGTAACTGACACAATTTTATAGCTATTTCTTTAGATTTAATAATTGAATTTTTCAAAGAACAGAAGTCTTTAGTTCGTATGAAGTCTGATTTATTCACCTTTTCTTTTATGATTCATGGTTTTTGCATCCTCAGAAATCTTTGAATATCCAAGGATTGTGATAATTTTCCCTTATGCTTTATTTTAGAAATTTTATAGTTTTAACTTTTACATTTAGATATTGTATCATTTTAAGTTAAATTTTTAATGTCATGTAAGGCAGGGGTCTAGGTTTAGTATCTTCCTTATGGATAACCCAAATGTTCCAGCACCATTTGTTGAATAAAGCTCTCATTTACCTATTGAATTACTCTCGTAATTTGTTCAAAAATCATTTGATCATATATGGCTTGGCCTACCTCTGGACTTTCAGTTCAACTACTTGCACAATCCTATATTTGCTAATTTGAGTTGAAGAGTTTACAGTTATTTTGACTTTGGGAGTCCAAGGGAATAAAAAACTTCTGTAAATCACAAAGCAGATGTAAGTAATTATCAATCCAATGATTAGTACAAGAACACCATTCTGAAGACAGAGAATAGTCAACAGCATTGACTTTGGGCCTTAGAGGACTTGAACCATAGATAAATGTATCTAGTTTCTTCAGTATCTTTGCCTCTTGGGTCAAAATTCGAGAGGTCTGCATTTGAATATTGTTGATCTTCCTTCTCTGAATATCCATAAAGCAACATTCTTAAATAAGGGCTGGTCCCACCCAACAGGATCCAAGTCAGAGTATGGAGACATGCAAGAATGGCAAGAACAACTAAGTATGTGTCAATGACATTTCAGTATATTCCCTAATTATCTCGGTCAATATAAATAGGATCAGCTACGCTTATGTGTAAGGTCCAGTGCAAAATTAAAATGCAAAGGTACTTGTTCAAATATCATTACGAACCTCAAGGCCACAAAAGTAGAACATTAAACAAGGTATGGGCCCTTCTCAATGTGAGGTCATGTGTGACTGCAGAGGTTGGATCCATGAAGCAGTCCCTAAATTGATATGATGACCTAAATTATCCCCATGAGGCAAATGATGAAACTGCAGAATAGAAGTGTTAACTGGCTTCCATAAGGTGGTGAAGCTGAAGTCACGAAGCTAGAGAGGAAAGGCTTTCTGATTCCAAAGACTGTCTCTACTAAAACTTCAAACACCATTCCATATGATAAAACAAAATGAGTTGAGGAAAGTAAAGACGGCATAGGGAGAAAAAGAGGGCAGTAAAATAGCTCTGAACCTCTTTGACACAATTGTTTAAAATTTTGAGAACTGGCCTTGCATTCGACAGCCAATTGTGAAGGACCTTGGGTGACTTACTAAGGAATATGAAGCTATATGATCTACTCTAGATCACCATTCTTGATGTATGCATCACCTATATCAGAATTATTTAGAGCACATGTTAAAAATCAGATTCCTGAGTGCCCAAATACATATACAGGACCAGAACCCCAGGGATCTGTCCTTGGAACATATATACTTAACATACTCCCTGAGGATAATAAGTAGTTAACTCATCATCGTCAAATCTGGACTCAAAACCAGCCCCAGCATCTACAACTAGAGTTCTACACCACAGATTCAACCTCCTTCCAGTTCCTGCAAGGAAATCAGAGTGCAGAAAACAGTAAGGACCATGACACTTTTAGGCACAGTTAATATTTCAAATATTGAGAACAAAAGTAGACGCTGAAGGGAAAGCAAAACAGTGGGAAAATAAAGGAGAGAAATAAACCAATATGAGAGAATTCAACATTTCCTGAGTTGGTATCTGGTCAAAGACCACAATAGGATAAACAGGCTTTAGTATAAAACTTAGATACAAGTGAAAGGAACACACTTCTACTAAAAGTGATGTCAGCAGGGGCAAATTTCGCTCCACTGAATATTGCAGAATTTCCTCTACAACAATGTTTCAAGCACTAAATGATTCTTTCATCGTTTTCTTCAAAACATTCATTTTACATTCAATTTTCTCATACAGGAAAAAAAAAGTAGAGAAGGGAAACAAAATCAAGTAAGAAGATACAATCACAATGGAACCTTTTGCTTCATCACCGTGCCTGCCTTTGGAGGTTCCCCCACTCACTGGAGAGAACACAGGGGACCATGTTTTTCTGCCCAATGTGGAATCAAACACTCAGCCTCTCCTCTGAGAGGCTTTGTTGGCAGTCGCACATGGATCCGCTCCAGGACCGGCAGATTTCAGGCCCCTGGAGAGATGTGAGATTGCAAAGGGCAGGGAAGATTGGCAAAAATATTGACTTTGATATTTCATCACTTCACATTTCCAAAGAGTAGAAATGCACTGACAACTGCACCTTTCTAATCAGATGCTACCAGAGGTCCCCAGAATAGCACACACACTAGAGACTGCAATATCAACAAAGCCCCAAACAGAATGATTTATATTAGAGCAAAGTCATCAGCAGCATTTCTGCTTCTCTCTCTGCTTGATTTCTCTGTTCATCTGTTTGGGTAGCACTTTACAGCTTCCTATTATGGGCCATCTCAACTTCTGGCTGTTTTCAGATGCTCTTTTGACCTCATTCATCCTTCCAGGGTGTATATAGCTTCCCTGACTCTTTTGATCTGAATGGGGACAAGCAGCACCCCACCTTTTTTTCCCACCACTTGTTCTGATTATCAGAGATTTCACCTGAGCAGAAATAGTGACTATTACTCAGTGCTTGGGAGGATGTATTTATCGGGGAATGGCCATCATCTTATGTGGGGTTGTATATTCCAAGGGAAGAGGGCTGTGAATCATGAGGAAAAGGGTATTTAAAGGAATAGTTGGAGGAAACCAAAATCAACCTTCCTCTACTTCGTATTTTTTTTTAAATAAATTTGAGAGAGTTTGATTCATAAAATACTATAGCTGATAGATTGAAGAATAAACATCTTATTCTATTCAAAAGTTTTTCCGCTAATAAGATATGTAAGAACAATGTAATTTTTATCTAATCATTTTCTTTAAGATTTTATTTTTACATAATCTCTGCACCCAACACACCTCTCGAACTCACAACCCTGAGATCAAGAGTTGCATACTCCATGTACTGAGCCAGCCAGGGGCCCCTAATCATTTTTTAAATAAGTGTTCTTTCCTGTTTTGGTTAGGTATTATAAAAGCTTCCTTTTTTAAATGTAGCCTAGGCCACCAATAATTTCTGTAACTACCCTTCTATGATGTGTGACTATGATCCCACGTACCCTTCAAAATCTAGACCCATCGTCATCTCCCCTATGAAGCCATCCCTAATCCCCTTATGCTGAGTTATTCAGCCCCTTTCTTGCACATCCCAGTATTTGGCACTTACTACAACTTATTACAATATGTGTCTGAACATCTGCCTTTCATAGAGGAAGCTTAAATTGTGTTTATTTTGTATTTTGACCTCCTGTAAAGACTGTAGGCTTTGTCTTGGCACATATTAGGTGTTCAATGTTTTGTTGTTTTTGTTGCTGCTATTTTTTCACTAGAAATATGACTCTTGGTTAGAATTGAAATGGCATGCTTTGGCTTTGGCAGTTTGCTCTGCTGACATCTTTCCAAACAGCATCCCAAGCTACTTATTCCTCATTTAGGCATTACTTCTAACTGCATTTTCTCCTTCCACATCAAAATCATTCTTTCTTGGGATTTGTTTTCCTGCCTGATCCTTACTAATACATGAGAATAGAAATTTTACCTAACTCTTGGTATTGTTATAAAACCAAAAGGAAAAAAAAGTGGGAGGTAATGTTTTTGTTTAATACATGCCTAGCACATGCTAAGTCCTCAATATGTTTTCCTAATATGTACAGAATAAGCATTCAACCATGATATTAATTATAAACATTATTTGGAATATATCTGATTTTAGAATCATTTTTAATTAGACAAAGTACAGCCGTAAAAAGCACTTAGGAGGTAACACCCCTTATCTTCCTACCATCTCAAAGAGACATCCCACCCCTTAAATCTTCTCTGGCCCTGAAACCATCCATCACCTTGGAGCTCTTTCCAACTTCCCGCTAATCAGGAAAGTAGGATTAGGGACCTGTCTTTTGATGAACTCTTTTAAATCTGTTTCTGTGCACTACCCACTTGGGAATGGTGGAAGTAGGTGGCCCAGGTTGTTGCTTCTTGAGTCAAACCACAGCAATTACAGCAATTTGAACCCACTGGTTTATAATGCTCTTGTTACACCTGCCTTTACCATGATTAGTAATCCAAGGCTGCTACACACACACACACAGACACACACATGCACACACACACTCTCTCTCTCTCTCTCTCTCTCTCTCTCTCTCTACAATAAGGAGGAAAGGAAGAGAAAACCAGGCACAAAAGAATGTTAACAGTCTATTTGTGTACAATATATTTTCTTTTATAGAACTCAATTCATTCTTACCTACATTTCACAAAAGCAAAAGAAAACAAACAAACTGGTCAAACTAATCAGAAAATACTTTATGAGTGACATTTGTTAGGAAAAGTTACGCCCATCATAGGAGAAGAGGAAATGGGAGGCAAAGATCTATTTCTAGGGCCATGACACCTACTGTCAGAGATGACACTGGGTGCAGCACTCCTTGGCCCAGCTGCTTCACCTTGCCATGAATCCCAAGAAAAGCACTAGCTCTGGCCCAAGCCCCAGAAGAATGTGGCAAAGTACACATGGGACTTACTGGTTGGGGATGGTGGTCCGATGGAGTTGAAGTTGTCAAGCCTCTGGGAACCAGCCCCTTAGGAAGTTCACTAAATTGTGCAAGGTCACTCTGTGTGTTCTCTTGATCATCCCTTCCTCTATAGTTTCCCCAAATTTATCTCAGACCCACATGGTTATTGTCTATTTCCATAGCATTTCCATCTTCCAGTTATTAAAATTTGTTCTTCAAACCTGACATCTGGAGAGAATTTGGAAATGCCAATCCCACAGAAGTGATGCTCTCAGGTCAATTTGCATTTGAACAAGGAATAGTGATGATGAGATCTCAGAGATAGCAACTGGCTATAGAGGAAATTTTTTAAACAAGGAAGCTATCTAGGATCCATCAGTTCATACCTCATCATCTGATCTTCCTAGTGTGTGCAGTTCCTGGGGCAAGAGTACAACTGGAGATCCATATATGTTTAAATATTTAAATTTTTATAAGTCAAACCAACAAACCATTATATTTGATCTTCCTACTTTAAAATACATACTTTCATAACAACCTGGAAGGGCACATTTGAATTTAGAATTCTTAGACTCTTCAGTGTCCTGGACCAGAAATATGGTAGAGTGGGGAAAGCTGACTATCCCTTTCTCTTCCTATCACTGTCTATATCAAGCAATGCAGGTATACACATGTGTGATCACTTGAGACTGTACATCAAACTCCATCTATTCCTGTTGTAAAGAGTTTTCTTTTGGCTAACTCTTGACCCTAGGAATGAGTACAATGGCCACTTGTTCAGAGGTGAGACTTGGGAAGAGGCCTGCACAGCCCTTATAAGGCAGCCTGGGGCTGGTTTGGCAGAGAATGCCAAAGTCCCAGATACGTCGAGTATGGTCTAGAAGAGGAATAAGGGCTCCAAGTAAGAACATCTATACAGCTTCATGGGCACCTCCCACTGTGCAGAGGCATAGGAGAGAGGAGGGTCAGAAAGGTCCTCTCTAAAGCCAGCTCCAGACTTAAGGTTCCTCCTGCCTGAAGCTAATGTGGCACTGTTCATCAAGACTTGCTGATCAGCCCATATCGAGAGCAAATTTCATGCATGGTTCAGGATTAAGGAAATATGGTGGTTATTTTGAGAGTCTAAAAGACTAAATTATACCACACTTGAAAGAAATACTGATGTGATGAGATGTTCTTTTCATCTACCAGCTCTAAATCTCATCCATGCTTTAGAGAGTGAGACCCAAAAGGTTGGGGAAGAATTCAAGATTCTCTCAAAGACTCTATTGGGGGAATTTAGAAGCAACATTGACTGCTGGAGAGGGAGAAAAATGTGTTCATGGTCTTTGGGGAAGGTGGCACTTCTGCAACAGATGGGCCGCCTGAAATTTTTTTAATGATGATTTTATGCCTTTGGCAGAAGTTTTCCATGTAATTTAGGAAAGAGGGAAAACAACATAAAGACAATTGATGCTGTTCTATAAGACGAGGGAAAGGACATCAAAAATTAGAGTCGTTAGTGGTGCTAGGCTGAAAACATAACATATTTGTGAGCATTTTATGAAAAGACTTGCCTTGGAAATTGGTGGAATGAAGCCAGGTTTCAAATACACATTGTATTGGGTCAGCTGAAGGATCTGAAATTCACTGAAAGGAAAGGATCAGTAAATTAAGGAAAACCAATGTCTTTTATTAGCTCTTTCACTTCTCTCACCTATTTTACTACTTTAACTGCCTGTTGATGGTTTTCCCTCAACCTAAATCTACACTTTTCTATCCATCCTCTCAAAAACCTTTCTAAAAGTGAGTTTGAATGTGTAATCTTTAAGGACTTTTAGCTGTTCCTTGCATTTGAATTTCATACTCCTTAAAGCAACTTGAAAAATGACCCCTAGTCTCTGACCTTGATCATTTTTTTCTAGCTTCATTTCCTGACTATCTCCCCTAAATAATCCCTGGAAAATTTCTCTGTAACATGACGCACTCTTTTAAGTCTTGTGCCTCTGCATATTCTATTCCTTCTACCTGGACCATCTCTTTCTGCCACACTTGTTCTTGATGAACTTCTATTTGTCTATTAATTCTTACTTTTAAAAATCACCTTTGCTTGAACATTTTACAACTCTCCAAGTGGGAGTTAGTTACTTCTTCCTCTGAGTTTGCACACAGTTTGGGCACATCTCTAGGAGGGCAGTGTCCTTGTCATATAGGTCTGCTGGCTCACCTTCAGCATTTCTTCTAAGCCAGCTACCTTCCTTTAAATTTCAAAGGTCTGCTAAAGTTATGTATCTAAGGACAAGAAAATAACATCTAGCAGAAGAAAACCTCACATGTTTGTCTCTCTTTTTTTTTAAGAGTACAGATTTTTTCCCCCTCAGAAGCTTCTCAACAGAGCTACCTATTAGGTCATATGCACACCCCTAAACCAATCACTGGCAAGTGTAATGAAATTACCATGCTTAGTTAAAGAACTTGGGATAGTGTTATCTTCCCTGAGGGCCAGGTAGTTGCACAAAAGTGGAATTCTTTTGAGAAAGTAGGAGAGGAAATAAGCATTGGGACTGACAACCAAAAGTATGTGTTCCAGAAGTGAAGTGGTTTGATCCATATGGGATTCACTAGTTTTGTAGCCTGTCATACACAGGTACTGTCATTATAAAACATAAAATTTAAAACAAAACAAAACAAAACAAAAACTACTGAAGGATTCCTTACTGAGAAGATGAGCACTTCTCATCTTCCCAGAAGAACTTGTCTTCCAAGCTCTGATCTGAGCTCTGAAACATCATCTAATATTTGCTGCTGTTTTTTCCTCCTGTAACAACAGTTGAATCCTAAGGCCATGGTTTGGAGCTGTCCACTTGAATCTCATGATTATTCTTTTCCTTTTTAAAGATTTTATTTATTTATTTCACAGAGGAAGAGAGATCACAAGTAGGCAGAGAGGCAGGCAGAGAGAGAGAGGCGGAAGCAGGCTCCTCGCTGAGCAGGGAGCCTGATGCGGGCCTCGATCCCAGGACCCTGAGGTCATGACCTGAGCCGAAAGCAGAGGCTTTAACCCACTGAGCCACCCAGGCGCCCCTCATGATTATTCTTAAAGAATAACTAAAAATCTTTGTTTTCTGATTCTCTATAATGATAAAAGCCAAAAGAAGGATAATTCAACCCAGGAAAAAGACAAATGTTTCAGTAAGTTGGAAACTGAAACTTCATGTTAGTCATCTTAAAAGTCCTTAATTTCATAGAAACAGGTTTTTTAAAAAGTGCCATAGTGTGATGCAGAAATGGATTTTGGTGCCAAAACCATTCCTGATGACCAAGTGTTTCACACCATTGGATAAAAAGTTCTGGCCAACTGGAGTTCTGTACTGAGACCAAAGACTATAACATGCCCTGGCAAAAATAATACCAGTTAAGGTGTTTTGGTATGCATTATAAATGACAAATATTGCTTTCATCCTATCTAATTATTACTATTATTGTTCATATGTGTTTGCATGTGTTCTAATTATTCTCTTTTTCCTACACAAAAGATGTAATGATAGCTAGATTTACTATGTAGTCCATAGCTTATAGCTGATCTGGTAACATCTGGGTGGGATTATGACTGAATTAGAGGAGAAATATACAACATATGGAGACTGTGGATTCCAACACAAACAGCATTTAAAGGAGCCTGTGATATTCCCTGTGGATAAAGTAAACCAAGATGTCTTTGAATTGCCTCCCTGCTGGAAGGCAATGATTGTATTTATGTTTGTTCTCATGGATCATATTAGACAGGAGCATCCCTGACACTGTATATGTAGTAAGATGGCAGCCAATGGCATGAAGGATGAATGTCTACATTATCACTCTAGAGAAAGAATCAGTGAGCTCAACAGCTGGGAGACCAGAACAGCAAATGCAAGCTAGTGCTATCTCAGGCAAATTAGTACCTGTGGCCAGCCAAAGTATGCCTGATATCTCTTTCTTTATGAACTTGCCCTATCCACAGACCAATGCTTGGGAAATAGGTACTGAAGTGTTCTCTAGGCAGAAGTGCTACTCATTGAATCAAGATCAGATGCCTGGTGACTCAAAGGGAACTGGGTAGATAGTGCATGATGAACAATAGTATTCAGTCATAAATGACTCTATCCAATAAGGTTAATAGTAACTAAATAGGCTAACGAGACTAACTTCTGTAATTTGGACTGAAGTATGGAGCATTTTGAAAAGTCAGGAAATGGACACAAATACAACAGAAATGAATGCACAATGAGAAAAGTAAAGTTCCAATGCTCATCTTGCCTCAGGGATGGGAATTGTGTTGGAGCTAAGATCAAGAATGGATTGATAATCAGAGACTTCATTTATTTACCTTCTCTAGTAAATAAAAACAAAGAGATATAGAGGACAGTGAATTTACATCTTGAGGGGACTAAATTAAAAAAAAAAAGAAAGCCCTACAAATAATCCCTCAAATAAAAATGGTGTCATTGGAACAGTTATATTAAATTGTGTATATTAAAATGCCCTGGACGATACTTGATTCCATAGTTTAGCAAGAGACTGCTTGGGATAACTAACTGAATCTAGGACAAAATATAAAATACTGGTGAGATACTGACCCTTCATTTAGAAGACATATATACTTGGGCACCTGGGTGGCTCAGTGGGTTAAAGCCTCTGCCTTCAGCTCAGGTCATGATCTCAGGGTCCTGGGATCGAGGCCCACATCCGGCTTCCTGCCCAGTGGGGAGCCTGCTTCCCCCCTCTTTCTGCCTGCCTCTCTGCCTACTTGTAATCTCTCTGTCAAATAAATAAATAAAATCTTAAAAAAATATTAGAGGACATATATACTTATGTATATCTGTGTGTATGCTTATGTACATATTTATACGTATTTATACTTTTCTCATTTAGTGAGTAGCTTTGGAGAGAAAATTACTTGTTCTCATAACACGCTACCAGTTGTAGGAGATATACAAAGAGAAATTATGTCCTCTAACTTCTTAAGGCTGTTTGGATCACACATATCACAAAGAAAGAAAATCAAGACAAACCTACACCAGTGCATGGATATGAAAGTCATCAAATTATATAATCAGAGATGCTAAGATTTAGAAGGAAATGTAGAAGTCATATCAATGGATACACATGGAATGAACAATTGGTCTAATGCGTGAAAGATCCAATGAATCTAATAAAAGCCCTACTGAATTGCCTACTATGTTGCCTTGAATTGTTATTTACTTTTCATATATATTAATTAACGCATCTGTACTATTTGCTCAGTGTTTACATCATGCCTTGTGTATGGGACATAGTTAAATAGTCTGTGGTACATCTTTATTGAATTTATACTGTCAGAAGATATCTGTGCTAAATGGGGAGGAACGGATATTTATTTTGTTTTCATCAATCAATCAAAAAAGACTTGTTGAATATTTAGTGAACAATAAACATGCAAGATAGTATGCGATAAAATGTATATTCATGAATAAACATGAAGGGAATTCAGAAAAACAAATCTGCAAATTTGGAAAAATTATCTATAGTATAAATATCTTTTAGAGAGTGGTGATTTCTTATGGATGGCTATTTTTGTTGTTGACACGATTCTTCTACTATAGACAAAAAATGTATTTCCACAAAACAAGGTATTTCTTTCTAATTTCACTGACTTCAATATCTTTCCTCTTAATATTCACCTTCCTAAAACACCCTATCTAAGTTGGATACAGTTGGATACCATATTCCCTCCTATGGATTCAACGTCACTTTTCTCTCTCTCTCTTTTCTTTTCCCCCCGTCCCTCTGACTCCTTCTCCTTTAACTCCCTCCATAGGGATGGCTTAAAATTTTTCTACCTGTGTTACTCTATGTAAACTTCCTGTGGTCCAGAACTGTTTTTTGGTTTTTGGTTTTTTACTACTGGGTCCTCTAGGGACCACAAGTTGGCCCTCATTTAGGAGCTTGATGTGTATATTTTAGTAAAATATAGGGAAGGACTATGTTTTTACTCTTGATCTCCTTTGTGAGCTCCAGACTTGATGCATGGACTAATGTTCAGCATGGACATCATCAGGCTTCTCTATCAAGACTCTCAAAACTCAAAATTCATCTTTCATTCAAAATATATCCACACATCTTCCATTACCGCAGGTCCCTGATAATGGAGTTTCTGGACTGTTGATACTTCTGACCAGAGACCCAGAACAGGAGACTAAAATCATGCGAAGAGGACTCCTAGTGACCTATCATAACACCACAGAGTTTCCTAAAAGGAGGCCTAATAATGGCTATCCTCTTTAGAGTCAGTATATTTTTATGATCTACCTAGGCTTATTCTATGTCCTTCTCTCCACTTCATAAGCGGCTTCTAAAAATTGTTCTTACAAAATACTCTATAAACTCTTTAAAGTCAAAATCTGTTGCAACTTAATGTAGTTCTTACTAACCTGGAATTGAAAACCATTTAAAAATCATTTGGAGAATTCAACATTTCAAGCAAGTAAACATGCACTATTTTTCTGATATGGCACAGGACATCAGAAAATATTTTTGAACAAAACTTTGAATTTTTTGGCCCCAAGAAAAGAAAACACCCCAGAAACAAATAAGATGTGTCACAATAATCCATGATTTACAATCCCTTTCCTGGATCGCCTGTTGCCCTTAGCAATCCCTAAAGCAGAAACAAACAAAACAAATCCTTTCAGCATATCTTCATGAAACTGTCTGGGATGTGACAAAACTTTGAGAAACAGTTTTGTGATAATGGTTTTGCACTTTATTGGTACTTCCCCAGAGGAGGTGGTGAATGGCTGCTTTCAAAAACATAGAGCTATCAAAGGCTAAAGTCAATAAAAACCTCGATAGAATAATTGGGGAAGGAAGAAAAAGGGGGAAAAAAAGAGCATCAAAGGAATGAAAAGGAAAGAAGGACCTATAAATATAAAAGCCTAAGGAGTATATTTTGGGAGAATAGATGATGCAAAACAAAATTGGGGATAGTTATTGGAGGACCAGGGAAGGCAAATAAAACAATGAGATATATGACGCCTGTCCTCCTGCCTCAAGTCTAGCTCATCAAACAGTTTTTCATTCTATTTCGTATATATGAGTTTCATCTGATTACTGCCAATAGAAAATGCTTAGATTTTCTGACTTTTTTTCCACTGTCAAAGGAAATAACAGATTGATAAGATTCAAAAGCAACTATTATGACATCCTCTTCAAGAATGAGAAAAAATACAAATTGAGTTGTGTTAATAAACGGATCTATATTTTTTATATTCTTGAAAATAACAGTAGCACTGATGATAATAAAGTACAGTATTATGTTAAAAAAAAACCTGTCTAGGAGTCAGAAGGCCAGGATTTGTTGAAAAAATTATACTTAATTTTACTGCTTAAAATACCATGGACTATATCATGCAATTAAAAGAACTTGGAACTAATCTTCCATCTCTGGGAATACCTGAGTCACAAATTACCAAAGAATAACCCAGAGAATTATCTTTGATGTACAAATGCACACAGAAGTGGGAGAAACCCACTATCTGGAAAGAACAACTCACATGAAGTGAGAGGGTAAGTTATCAAATCAGAAAAGTCAAGGAGCCTGTCTATGATCTTCAAAGTAGGCTGGCTTAGTATGGACAGGCTAGAAGAAGATGCCAGCCAATGTGGGCATGTAGCCACTCAGAGACCTGGCCAGGATGCCAGTTTAAAATCAAATTTCATTTATTTATTTATTTTGCTCTTTTGAAAGTCAATTTTTTTAGTTAATTTTTTTTATTTTTTCAGTGATCCAAGATTCATTGTTTATGCACCACACCCAGTGCTCCATGCAATACGTGGCCTCCTTAATACCCACCACCAGACTCACCCATCCCCCCACCCCCATCACCTCCATAACCCTCAGTTTGTTCCTCAGAGTCCACAGTCTCTCATGGTTCGTCTCCCCCTCCAATCTACCCCAATTCACTTTTCTTTTCCCACTCCTAAAGTCCTCCATTTTATTCCTTATGTTCCACAAGTGAAACCATATGATAATTGACTTTCTCTGCTTGACTTATTTCACTCAGCATAATCTCCTCCAGACCCATCCATGTTGATACAAAAGTTGGGTATTCATCTTTTCTGATGGCTGTGTAATATTCCGTTATATATATGGACCACATCTTCTTTATTCATTCGTCTGTTGAAGGGCATCTCGGCTCTTTCCACAGTTTGGTGATTGTGGACATTGCTGCTATGAACACTGGGGTACACATGGCCCTTCTTTTCACTACATCTGTATCTTTGGGGTAAATACCCAGTAGTACAATTGCAGGGTCATAGGGTTGCTCTATTTTTAATTTTTTGAGGAATCTCCACACTGTTTTCCAAAGTGGCTGCACCAACTTGCATTCCCACCAACAGTGAAAGAGGGTTCCCCTTTCTCCACATCCTCTCCAACACTTGTTGTTTCCTATCCTGTTGATTTTGGCCATTCTAACTGGTGTATGGTGGTATCTCAATGTGGTTTTGATTTGAGTTTCCCTGATGGCTAGTGATGAACATTTTTTCATGTCTATTGGCCACTTGTACATCTTCTTTGGAGAAATGTCTTTTCATGTCTTCTGCCCACATTTTGACATGATTATCTGCTTTTTGGGCATTGAACTTGAGGAGTTCTTTATAGATTTTGGATATCAGCCCTTTGTCTGTAATTAAAATCAAATTTTAGAAGCCTAGAATTACAGACAGGTAAAAGAGCCTATATAAATGCCAAACACAGTGATTCTGACCTCTTCAAGAGATCAGAAGAAAATAATCATGAACCACAGAAAGTGAATGCACTGGGAACAGAGGATAGAAATAATTTGACAGTCTAGAGAGATCAGGTGAGCTGGAGATCTGGGAGTAGAATTTTAACAGAAATAGAAATGGATGATTCAATCTTTAGGTTCATTTTTTGGCTCTGGCATCAACCAGTTCTGTGACTTTGAACAAGTTCTATAACCTTCTAATATTCAGTTTACTCATCACTAACATAAGAGGACAGGCCTAAATGTTTTCAAAGTACTGCCCTACTCAGAGACACCATTATTTTCTATTCATGATAGTGTTCGCAATTATATGGTGTTCTGCACCTCCAAAATGTATTTATGTGATAGTGTTTGTTCTTTGAAACAGTCCTGTGTGGTAGCTCATATAGAAAACACTATAGCTCATTTTAAAGATAAGAAAATGAAGGCTTAGAAAGGTAAGATGACTTTCTCAAGGTTGCTTAGCTAATTAGCATTAGAGCAAAGACTAGAAATGTTGGTCTGCTGTACTTGTAACTACTTCACATTATTCCTTTCACCAAAACCGTTAAAGCTTTATGTAAGGAAAACAATTTTCTAACTTGCATTTTTTTCAATTGCCTTATGTCAACAAGGGTTAAGAACTTCATGAGGAAAATAGAAAAAGAAAAAAAAAAGGTCAGGATTGGAAAAAGAAAAAGCCTGTACATTTGTATATTGAAATAAAATGTAAACAAAGTTAAACAAGCAATTATTTAGCAAATTTACACCGAGAACAGGCAATGTGCAGGGTCCTGTGTCGGGTGCTGTGGGAGATACAAAGATTTTCAAAAGGCAACATATTTGCCCAGATAGGATTTCTATAATCTAGTAGAAACATCAGACATGTCTAAAGGGAATCCTTTTATAAAGCATGAGACATGATGAATGGCTCAAGATACATATTGCTCAGAAATTTCAGAAAAGGTTCAAATAAAGTCCAGTTACGGACAAGTCAGGGAAAATCTGAAACTTGGTATTTGAATTTGGAAATAAAATGGAACATCTTGAGAATTTCTGAAGATTAGAAATCTGCCAAATTAAAGCAATGCATGTTGGTTAATGTAGGAAACTAGAAATGAGTAAAAAAGATAGAGTTTAGTTGACAGCTAATTATCCAGTGGTGGCCACTTAAGAACACATCCCACCACATCACTCCCATCTCTCCTTGCCTCACTTCCTCTCTTCTTCACCTTTATTCTTTGTCTTAAGTTCTGCTTTCAATGGACCCAAGATAAGATAATAACCTGTGTTTAATGATCTGGAACATCATAAAGGAAAAAGTGTGAGAGTGGAATGTTTAGTGAAATAAGGTATACTCCATTATAAAAGATTCTCAAAATATTCATGTATTAACATGAAATATTATGAGTTCATAGAACTAGGTAAATCCATCAGGATAAGTATAATTTTTCCTCAGCTGATAATGTGTAGGAAGTTTCACCAAAACTGTAAATGTTTTAGGCATACATAAACGTGTTAACAAATATGTGTAAAACAAGTTGTGAATCTAAATATGACATAAGAAAAATACATGAAGGGGCACCTGGGTGGCTCAGCGGGTTAAAGTCTCTGCCTTTGGTTCGGGTCATGGTCTCAGGGTCCTGGGATCAAGCCCCACATTGGGCTCCCTGCTCAGCGGGGAGCCTGCTCCCTCCTCTCTCTGCCTGCCTCTCTGCCTACTTGTGATCTCTGTGTGTCAAATAAATAAATAAAATCTTTAAAAAAAAGAAAAGAAAAATGCATGAAGAGCATAGCATAGTTATTCTTATGTCAATGTGTATATATTGTGATTTTAAAGAAATAATTCAATGAAATAGAAATGCTTGCAATGTAGGGATACACTGGAATTGATACGTAATTTTATTGTCCAACATGTATTGAAAAGAACAGTGAATTAGGGTCAGCACTCTTAGCTTCAGATTCCAGCACTGTCAAGATTTAGCCCTTTAAACTGGAATAAGTCATTTCACTTTCTGGACCTCAGTCAAATGAGCAAGTTGGAGGGTCACAATTTGCAAATTAAGTGTTACAGAGCAAGAGTCCAAAAGATGATCTTTGAAAAAAAAGTTCTATTGTAAAATATATTGAAAAAACACTCATACATCATCTCCAATTTGTAGATTCTTAAGACATAATGCATATTAAACCTCAGAAAAGCCCTATAGTAAAGAAATCTTTTGAATTCCATAGCATTTTCCAAATGTAACATATTTTGAAATTTCTGGTTCCATTGAATATGAACATCTTACTGACATAGTTTTCCATGGATCTAATTTTTGGAAATGCAGGAATATGAGATTTTAAAATCCTGGGATTCTTTAATTAATTAATTAATTAAAAATTAATAAAAGAAATCCTAGGATTCTAATGAATAATATGATCTTATTAGAAAGATTGAACTGGAATTTGAAATCCCATACCCATCCTCTACCCAGAGCCGGAGAAAATAGACAGACATAAGCAGGGAGCCCCTGAGACTGAGGACTTGGGAAGAAAGAACCGAAGTGTTACTTCCTCCTGTGGAAGAGGTGAAATCAAGTTTCGATTAACCAAAAGATTTGAAGTATGGTAACGTGTCCCAGATTCAAACTTGAAGAAGAGGTAGTGATGCATTTTCTAATCATGTAGAGCAGGGTTCTTCCACTTCAGCACTGTTGACATTTGGGGCTAGATATTTCCTTGTTTCAGGGAGGTGGGCCTGTGCATTTTGAGATACTTACTAGCATCCCTGGCCTAGCATCCCTGGTCTGTACCCACAAGAAGTTGTATCAATGAGGTGGCAGAAATTCCCAAGTCCCTTATGTGGGTATGAAGAGAATGCACAATAGATATCAGGAGAAAATGGGAAGGTGGGAAGTGGGAGAGGAGAAATGGGGTGAGAGAGGAAAGGACAAGAGAAGAGAAAGATACGAAGGAACAAAAGGGTGCAGGGAAGAAAAGAAGGATAGAGGAGGAAAGGAAAGATGCTTATAATCATTTCAACTCTGTAGTGAAGGAGTTGACAATGGATAAGGCTGTCTGAGGTCCTTTCTGGCCCATCTATAGGCAGTGTGAGCTTTGAAGACAATAAGACCTGATTTTATTCATAGTTCTGTATCTCTTGTGTCATCTTAAGTAGTTCAGTTAACCTGAGCTTCTGCTTCTTGTCTGTAAAATGTGGATTACGGGTGTTGTAGGTTTGTTTTATGAACTAGAGAGAATGCATGTAATGAGCTTAGCACCTTGCTAAGAATTTAATAAATGGTAGCTGCTTTTATTATTGCTATTTTTCCTTGGGATTTAATCATGTGCTATCTTTTTTGTCAATTAACTTCATATGTCTCTTGTTCTTACTCTTATGTTTCATTAGCCAGTCTATACTAGATTATGCTGCCATAATAAACAACTTTAAAATCTCAGAGGCTTAAATGACACCCTACTTCATGTCTATTTTAAGTCAGTGAAGTCCCTTCTCTCATTCATCCTTGCTCACAGACCCAGGCTGATGGAATCTCCATTATCTGGGAGGTCAGTGAGTCCCATGGTAGCAAGGAAATCTTGTGGAGGCTTTCAAACACTTCCCCGAGTAGTGACACACATCACTGCTGCTCACATTTCTGTGGCTAAAGCTAGACACATGGCCATGTGGCCAACTCCAAGGCAGTAGTGAATGTAACTCTTGTCATATGCTCAGAAAAGGGGACATTATGAAAAGTAGCAAAAACACTGTACTCTCCAACCAAGTTTCCTCATTGATAAAACAGGGAAATTAGAGCACCAATCTCATAGAGTTGTTATAAACATTACATGTGGTTAGTACATGTGGAATGTTTAGAGCAATGTCTAGCATATGGTAATCATGCAGTCATTGCTAGATATTGAGATCTATTGTTATTGAAAACATTTACAAGACCCAAGCCATGGTTTGTGTTACCTTGATACCCCATCAGCATTCTTGCTGGCGCTTTGCACCATCTAGTTATTCAATAACTATTTGTTGAATTGAATTGAATAGTGTTCCAGCAACATGGCTAGGTCCACCCACCAGCTGGTAGATCAACCACATATAGGTTTATCAGTTCCATTTCCCCTGCCAAACACCAACGTACTTCGCTAAGCATCCCTCAGCTGTGAGTCTCCATTTTGACAATGGAATTGACCTTAATGCAAATGTTCCCAGCCACATAAAACATGTTGTGAAGTGCACAGCAGCAGCCGCAGTTGATTCTTAGCTGTCATCATACTATGTGCCTGCAGTATAGTCCTCCACAATGCCTTTCTTAGAAACATCCCAACAGTAAGCACACAGGATATCAGTGGTACACTTTAATGACCTTTTCAAAAGAAAAATACAAAGATATGCAGATTTTAAAAACAAGGGCCTGCATTGTGATATACAAATACTCTTTGATTTGAGCCTAGTAGAGGGTCTCTACCTATCTGGAGCCTAATGAAATTCTCTTTCTTTGCATTACTTGCACAATTAAATATAAGGCCCCAGGGGGCAAATGCACTAGGAAAAAATGTAACTGAGTTCTAGTCCTCTTGCTGCCACCCTCATGAGAAACTCTGAGCACTCCACTTAATTTTTCTGGTTATTAGTCTACGCATCTATCAAACAGGGAAAATAATGTTTGCAGGATCTCCTTCTAAAAGGTGATAAAAGAAATTGGGAGAATAAGAAATGCCAAAATTCTATGAATAGGTAAAAATTATTATGCAAATATCAGGAACTATCAGTACAAATATTTTTTAAAGGATTTTATTTATTTATTTGACAGAGAGAGAGAGATCACAAGCAGGCAGAGGTAGGCAGAGAGAGAGGAGGAAGCAGGCTCCCTGCTGAGCAGAGAGCCTGATGCGGGGCTGGATCCCAGGACCCTGAGATCATGAACTGGCACCCTCAGTACAAATATTTTATTTTGATTTTTAGTATCCTCTTTATTTCTTGACCTTTCCATATTCGATCTCAATCAATGTTCTCCTGTTGGGTTGCCCACTCTTTCTTGTAAGTCATGGGTAATGAGTAGCAAGTTACAACAGAAAAAGAGCAAGTTGAACTCATCCATGTTCTGGACAGATGCTCTTCACAAGTTTGTGCTAAACCCTGAGATCTTGATAATAACAGAGAGGAACAGCTCGACCCATTTAGATTTCTCTAATCTGGAATTTGGAAAGATGATAAAAAGTTGATTAAGAACCACTAAACCCAATAGCTAAATGGAGAACTAAGTGGAATGTATGTGGCACTGAGAAGTATGTGCATCTAGATGCAGAGGTTCTGCAGAGGGGCGCTGGGATAGAAGCTAGTTATGGCAACTTAATGTAAAATTCCCATTTAGAACAATAAACTTGCGGAAGTGACAGATACAGCAATATTCCTTATTGAGGATATTGTCCATTTGCTGTTTTGGTTTTTTGTTTGTTTGTTTTTGGGGTTTTTTTTCTTTTGTTTTTTTTGGGGGGGGTTCTTTCTTATCTAATAAAAGAAGGGGAAAAAGGAGAAAAGAAAAGAGGGAAAGACAAAATAAGGAAGACATAAGAACATTGATTAAAGGCCTACTTTGTTTCAAGCAAGAGGTCAAATAATTTATGCATCATGCATTTAACCACCTGACAATACTGGAAGAACCATTATTATTGCCATTTACCAGATGAAATAAGTGGTTAACAGGTTAACCATTTTAACTTGTATCTATCTTGTAGCTATCACATGGCTATTAAGCAGCAGGTGTCTATTTGATTTAGTATTGTTATTTGTTAATTTGTTGATATATTAACAACATGAATGATTTTGAGTTGTGCTGTTCAATATGGTAACCACTCACGTGGTAATTTAAATTCGAACTAGTTAAAATTAAGTAAAATTAAGAATGCAGTCCCACAGCTGCATTAGTCACATTTTAAGGACTCAATCACTACATGTGCTGAGGAGCTACCATCCTGGATGGTAGAAATTTGGAACATTTCTATCATTGCAAAAAATTCCAGTGGCCATAGCTGGTTTAGAATGTAAGCTTTTCATGGGTCAGAAATAACCTATTTCTGTTGATTTTTATGAGGCTTATTACTATATCCACATTGTGATTTCTGACTTCTTTGAGGAAACATTTTACTAGACAACAAAATGCCAATCAATCTCTGATTATTTTAACACAGAGGAAAATAAATTCCATGAGGTTCAAGTCTAAATTCTCTGTAGACCTCTGCAAAGTGATTGGTGAAATTTATGGGCACAGCTGGTTTGCAGTTGTAAAACCCTATATTTTTTTAATGCAAAATGGCATCTGTGCCTGCTAATTGGATACTTAGGCATACACACAATAAATTGCCTGGGAATTAGAAAGGTGTATTTCTTAAGTCCTGCCCACATCTTGCCATTTCGAGAATCATTGCTCGGATTCATTTTTCCTCCTTGTTATTCTTGTAGAGGAGGTGGAAAAAAGCCTTCTCCTTGTTATAAATATTGCCCGTTGGGAATACATCCTTCCTCCTCCTAATCCAGCTTTAATCCTTTCAAGCTCTGAACTAAGAAACCACTGCCTGTTGTGGTAGCTGCCATTCTAAATAAGTTTGAGCTATGTGATCATTGCCACCTGTCTGGTGAGAAGGGAAAAATCAAACTTGTAAATGCTCCAGGCAACCCTGTTTTAGGAGTTGGATTCAAATGTTACACTGAGGCCATAGATAAGCAGTCAAGATAAAGCCCTGCCTAGCCTGTGTTTGAACATGGGAGTTCTGTGCAGGTATTCTCAAGTTTGCAATGCAATGGGAACAATAGAATCTAGGCATATTCTGTTACAAGTTTCATGCAAAAGTTTATTAAATTTGCTCTCATAATTATTGTAAGCCCTAGAAAAGATGACTTGAGCTCCGGAGCCTATACCTCTCCCACCTGAGCAGATTGCTTTATCATTCTTCCGTGCACTGGTAATTTCCATTAGAAAGCTTGCTAACCTGGTATTGACAATTACAAGCCATAATCAGAAGGTGAAAAAGGCTCACCCACTCTGATCTGTGGTAAAGCCGATACCAGCTATCTGGGAAGAAAAGAAACACAAGAAAGTAAACACCGAACTGCTGGTATATCTGCCCTTTTTATGTGAGCATGACAAAGTGTGAAACATGAATGCAGAGAAAGAGAATGATTTTCAGAGATTTAATCCCTTTAGAATAGAAAGCTTTGGTTGCCTTTTAAGGAGCCTTTTCACCTCAAGGTCACGGCTTGAATCTCATCTGGATTTATGTATAGCATTTGCATTCAATTATTTTTGCACTCTTTCTGCAGTATTGGCTCCTTGCATTGCATATATTGTTTATGCCCATTGGGGCTTTTGCACATTGTCCTGCTCATTCTTGTCTGGCTAATATGCCCTGATCTTTTAAATTGGCTGATTGGGGTAGGATGATGGGTTATCCCCCTTCCTCGTTCCTCCACCTAGATATAATCAAGTTGGAATCAGACTTCCTGGTCCTTGATGCTCAACAGGGGGCTGGCAGAGTGGGGTTCAGGGAATTGGGCAGTTCTGGTAATAGGGTAGCGCGTGGTGGCCCTTGGCCCTTGGAAATGCAGGCTCTGTTCAGCTATTTTCAGCCAGTGTAGAAACTTCAAAATAAAGAAAATCAACTGACTATGGAGAAAATTACTTACATAGAAAAATCACTATACACACACACATATGATCATATATGTATATATATGCCTAAGTATTTATGTGTGTATATACATACATACACCCATAAAAACAAATGACCTACATATACTTATTTTAAGGATAACACAGTAATTTTTGTTCATAAACATTCATTAGGAACTTCTGATGTAAAAGGCACTACCCGTGAGAAATAGTGCCATACCTTCCCTTAATTAACATACTAAACAGGAAGAAAGATGTATTTGTGCAAAATAAAAATTAAGGTGCAGAGCAATATGATGACAAACAAGAAATATGTAATAAACCCTTCAGACTCAGAGTGACAGAGGAATATTGTAGTCTGGGTTGATTAAGGAAGACTTCGTAGTGGTAGGACACAGAATAGATCGCACAAAAATGAGATAGGCAGAAAAATTAAATTGTAGGGCATCCTAGGAAGTTAGAAGCTGAAAGTGTGCACAGGGTGGGCTCTGGAGAAGGTGAAATGATTGGCATGGAGCATGGTCCCTTAGAAGATGTCTTTGAGAAGCTTGGAGGTAAACTGAAGCATCACTTTCTTCTTTCCTACATGCCTAGTTGATTCTTCCCTTCTTTGTCTTCATTTCCTTGCTCCTCCTCCTACTAAGAGGCAGCAGATCTAGGTCTGTAGCCCTGTCCTACAGAATGTACAATCCCTGAGCTCCGAAATGCTGAGATGACCTTTGAAGGCTGCAAGATGAGGAGCCCAGCTGAGGATTCCAGCAGGAGAAGAAAACCAAGCTTAACAGTGCTCAAATTGTGGTTTGGGGCTTTAACATTTTTCTTTCCTTTTCTTTTAGAGCCATCAATTGCCTTCTACAGACATTGAATTCACTTACAAAGTTAGAACAGAGAAATAAAGTGGAATGCAATGATCAGGAAATTCCATTTGTTTTTTTCTCCCTTTCATCATTTTGTTGAATGTGTGCAGAACTATATGAGGTTATTCATTTGTACCCAAGCAGGAATATAGGATTTGCCATATTGGATCAGCCCATTGGTCCATCAATGTTGTATTCTCACAGCCTCTGGCACCAGATGATACATGAAGCACCAGAGGAGAGCAAACTCCCCCTTCCTCCCCCCCACCACATGCAAGGCAGAGAGTCAATTGTGCAATATATGGAGTGAAAGTCTTAGCTGCTCAGGCTGGGACTATATGAATGGAATATGGATTTCAAGATGTCTACAGAGGGCAGACACTGCTTCAGTTGAGGACCAATTTAGGCAGTTCTTATCTTCAGAAATTGTGTCCCATGTCTTCCTGCTCACTTTCAATTATAAGAACTATTATTTATCTCACAATAATAAATTGAAATAGTGGAATCAAACAGCCTCAGTCCAGAAAGATGAAGACGACACTATATGACAACTGACACATGGCAGCTTTCTCTCTGGTGAAAGCATAAATGCAGTCAAAACTAGAATTTAACATAATGCCTCAGAATCTGACCCCTTTTCCTTTGGTGATTATTAAAATGGGCTCACGGTCTGCTCCATAACTTAGCCTATTCACTCATTCACTCATCATGAAAAGACTATATTGTGTGGAAATCTATCCAATGTGAAGGGTGCTGTAAGGAAGGCCTCTGAGGCTCAGTATAGTTGGGGAGTTGAGGTATGACGTGCAATCCCAACACAAGTGAGAGCATGGTTTGAGTCACAGGTGTGGCCAACTGAAAGAGCACATGCATCTGGAAAAGATAGGGACCAATTCTAGATGACATGAAATGGAACAAGCACTGTGCTGATATTTTCTTCCCAAAGGAGAATCTGAACACCATATAAAATAATCAGACATTCCTCAGAATAAAATATTTGTGCAAAGTAAAAAAAGATTGTTAGTTTTACCAATAAATTATAGGGTGAGAATTTTGTTCGACTACAGATAAGTTTCTTGATCTGTATAATTTTGTAAAATTACTTCTGGTTTCATCAGGGATTTTCAACTTGAAGCCCCCCCCGCACCAAACCTGTTGATAGTGAGTAGAATAATGATGGCAGAGCCAGCTATATAATCTCTGGTGCTCAGTACAAAGTGAAACAAGAGGGATCCCCATTCAAAAAACTGAGGAAAAAAGTACCCATTGAAGATATTAAAATATAAAGCTTTTCCCTTTATTTTGTGGTCTCTTGTTCAACCTGTCATGGTGTGTTTGATTTGCTATTTAATGTGATTCTAGTTAGTGAAAAATCGAATTTAAATTATTTGCATGACTTTTACTACTCATTTTTATATTGCACAATGCCAGTTTTGAATGCACATATAAAGGCACTTATGTATGGAATCACCAAAATTGCACAATTCACAATCTGAGCTCATATATCCATATATATTTTGCTTTTACCAGAACAGTGGACCCTACACAAAACTAACTTACCTATATGCATTTCATTTTTGTTTTCTCCAGGAAACTAGCTTTTTTATTAGAAGGGGCTTATGATCAGGTAACAGTGCTTGCAGAGCTTGCAGACCCATATGGAAATTACCACTTCTTTGGTGCAGTACTGCCTTCCAGTTGGACATTCAGCTGCTGATTTTTTCACTTGAGGAACTGAGTCTCCTCACTGTGCTGCTTCTCCTCCATTTGTCTTCTCTCATTCTCACTCTTCTGGGTGGTCTCACATGTGGCCTTCTGCTCCTTCGGTTGACTCTCCAAACCTCTCTTTCCTGTTTCTAATTCTGCAAGTTTCGTCCCCATGTATGACTTCCTGTTCAGTCAGCAGTGACTTCCTTGAGCCAAATGCCACACTGCTCTCACGTGAAGTCTGGTGATGGTCATAGGGATCAAGTCCTGGACTTGCAGCGAAAGCAGTCCCCTCTCCACACAGTTGATGGTGACCTCCTAGATCCACTCGTCAAAACACTGTGAGTAGACCTCTCTGTGCACAGGGAAGATGCCAGTCTCCCTGGCCTGCTGCTATTACAGATTCAGATCCAGCCACTGCAAGGGATGCACCATGGTCCACACCAGTACTGGCAGTGCTAGACACCTGCAGGATCCATGGCTGCATGTCTTCCATCTGCTCCCTTGGGGGTAGGATGGCATTCAAGATTTCTTCTGCCTTCTTTATAGGATCCGGGACACAGGAAGTTGAACGGAGTTTGGTCTTTGATGGCTGTGGGACTGGACCCAAGGGTCCAGGCTGCTGGGGGCTTGCTGGGGGCTAACTTTCAGTGGCCCTGCTTTGGGGCTCTGTGTCTCTGTGTTCTGTTCACAAACACCAGGTGTGTTATACTTGAGCAGAGAGTCAGCAAGAGGGATCATGGCAGTGAAACATTTCACTTTTTGATATGTGTACATTCTATAACAATACTCTCTACCTTCAACTTAATGATAAATAAGAAATAATTGAAAAGGAAAGAACTATGGGTTGTCGTATCTATTTCTTTCCTTCTAAGGTGTATTTTCAGTGTAAATGGTTAGCTAATCTATAGGGAAGTAACTTGAGTAGGAGAGGACATAACAGAGATCCTGGAATGTTCATGATTCTTAGAGTGCAATTGTCTTCATTCCTCATTCAAAGCTAGTTCTGGTTCAAATGGAAAGCATGGTCTCTTGGGAAAAATGTGGCCTTACTTAGTCATAGATGTAACACATTTACCTTGTACTTTTGAGACTTACTGAACTCAAATTCACTTTGGGTCCATCAGAATTCTGTGCTGCTGGTAACCTGTAAGTTTTAAATGCAAATGGCTGGCAAGTAATGTTGCTAATAATGCATATTTCAAGTATCTACTCTGCTCACATGCCTGTCCCATTGCCCCACTGAACTTCGCTTATAAAATACAAGTTCAAAGATAAAATTATAAAGAATTCAAGATGGTGACAAGAGCATTAAACCAAATACAGAACTGCTTTAAGACAGAACTCTGTGCAAGTATACCGGCCCAAGCCCATGAAGTTGGCCTTAATAATTATACTAAAAAAATGTCTAACATTTATTGTACATGGCTATGTGGTAAAGCTACTTCATATATGTTATATCTTAAATTTTTACAACAGCTCTATTTGAAATATGGGGAAATTGAGATTTTGATATATTAAGCAATGAGCTTCTAGGTTCTTAATACTCAAGGTATGATTCTCTGGACCATCATCAGCTGAAGTCTGTTGGGAATGCAAAATTCTGGGGCTTTTTGCAGACCTGCTGAATCAGAATCTGCACTTTCAAGAGTGCCCCCAGTGATTTGTGTGTACATTAAACTTTGACAAGCACTGTCTGAGTCACTTGATGACAAGCAAAATAGGCCATACTATGTATCAAGTCTTATCTGACTTCAGACCTTAAACTTGAAACCAATACCCTACTGTCTTATATAATCCAAATATCTGATGATGGGGCCCAGTCATGTGTATTAAAAGACAAATCTAAATTCCATGTGGACTGTGATCTGCACCATTGGCAATAACCACTGGCCTGGAAACTTCTACCATGCCTTCCAGTTTTACAAACTATGGTAACTTTATAAATCATATTCTTATGGAACACAAAAATAATATCGAGGAATACAGAGAAAGATATATTTCTGAGGTTAATGTAAAAGACTCTAAGAGAAGATAAGTTTTGAGCTGGGTTATTTAGCTTGGACAAGAGAAATTGGAAAAGATACTTGCAAAAGATCTTTTCAAAATGTTCAGTGCTATGATCAATGAGCACTGATCAGTTAGTTTCTAACTCCATAGAGCTCCGTAAACCTCCAAGAGGGACAGACATCCCTCTTCCCCTAAATAAAACCAACCCATAAGTAGAGACAAGAATTTTGCTAGGGGATGTTAATTCACCTCAATTCAATTATATATTATGCAAATAGATATTGGGTTGCATATATATTAAGTGCAGAACACTGTTTGGTGCCAAAGAAAATAATAGAGATGCAAGACACAGAGCCATTATCAGCGAGCCTCTGCTCTAGCAGACATTTAGTTATTTAACAAATACTCTATAATGCATAAGAGCTTTGGAGATATTAACTCATTTAATCCTCATAATATTCTTATAAAGAATGTACTCTTTTCACCATCCACATCTTGTAAATAAGGAAACTAAGGCACAAAGAGGTCAAGTACCTGACCCAAATTCACATACTGGTGAGGGATGGATTTGAATGCAATCCATCTGGTTCCAGAATCAATGTTCTTAATTGCTACCCTAGGCTGCTTCTAAGCCATATTCACCAATTATTTTATTATGGGACAAAACAAAACTACAAGAGCATGGTGAGGTGGGAGGAAGGACAAGTTTGATACAAAATTTTAACTAGATTGACAGAAAATCTGCTCTGACAAGAATGTAGAGGGATGCAAGGGACTGAAGAATGAACATGCTTGTTTTTTAAACAGGGATAAAACTGTAATTTGAAAATAAAACATTTTCTGTTAAAAAAATAATACAAACTGTGGAGATGATCCTATTTTTCTGGGGAGGGGGGGTGTTTAATATTTATGTTTTTATAGTTTACTATCATGTACAATTATTTTTTTCACCTATTTCAATTGGTATGCTTCATTTGTAACTCCTGGTTCTTTACCAGAAGCTCTACTAAGTAGATCAAGTTAAGAGATATTTAGTTCTCTGAAAGTCATTTTAGAAGTTCTGTCTAGAATGGCTAAAATTAACAAATCAGGAAACAACAGATGTTGGCAAGAATGCATAGAAAAGGGAACCCCCTCACACAGTAAGTGGGAATGCAAGCCAGTGCAGCCACTCTGGAAAACAGTACAGAGGGTCCTCAAAAAGTTGAAAGTAGAGCTATCCTATTACCCAGCAATTGTACTACTAGGTATTTATCCAGAGAATACAAATATAGTGATTCAAAGGGGCACATGCAGCAATGTCCACAATTGTCCATAGGTAAACTAAGGAAAGAGCCAAGATATCCATCAACAGATGAGTGGATAAAGAAGATGCTATATATGTATATATACACATATACACAATGGAATATTACTCAGCCATCAAAAAGAATGAAATCTTGCCATTTGCAGCCCCACATGGTTGAAACTAGAGAATATTATTCTAAGTGAAAAAAAGTCAATCAGAGAAAGACAATTATCATATTATTTCAATCACATGTGGAATTTAAGAAACAAAACAGAGGATTACAGGGAAAGGGAGGGAAAAGTAAAACAAGAAAAATCAGAGAGGGAGACAAACCATAAGAGAAACTTAATCATAGGAAAAAACTGAGGGTGGCTGGAGGAGCAGGGTGGGGGGATGGGGTAACTGGAGATGAGCATTAAGGAAGATATGTGGTGGAAAGACCACTGGGTGTTATATGCAACTGATGAATCACTGAACTCTACCTCTGAAACTAATAATATACTATATATTAATGAATTTAAATTAAAAAAAATTTAAAAAGTTGTTCTGTCTAGTCATGTGAATTACAAATAGACAGCTTTAAATCAAAACAAAGAGTACATTTTATTGTCAGAACCTCAGGTACTAGGCATGTGACTGACTTCTGCTGATTTTCAAGGAAGGATCTCGATATGGTAAAGTAGCTGTCAATGTGACTTGCTTCACCCTAAAATTACATGTAAACCTCACTGTTCTGCAGAAGAGTCAAACATAGACTAAGCAGATAGTGGAATAAAATATTCAAGGACACCATCTTGTTTTAGTTTGCCTTTCAGGTAAGTAGAATGGCCCTTGTTTACCATCTGTTGTGGATTGAATAGTGTACCAGAAAATTCATGTCTGTCTGAAACCCCAGAATGTGACCTTATTTGGAAATAGGATCTTTGCAGATGTAATTAGTTAAGGCGAAGTCATACTGGATTAAAGTGGGTCCTAAATCCAATATGATTAGTGTTCTTACTAATGTGACAAACATGCATAGAGGAAACACCATGTTCTAATGTGTACTGATGCAACAGTTGTGCAAACTTTTCACAGACACATGGAAAAAACAGCAGGTGAAGGCAGAGGAGGCAGAGATTGGAGTGATGCATCTATAAACAAAAGAATGGAGAGGATTGAGAGCAACTCCAAGAAACTGGGAGACGAGCATGGAAAAAAGTCTCCATTTCACCCCCAAGAAGAAGCAAACCATGCTGACACCTTGATTTCAAATGTCTAGCCTCCAGAAATGTGAGAGAATAAATTTCTCTGGTTTTAATTAAGCCATCCAGTTCATGGTGTTTTGTCATGACAACCCTAGGAAATTAAGAGACCATCTCTTAGTTGTTTACTGTTGAGCACTGGTGATATTGCTGAATTTGTCTTTGCCTATAGTCCAAGGAAGGTATGTTTTATGAAGTCAGTAGTTGATTTTATACTACTCAGTCTATTTCATATGGACAAATGTATTATGCCTACTTATAATTAAAAAAAGACAAGTAAATAAAACAAGATTCTAAATTATGGGGTGATACTTTAGTTGAACTATGGAGCCTAATGTTAAGAAAATATTTATGACAGGGGCACCTGGGTGGCTCAGTTGGTTAGGCTAGTGCCTTTGGCTCAGGTCATGATCCCGGAGTGCTGGGATCGAGTCCCACATCGGGCTCCGAGCTTCATGGCGAGTCTGCTTCTCCCTCTGACCTTCTCCCCTCTCATGCTCTTGCTTACTCTCTCTCTCTCTCTCTCTCAAATAAATAAATAAATAAATAAAACCTTAAAAAAAAAAGAAAATATTTATGACAAAATCAAAATTATTCCACTGGGAACATGACCTATTTTATAAAAATGGTATGGAAGGGTATTATTTCGTTGCATGGGTGAGCAAGTTATAGGATTTTATAAAATGCACATTAGAAAGTTTGATCATACATAAAATCTGAAAATGTTTGTAACTGCTTCTAGTTTGTTATTGTTATAATCTATTTTCCTATCCTGGTTACCACAGAAATTCTCCGAATGTAAGTACCTGCACGCTTTTTTCAGGAAGAGTAGGGCAAGGGGACAGGAGGCGGGCAGGTAGCTAAAGAGGTTGTTGTCTACCCCTGAATTACTCAAGAAGTTATGCAAGAGGGTATGTGCATGCTTATAATAACCAAGATAGGACAGAGACAAAGTCTCTGGGGCTGGTGGCCCAGAAAGAAAAATGTGTGTGCGTGTGTCTGTGTGTCTGTGTGTCTGTGAGTGTATAGTGGGCCTAACAAAAGACCCAAGGTCTTGATATTTAAATTCCATTGGGATTCTCCCATATCCAGGTCACCAGATGGCATGTTTCTTGCCCAGGAGGGACTAATTTTTCTCTTGACCTTGTCTTCATCTTCTGTGCTCTTCTCACTTCCTTTCCTATTCACCATCCTATTGCCAAAATATTTTTTTTCTATTTCTCTTTTCTGTCTAGCTCTGTCTTAATTCCCAGTAAGTTCATAAATCTTGTCTTTGGCAAAAAAAAATTTTTTTAAAAATTAAAAACAAAATAACAGAGTTCCCAGAACAGAGAGGAAGCTGACTGCTGAATTTTGAAGGACAGATATGGACTTTGTTTATCTTCAAAGAGTTCACCTTGATTGTGTGTGTGTGTGTGTGTGTGTGTGTGTGTGGAGAGAGAGAGAGAGAGAAGGAGAGACTAAGTGAGAAAGAAGTGTGGAAAGAGAATGAGGCTGAGAGAGAGAGAGAGGAGAGAACCCAGGAACCAGAAAAAGTTAGAGTCAAATGTACAGAATGAGCCATATTACAGATCTAAACTGCCCAGGAATCACCATCTACTGGATATCTTGTAAATATTTTTGTAAAGTTTCTCTCCTTTAAAGAAATCTACTGAAACATTTTTAACTTCTAATTCCCATTGACGAAAGCAAAGAAAAACTTTATCATTGAGTGTCTTTTTTTTGGCAAAAATAATTGTAAATGCACAAAAAATGTCTAACTGCTCTAGGAAAACCATGAAACCCCACCACACAACAGAAAATCTGCCTGTGAAAACAACATTCTTCTCTCCTCTCGTTACACGAAGGCCTGCAGTCAGCTTTCCAGTTGTAATTCTTTCCGACACTGGGGATATTAAGAATGTGAAGAAAATGCTCAAGTAGATTATAAATAATAGTGTGAGACACAGTGAATTATATTTTCTAATAATTGGCCTTATATTATTGGGCCAAGGGGGAAAAAAAGAAAGCAAAGAGAACATGAATGTAGGGAATCAAGGATTTCTCATCACTTCTTAGTGGGAGTGGGAACAAAGATATAGAAAGTAGAGACAGAGACGAGAGAGAGGGAGGGAGGAAACAAGGAAGGAAGGAAGGAAGGAAAGAAGGAAGGAAGGAAGGAAGGAAGGAAGGAAGGAAGGAAGGAAGGAAGGGGGAGAGAACAGGGAAGGAGGAAGGAAGAGAGGGAGAGAAAAAAGAGTAGAAAAAAGAAAGAAAGAACAAAGAAAGGAAAGAGAAAATAAACCAATGCTCACTTCGGGGTTGGTCCTGATGCCACATCAAATATCTGAATAAAATGAACGAAGGCACAGACAAACCCAGCTGGACCTGTAGAGACAAGGGTGTGTCTGTCACCCAGGGGAAGCAATTCCAGCTCCCAAGGCATGAGTAATGGCAAATGTTACTTCTCCTTGAAAATAAAGAGAAGAAAATCATATGCATTTATTGCATAGTCACTGTCTTTATATCTGCTTGTTTTATATACAATTATTCTAATATAAATTCATAGGTATCAGTACTGTAAAGACTGAGGGAGATGTAGGTTCTGTATTCAGTTAGCCTATTACATTGTTGCACAAACTTCTCCGAAGCAGCTTTGCTTCCCCCGCCTACCTCACATGATTTGGGGGATTATCTAACAAGATAACACACGGGAAGGCATTTTTTTTTTTTAATGTAAAACACGATTCCTCTTGGGATTTCAGCACATCTTGAGAGATAGCTGCTTGGGAGGATATTCCTCTTTTAACAAAAGAGAAAAGCATTACTTTTTTATGGAGGCATTGTGAAGTGAAGTGTTAAAGCAGGAACATAAAAAATTTAAGGCCTGAAAACACACTACAAAGGAGAAAAAGGGTGTTTTTGTGAGCCGAGGTTGAGAATTATTTATCTAGATTGTTTGTCTACATAGTCAAACCTGACCAAACAAGGACTTTGCTCATTGCAGTTTACCGTGATGCTACCAGAAGCTGAAATGCAGACTAAACAGGGAGGGACCCCGAATCATGTAAATTGGTCCAATGAGAACAGTCACTCCAGTTGACTCCTACGGTTGAAGGAAATGGGGAGAGAAAAAACAAAGGAATCTGAACAAGAGTCAAGAAGGAAAGAGTGAAGGAGAAAAAGGAAGTCCAGATATAAGGAAAAGGAAGAGGACCAGAAGAAATGAGTGGAGAGGCCAAAGAGGAGAGGGAAGATGAGCTTATGCCAGAAAAGAGCTGAGAATAAAGACAGAGAGAAAAATGATATGGATTTGGCAAACCTAGTAAACATGTTCTTCAGAATAGTTAAGCATCAGACTGGACTTATATTCAAAATTTGCCTCCAGAAGAGACTACTATTCACTGTGAGATCCCTCTTAAATTTTCCAACAGTTCATAATATCATTGAAAAGTCATTATAAGTCCTCAGCCTGAAGGAACACAGGTATGAGTAGAGACCCATCTCTGTATGTTGTTGAAGTGTTCCTTTAGAATCACAGCTGTGTATAACTTGAAAGGATTATGAATTAGAGTTATGTCGAATGCTTATTCCAGCCTGAATTCCAACCTGATCCTTTGTCCTAATACCTTCTATTTCTGGACCAATAGACATATGGCTATTCAAATGGTAGATTTCCCAAAATGCATAAGAAGCAGTCAAGTGTTATAAATAATTTAGAATTCAGGTCAGAAACATAGTCATGCATTTATGCATTTTACTGGATTTTCTCTACTCTTCTCATTTCCCGTTTCCATCTGCAAACATGCACCTACCAATACCTACTTATTTTCTCTTTAATCCAAAGATGAACTAACAAAAATAACAAAATGTCCTACTGGAGACACCAGTGGAGTCAGGCTGTGTGACCAGCACAGCAAAACTGTACCCAACAGTGATGCTTAGGCCTGGCATTCAGACTGATTGAATGCAGAGTTTAAAGAACACTTTGGCACCTGCCCTCCACTCCTGCCTTTTCCTTGTTTGCAGAACTCTAATTTAGTTTGAATGAATACCAAGTGGCCATAAACGTTAGGGGGTCTGGGCCCATAACTCAGCCCCAGGGATGAATCCTGCACCATGGTGATCCTGACCAATGAGATATGAAGAGAAGTATGCCACAGGGCTTCTGTGGAAGTTTTAAATGAGAGATATAGAAAGGATCATGCCTTTTCCTCATCTTCTAGTCTTTGGATGGAGTCACCCAAGGCTATGATTTCTGGAGCTGAAGCAGCCATCCTGTAACCAAGAGGGACAAGCCTAAGTATGAAAACTGACATCTGAGTTATTAGCCCTGGAACCTCCAACTTCCAAACTTCCAGAATTTTAGGCATGCAAAATAATAAAACACCTTTATGCATCCATTCTAATCCTAGTTGCGTTTCTGCTATTGCATCTAAGAATACTCTGATACAAACATCTGCCACAGAATATAACATACACACACACAATTTTCCTTGATGCTTTAGGTAAACTTACTGGGAGCTAGAAGGAAACATGGAGCCAAAGGCAGAATGAAGATGGGATGCTTCTGAACAGATGTTTAGGTTGAAAAGATTCAGGCGCATGGAGAGAAGCAAATTTTTGACTGATTGATGCCTTAGAGAAAATTTAAGTGCAGATGAAAGTGGCATCGAAGAAGAGGAGAGATATTTTATCTTCTGAAATGAAAGAAAGCAGATAAGAATTGTTACTGAGCTATATTCACAACTGTGGAAGAAGGAAGTTGATGGATTTATCAATAATCACTTGAGCTTTCTTATTAGTGTATAAAGTTTTTTGATGACAGGATTTGAGGTCAAGCTTGGTGGTTGATGTACCTGCCAGGCTGGTGATTTTTTAGGAAATTGCTGAGAGAAATGAGAGAAATGAGAGAAGCTGATGGAAGGATTGGTAGCATAGAGCCAAAATTCCAGTTAAAGAAGCTTTCTTGTTGGTGGCCTTCAAAATTGCAGGAATCGTCTTTCTCAAACACCATTCCCTAGTTTGAGCAGAGGGATTGAGAAGATGAACTCTGATTGGTTCAGTTTGGAGGACTTCCTGGGAAGAGTAGCTAAAAATTTTTGAGTAGAAGATGCTGGCTTAAGTACTGGTGTCTTTTTACCCTGAAGGGAAGGTACATTCAGTGATCAAAGCTTTTCAGTCCAACTTATGTAAGTCAAAAGTCTTGAGCTAAAGATTCATAAAACCTTTATTAGTCACAAAGTTCATTTTTGTGTTTATAAAAGTTGGTAAAAACTTTCTCATTGATAAACCTCTGCATTTTTTTTCTTGAAATGAAAATTTTCATATTGGCAAGAGAACAATATTTTAAGTAAGGAAAAATATCATGCAAAAAGCTATTATCCCAAACAAATGAAAGTCAAGCTACTTTGAATAAAGAAAGCAGAGGCCATATGCCCCACCCCACCTGATTACCAGTTATATTCCTCTTCTTTACCTCTACATTAACCCCCAGGCTTTTCCTCTGAACACTATTAATGCTCCTATGAACACAGTTTCAAGGAAAACCAAAGAACAAGCTTAGCTTCTTTGGCTTCACCGTAAATTCACAATTTGAGATCTTATAAGTAGAATGGGTGACTGCTATGAGTCAGGAACTTCCATGCATTCCACATGCTACTGCATCATTTAATATCACTGATAACCTAGGAATGGAGGGTGCCAAGGGTAGCCACTATTCACCATTGTACTGCCCTTGGATTATGACTTTTCATTTTTCCTCATTCTCTAAAAGAAAATCTCCTTAAAAAACCAGTAAAAAAAAATGGGCATTTTACTAAACATTTCAAATGAAAATATGAAGAAATTTAGACTGTCCATGGCATAAAACTTATCAGAATGGAGGAATCTTCTGTTAAGAGTGATCTGTATTTTGTTAAAGTAGATTTTTCAGATATTAGGTCAATTTAAAAAATGTGGGGATATTGCACTGGATCTACTTTATTTGCAACAACCAGTTCCATTGCCAGCTGAGAGCAAGATATCAAGAAATGAAGATCCCATGTAGTATGCCCTGGTTTAAATATTCTGATTGTCAGTGTGAAACCATAGTTTCTACTTTGAGTTTTGGAAAACATGACCACAAAAATAATGAGTATATTTTAGATCCAAAGACCTAGAAGACAGGCTAAGATGGAAAATGTGGGACTTTAACCTCTCCTTCCCTCATAAAAACACAACAAAAACATTGCCTATTTTCTACTGTTTCTCAGGCTCTCTTCTACAAACTGTTGACTTAAACACCTACCTATACATTCTCATAACTCAAAGCCACTTTGGGTCACTACTCCATGTTTTATTTCATCATCTGTGACTACTATTCACTACAGTTTATCCCTACTTCTTCTCCATTTCTTTGCTTTTTGCTAAAACTCCTATTTTTTCAAGGTTTAAGAATGAGGCAAATGCAGAACTCTTGTTTGATATGCTCAAGCGTGTTCAGCAAAGCCTTCTACCACTTCTGTTAATGTTAAGTATTCTGTGGAAAGAGAGCACTCATGCCCAAAGAGACACACAACATTTTCTGGAAGTTCTGGTGGTACCAGTTAACCCAACACCACACAACTGGGCTTCAACAAGTCCTTCCCAACTTTACTGGAACCTCTGAAACCTGACCCAATCTATGTTTCGATTTCAAGTCTCAAGATCAACCAGACTGATTTGAATATGAACAACCAACCAGCATCATCCTACTTTTGCTTGTTCTCAATCTCCCCAGGAATTTGGCCTGACCTCCATGTAAGTTTCTCACATCTATGTGTACCCAGAGTATTGTCCCAACCTGAAATACTACAGATCATAAAATAAAAATGCCAATGACCCCTCCTCTGATCTACTCTTCAGAGAAGTTCTATAATTCTGAGCGGTTTCCTGAAAGGTCTAAAGGAGAGAAGGAGTTCCTATCTGATACCCTGTAACAGATGTAACAGAGCATATCCCACAGAAAGTCATTCTTTCCCTGAGGATGAAAAGGGCATCTCTTGCAGATTCTGCCAATCATCTCTTGATAAGGGAAGTAGTAATTACTCGTCATTAAAGATAGGTGGTTAACAATAGCCACACCTTCCTCTGCTGGTTATGAGACTTCAGGAGCACAGACTTTAATGTGATCTGTCTCAGAGATAGCAGCATCCAGAAAATGGTGGAAGATACAGATTGTGGTGATGAGGCTCAACTGAACAACAGTTTTTCTAGCCAGTGAAATCCATAGAGATTCCAAGATGGAAGGAATTTTGATTGAGGTACCCCTTGTGGTTCTGGCAGAACACCAAAGTTGTCTTTTTCTGCTGGTAATTTGGAAGAAACATCCGTCAAGTGGTATTCCTTTGTGCCCAAAGTTCCATAAAAGGGGATTGAAATCACTTGTTATTGTGTCCTGGCTTTCAGTTCTTCTACAGTTCTGCATTGGTGTCAGTTCCCCACTTCTGTTTAATCTTGGGCTCTGGAATTGATCCAGTTTTCAGGGTGAGGGAATTTAAGAAGCCTAGTCAGTAACTTAGAAGCTCAGCAGCTCAAAGCCAAGTACATCTTATTCATGATCCTTCTACCCATAAAAACTAAATTCTTGCAATCTAATTATAACTAAATTGTTACACTATACCTTAGTTCCACTAGCGCAAACCTTTGCCTAATTCTTTACAGAACCATCCTGTTTGTGAACCTCAGTCTTCCCAACTGGGTACAAGTTATTTGCAACTATGTGTTCCTATTTGCAAATGCTAGTCTGCTTAGGCATACTTCTATTGTTCACTGCCTATTTTCATTCACTTATTCTTTCAAAAATATCAGCTGAGCTTCCACTACTTGCCAAATGCTCTGCTGGAGTTAGGGAGAAGATAAGAGCAAGGCAGAAGTTGGCCAGATCTCACAGAACCTTCACCTATCTCTGACCATTCGTTCTTTGATCTCCAAGCCCAGGATAGGTCAGCCAACATGTCTCTAATGGCAAACCTTCCCTGGAGTCTCTGACTCAACTTCCTACAACACTCTCCTAAACCTAATGGATCATAAAATGAACTTAACAGCACCAACAGTGTTACTGGTCTCCCTGCATCCTCACTGATTTTGTCAGCTCACAGAATCATTTCCTCCACTGCCTCTCGCCCATACACAATTGTTTTCTTTTTGCTTTAACCTAACAAAGCCACAATCCAATTTCTGCCTTATTCAAAACAAGCTATTGGTGAGGACGCTGATACTGAATTGTTTGCCATCATTTTCCTTACAGATTTTGGCATTTAACAGAGAGAGCAAAAATTAAAACAAAAACAAACAAAAAACAACAACAACAACAAAAAAAACCCACCACCCAACAACTTTGTTACTAGGGAGTAAAACTCTCCACAACTGAATATTCACATTGTTCATGGATCAGCAAACACCCCAGTTTGTCTGTAATTGAAAAAAACATTTGGCACATTTCTATTAAAAACCTTCCCCTTCATGAATGTTTAAACAAATTAACTCGAACAAGAGGCAGTGATATGCATATCAAAAACAATTCTTAAACCTGAAGTCAACTAAAGCACAGGGAAATCAGTGTGCTGGCAGGTATTCTTTCTGAATTTCACACTAACAATTTCCTTAGCACCCTTTTACCCCTTTCAGGCAAGGACTTTTGCTTTTATCTTGGAAGCTCATAGAGTTCTGGCCATTGCTAAAGCATTCTTAGTCTACTAAAAGCCAAGAGTGACTTTGCATGACCACAGTCAAACCAAGCTGGTACATTCTGTTCCACCAATTAGTCTAAGGCTCTCTCACTGGTCATTAATGGTGTTACATAGATGTCTGTCTACTAGGGGACTCATCTGAAGTGTATACCCAGTGAGATCAGTTCTACGTACATAGCTAGAGTGTTACTCATCCTAACATGCAGACAGAAAGATTCCAGTGTCAGCTCTGGATCCAACTAAGTCTGTGGCATTGGGCAAGTTGCCTTAGTCTCCTCATCTGTAAAATGGAGCAAGATGGCATCTAAATTCAACGTTTCTGTGAAGCAGTCTCGTGTTTTGTTTTTAAACCCACTGTCTAATTTGGCATTGTGTGCATAGTCTAAGAGACTCAGAGATTACACACTGAAGTAATAAGATATATGTGCAAAACACAGGATTTCCTCAGAAATTCTGCTCATAGAAGAAATCTAAAGAGTCTCAATTCCAGGACATGCACGTCCTCTGGGATCATAATGAGAGCCTTTCCATTGTTATTTTCTTTAAAAACCAAGAAAGGTTTGGATAGATTTTTTTTCTTGATAGACTTTTATTCATCCCCTGAGATTTGATTGCCGGAGAAACCATCTCACCACATTGCAGCCTGGGTCTCACTAGTCTAGGATCTCTGAACTAAAATGGGTCTTTTTCTCCAGGAAACATGCTGAGGTCACTGCCCTTTCATGGGGCTTACTAAATCTAGTTTAGATAAAGAAAAAGAAAAGAAGTATGGAAGGAAGGAGAGAAAAGTAAGGGGAAAAGGGAGAGAGAGAGACACACACAGAGACCGAGAGGGAGAGACAGAGAGAGAAGGGAAAGAACAAGGTAAGGAAAGGAAGATGGGGGGAATGGTAGAAAGTTGGAAAAGAAGAAAGGAAAAAAATTCTTGCTCTCTGGAACTTTAGGGAAGGTGGATGACTTAACAGTATACAACCACAATTACAGCAGCTGCTATCCCTGCCCTATGAATAGAAGAAAACAACTTTTGACACCCTCTAACTTTCTCTATTTCTCCTCCTTGCCCTAATTTCCTATTATGCTTTGGTCGTGTTATTAATTAAAGGTATTTCCCCCAATACCTCTTAAGTACCTTCTTACTAGGTAGGGGAGAGAATCTGGACTCATTTTGATACTCAAAATAATCCTTGGGAGTGGACAGATGAGATACAGAAGTAGTTGCTATCTGGCAACGTCAGGACTCCGATCCTCTCCGTCCACTCACAGCACTACACCTCCCCCACCCTCTTCCCACCTTTGAATGCTTGCTGTTTCCCATAAAATGTAAGCAAGAGTCCAATCATAGGGTATGTTTGGCAAGAAAGAGTGGTATTCAGGTGAAAGAAGGAACCAATCAACCCTATGATGGCGTACAGCCAGAGGTCAACAACGAGAGCCCTGTTACAAAGTTGGAGCAGAGGTAAAAGAATGGAGAACGGATATGAAAAGGAGAACAGATATGACATAAACATTTTAAATCTATAGGAAATAATCTAAAGGGCTTTTTCTACAAATTTATTACAAATTCCATGCCTTCAAAATTAGCTGACTACAGAAATTTTTGTATTAATGCAGACATTTTTGGACGAAGTTGCCCTGTCTCTAGAAAATTCCATTTCTGCTTTGAAATCTCCACACCCCTCCCCTTCTCTCCATGTGTCCCTCCCTCCCTCCTTCCCTCTTTCTCTCCTCCCTCCCTTTTCCCCATACTGTACAAAGTACACAATTTCAGAGAGAACAATTACACCAACTACTCTGATTTCATTAAAATCATGAAAATGAAGTGCAAATTCTCATACTGTTACCTTTAAAAAGTTACAAAAATTGATTGCTTGTTTTTCTCTTCATTTCTGTTTGATTACCCCCTCCCAGAGATAAGTATTATAAATAGATATAGATTTAATCTTCGTAATTCACCACCAAGGGGGAAATGTGCAGTTCGGATGAATGGAAGAAAAGATAGACATAAAAAAAGACCCCTCTGCCGATCAAACCTTTCATTTCCAAGCAGAAATAATTACAGTGATGGTCAGTGGGGAGATTTGAGCAATTTACAGAGGTATAACAGCGGTTCCTATCAACACGGTTTTATATTCAGGGCAAGGCATAGAACTCTAGGTCCTGAAGCATTGCCTATAATCTTTATTTCATTTTTAGATGTTATGCTGTAATAAAATGTAAAAAGGGAATACATAAAAAGTTATAGAGGTGGGAAAAAACATGGTTTGAAGTTGTATGGCATTTCTTGACAGGGCATGTTCCTAAGGATATGCAGAGAATAACAAATGCCATTTGAAATAAGTACACTAGAGATCTGAAACTAGATTGAAAACCCAAGTCAATTTTCCTGAGTGTCATTTGATTAGCTTTCTTATATAGAATGGAGGTTTAAACAATGCTGGGATTCTGAGTGCAGAGGTGCTGGCGAACACAGTGAGAAATGGGTTCCTCCCACCAAGTTCATTCCGATGGCTTTACAACACTATCTTTTCACATTCTTCCTGTGTTTTTGCAATAATCCACAAATGAAGCAATGTCAAAGAAAATGTGATTGATTGTGGTGAAGCACGCACGCACACTCACGTGCAGCAAGTTATTTTTCTATTCCCTTTCCAATTTGTCCCAGAGTTGCTCCAGGCAAATACCTGTAGCCAATTGCCAGTTTGGGGTAGGAAGATAGAAACAAAGTTCTCAAGCTTGAGGGGGAATTTTTGCACAGGTCACAAACAACTCAATTGTGCCTAGTGGCTGTTTTCATATAGAGGGAAATTTCTCATGTTTTTGCCATGATGTTTATTCCAGTTCCCTGAGACAGATTAGAAAGTTGACCTAAATAGTACCTAACAATTATGTTTAGGATAGAATTCCTACATCATTCCCCAACCCTTTCTATTCCTTTTATTTTGTCTACACTAAACAGCAGAAATTTTGTGCATGATAATGACCATACTAGCCTTTAATCCAAGTACAAACTTTTGATTTCATCATTAAATTAGTAGATCCTACCTTCTCTAATATATGCCCTGAAAGTATTATTCCCATTACTCTGGTTTTTTTCCCCAGGGGAAAAACAAAAACAAAAAAACGACCTCTACTTACATGTAATCTTTTCCTCCCTAAAGTTATTTGTGTATCTTTGCCTTGTAGCAATTACATTCCTCTCCTGCCTTCAAAACCTCTTGTACCTTTTGTAAATTGTTCAGCATTTGATTAATTTGTTCCTGTCCCTAGGAATCCTGTTCTGATGGGACTACTTTGGTTTCCTAGTCCGGCAGAATGCACAAGCTGATGGTGTGTGTCCAAATCTCAATACTTGAGTTCTGACAGTCCAGGGATATAAAATGTAGGCCAGCTTTAACTGTTTAATGACCAGCGGGCTATTTGCTATCTCAGTCTTCTGCAAGGCATTTCAACTGCCAGCCATTGTGGAAACAAGATTTTTAGTGGGACAAGATACTTTCTGAAACATCTGGTTTTAGTCCAATGAATGGCTGGACTCTCCTCTTTGTTCTTGTGTCACTGCTTCCCTAAGAAGCACCTAATAAAGCCTGAGAATATTGTGCATGTATTTAGAACACCCAAGTTCTTCTTAGACTATAGTAAATCTTAGGCACTCCTTTCCCTTCCTTCCCTCTTTTGCCCTAAGTTTGGCAGATGTCCTTGAGTTCTGACTAGCAACAGTAGCCTTGACCAAAATGCTGTTGCCTCACTAACACTGAATAAACATTTCAAAGGGATGAGGGATGGCTACTTTAGCCCAATGTGTAGAGGGGAAACTGATGATATAATATGAACATAAATGAGTCTATTAGAAAATGAATGAATTAGGAACTCCAATGCAGCCTTTGCGGGGAGGGTGGACTTCTGAGCCTACAGTTGGCCAACTGAAGTGTATTTGGATTATTTTGGAGAAAAACCTCCACAGCAAAATAATTTATTTGATGAATTTGGCTACTTCTACTGAGTAGATTCCAAAATAATCTTTCAGTTTTCCATTTTATTTTGATTACATATAAAACCAAAATGTAATGAGAGGGCATTTATCCAGCTCTCCAATACAGTTGCCATGAACATTCTTTATAATTAGCACAACCTGCCTTATTCATGAGGACCATGCCATGATTCCCAATCAAACCCTAAAGATACTGAAATCAAGTGTCCATACTGCTTGTTTAGGGATGCTAAAGTCCATTGACATTTCTTTTAAATACAATGTCTGCATTTCTGTGTTTTCTTTCTTGCAATGCCTGAATTTCATTTCACTGATGAAATTCCTAGATTAATCTCTCTATTACTATCACCAGATTATACTTTATGAAAACCTGGGGGAAAAATAAACACTTTCATAAACACACATACACGCAGTTCTCTAACATCTACTGATAGCATTTCAGACAGGGAGGATTTTTTTATTGGAAATCAGTGTCAGACGGCTCTCCCTAAGCTACCCTTCAGCCGACACCTCTCAGTCTATTGTCCAATATAGATTGTAAGACCCTGGGGAAGTGAATGTTGCTGAGTTCAAGAGATTTCTGGAGTTTGGTTAAGCTATCGATAAACTCTTCATGGATTATCTCTAGCTCATAGACAACCCCTTTGGCTTTCGTTGTTTTGTTTATGACAAAACGATGCCACCTCCCTAGCTTTCACCCTAGCAAGTGGGAAGGATAAGAATTGTTAAGGATTTCTTCACTAATCATTCCGCCTTTTGGCAGCATTCTGAATTGTTCTTCTGGAGTCAGATCCACTGGGCTGACCCCTGACCCTTGCCTGAGCGTGTGTAGTGAAACCAGAATCAGAGATGGTGCTAGATGGCAGCTTGGAAGGGGAAACGACACGTCTAATAACCAACAGGAATGGGTAGTAATTAGCTGAAATGACAGTAATTAACAGAAGCGACAAGTCTAATAAATTTTTACTTAAGTGTTGTCACATGGCACTTTGGGTTTTTAGTTCTCCATTTTAAATATTAATCTCAATGGAGTTTACTTTAGATGAAAAGTTACATCAAGTAAGGAGATGGAAGTAATTCTATACACACACTCCATCAAATTCTGTTTTATCAATGTCACTTATGCTCTATGATCAGTAGCGACTGGATTAAGACCTCATATTGTTCACTTAAATATATATTCTTTTTGTATGTACCTCATTTATGCAGCTCAAAAACATTCAGCCACAGGGATCAGAGGAGAAGTGGTTGTTTTTAATTTTCTTTGATATCTTCAAAGATAAGAAGGTCTCACCCCTCCCCTCTTCCCTCCTCTTCAGCAACAGACAAAGAAGGTTAAATCTTATTAGCATGTCCTATATAGCTAGTTGTAACCTAAGTGACCTGTCATGGCACTAAATGCCTACTAGAACTTTCTCTGTACTTGCAAGATGGAAATTTTATGCATCAATGCTTTTATGCATGCATCTGATTTGGGAAGTTCACTGCTTTATGGATATGAACATTGTGATCATGTAAATTGATCTACATAATGGGATTTTGTGTGTGTGCGTGCATATATCTATATGGATATGGATGTATGCAAGTGTATTCTAAAAGGAAATATAATACATGAAATGTTAACTTTAATGATATGAAATGCATTAAATTCAAACTACCTTGCATGTGTATGCAGATGCATTATGTCTCTATCATTGTGCTCTGCGGGGATTTAAGGCAGAAAAAAAATTCATCATATACTCTGATGTGCAAGACTAAATGAGAGTGCAACATGGCACTATTCTAGGTAATAAATAAGATCCAAGGAAACCAAGACTTACGAAGCTTTTAAGGACAGCCCTTAGCAAAACTGCCATAAAAATGAAATTTTATTCTGGGGCATACAGTGCATCCTTTCAGGTACCCTGACTAAGCTCCTTCTGTCTCTAAACTATCATCTACTGAAAACTAAGAGTTCTAAATTGCAGAGTTCTGATAACCAAAAAGTGCATTAAGTTCTCCTCTTTCTTCTCACCAAAATTCATTCACCATTGAGTCTCATTACTTCAAGGTCTAATAGATTTAGTCAGATAAACTAAATGAGCTAAAGCATTAATTCCTTAAATACTTACTCTTCTCAGAAAACATAATGCCTTGACCTAGGTCCTAATTCAGACTATCTTTAATGAAGCTTGTTTTGGTAAACCTAATCCTTGAAATGCATTTTGGGCCTATGATACTCTACGAGGGTTGTATTTCATCTATTTACCACCCTTGAAACTGTGTCTAGTGTGCTTCTAAGTAGCCCAAAATGATCTGGTCATCCTTTTTTTTTTTTTAAGATTTTATTTATTTATTTGACGGAGAGAGATCACAAGTAGGCAGACAGACAGGCAGAGAGAGAGAGAGAGAGAGAAGGAAGCAGGCTCCCTGCCGAGCAGGGAGCCCCATGCGGGGCTGGATCCCAGGACCCTGAGATCATGACCTGAGCTGAACGCAGAGGGTTTAACCCATTGAGCCACCCAGGAACCCCTGGTCATTCATTTTTCAAAACTGGATTCAAATCACTCACCTTTCTATTTGTCATCATTGACACTGAGTAGATACTCAATTCATATTTAATAATGATGCCAATGCAGTAGTTATTGACAATTTCCAAATACAACACTCTAGATTTGTCTGAACTACAGACCTACTTACCACATAATGAAAAAAATAATACAACATACAGGGCAAGATAAAAAATTAAGGTGAAAATAAGCATGCTTATTACTGACCTTCTAATTATCCAGATGGCAGAATTATAAAACCAGTAACTCTGTGGATTCAGTCTCCGAAATCTAGTTGTCATTTGATCAAGAATAATTTTATGTACCCGATCAATTTGTCCATTTGACAAATACTTATTTCATATCTATTAATTATGGAGAAGATAAGGACAACTAATAATTGGTCTTTTTCCTCAATTTTCTTTTCTAAGCTATGTAGAGTATCAGCAATGAGAGAATAGACGCTAAATCCAATGGCATAACTGTCTTTCATTTGTGACGTTGACCTGATAATTATATAGATAATATTTGAAACTTGAAACTATATTTAGGGCAGTGCAGGCATACTGAATCTGATAATGTTCTCTCCCCACCACCATATGCATCTACCTAGAACTTCAGAATGTGGCTGACCCTAAATCCAATGACTGGTGCCATGATAAAAAAGACCTTATAAGGGACACAAACAGAAAGACCATGTGAAGGTGTAGACAGAGATTGCAGTGATAGGGCTACACGCCAGGGAACACCAAGGACTGTCAAGATACAAAAGAAGCTAGGGAGAAGCAAGGAGGGATTCTTTCCTAGAGGATTCAAAGGGAACATGGCTCTGCTGATCCCATAGTTTTAGAATTCTAGACTCCAAACCTGTGAGGGAATAAATTTCTGTTGTCTAAAGCCACACACTTTGTGATAATTAATTATGGCAGCCCTAGAAAATTAATACAGTTGATATGTTTGATTGCTTTTGATAAATGAAGATTACATCCTCTTGCCCACCAAATACCTGGTCCAGAAATTGGGATGGGCAAGGTTTTAGTTTAAGCCTAATTTCTGATCAACTTAGAAAACGTATTTATCAAGAAATATATATATATATATATATGTAATAAATTTGTTACAAATACAATTACCTTTTTCCTGTTTATAGTTGTTCAGATGTTGATTATGTCTATTAGTCTAGTCAGCAAATGCTAGGTCACACTGCGGTAACAAAAATCTCAGTGTTTTGAAAAAACCTGTTATTTCCTGCTCATGATACATATCCATTGTGTGAGAACAGGATATTCTTCTGTGCTTTATCCTCACTCTGGAGCCCTATCTAAAAGGGGAAATAAAAGGTCTGGAGAGTCTATAATTTGCATTCAAATATCTTACTTCCACTGACAACCAGTTGGAAAGAACTGGACCCATTACCGTACTCAACTGATAAGAGGTCAAGAAGAGCAATCCCACCATGAGCCCAAGAGGAGAGGGCTAAAAGAACATAGCAAACAACACACATGGTCTCTGCATCATGCCCAGTGTACCCTCAGATTCTTGAGACTATCTCTTATTTCTCCATGTTTCAACTGTTGGACAGTATGGTAATCAAGTTTTGTTGGTTGATGCACTGATGGATATTATTTGTCAAGCTGACGAATCAAGATGTAAATTTTAAATGACTGGATGAGATAGGTTTCAATTTTGTATTTGGTCTTGTGATTCTTACTGCCTTAAAGCTGAATTATATTTGTTAATATACTGCCATTATAAGAAATAGCAACAGGAATTCAGGATATCGTAAAGAAACATGATATATAACATAATAAACCTAGCTTTTTTCCCCCATTCTCTGCACTTATTACTTCACATTTAGAATTTTTGCAACTGCAGTTACTTAAAGAAAAGATGAGAAAATTAGATGCATTTCTAAAAACAGAAACAATATTATTATGGGGATACATGAGAAAATTACATAAATTGAGTTCCAATAGCCAAGAAGAAGTTAAAAGGTGATTTGATAGCCTTCCTTAATTTATGACTATGAACGGTGTTTTTCTGAAGAAGATGCTGCCTAGTGGTTTTCTAGAATTAGTCTGTTTTGTCTTGATTTTAACTATAACACAGCATGGAGAAATGTCTTTAAATGAGTGCTTCCAAATAGACTAAAAAATAGCCATTCAGGCGAAGGTCCCGATAAGAAAACTATAGTGTCATCACACCTGGAGCACTACAGAGAGAGGGCAACTTGGTTGGTAGAAATCTCATCAGTCTCTTGGCAGGAACTCTTTACCTCCACTTACTGACATGCATACCCAAACTTCCAGTTGCTAGTGCTCTTTCACTGAGATGTAGAAGTTTTTCCCTCCCCCTAAAGCCCATTCCATTTCTCCATGTGCGTTAACTGATTGTGAGCTGAGTCTCAAATGGACAGGCATCTTTCCCTAAAGTAATGCCAAACTCTGGTTTTTATTTGGCCAATGAATTCCCAGTTAAGGTGACAGCTATTTAAACTCGTAACATTTTTAGGTTTAAAGTATGACAGCTTTCAGAAAAAGAAAATAGTTAAATTGAGGCTTGAAGACCTCAAAGAAATGAAAGTATAATATAGAATGATAAACGGAGAGATAGGCAGATTTTATGTGTGTTTCCCTCTCGCATCATACCGCATGACTGTCATCTTTTGTATATCTAGGTAAGATCTGGCCTTTTATTCTCCTTATGGAATATGCTTTGAGGACCTCACAGACGCACCACATAGTAAGATAGAGTTGAAAATGTTTTTTATCTCAATTTTTACTGTTCAGCAATGAATGGTCAGAACAGTTAGAGCTAAAAACATTTTTGACAACACAAATTGTATATTGACTTATTAGCTATGATCCCAACTGAAAAAAAGAAATGTTATAAGCATCTTCTTCCTTCCTTCCTTCCTTCCTTCCTTCCTTCCTTCCTTCCTTCCTTCCTTCCTTCCTTTTTCTTTCTTTCTTTTCTTTCTTTCTTTCTTTCTTCCGCTTTTCTCCCTTTCTCCTCTCCTCTGCTTTTTTAATGGGACCTTGACTTGAACCTTTACAGTTTTGTTAAGAAGCAAAAAACTGGGTTTAGTAGGGCACATCAAGAGTACAGCTTTTTATGTGGAATCCAAAAATAAACAAAAAATTTAAAAATAACCCAGAAACAGACCCACAAATACAGGGAACAAACTAATGGATGCCAGAGTGGAGAGGGGGGGGGATGGGCAAAATGGGTAGAAGGGAGTGAGAGGTACAGACTTCCAGTTATGGAATAAAAAATTCACAGGGATGAAAGAATAGGGAATGTAGTCAGTGGTACTGTAATAGTGTATGGTGACAGATGGTAGGTATATTTGTGGTGAGCATAGGATAATGTATAGATTTGTCTAATCACTATATTGAACACCTGAAACTAATGTGACATTGTGTGTCAACTATAATTTTTTTAAAAAGCTTATATTACAGGAAAAAAAGAGTACAGCTTTACAGGCATCTGTGTGTACTTCTATAATGACAGGTACATCTCACGAATACCTGTGTTTCTTAGGTATCGCCATATCACNGCATCTGTGTGTACTTCTATAATGACAGGTACATCTCACGAATACCTGTGTTTCTTAGGTATTGCCATATCACTTTATTTGTGTAAAGAAAACCATCATTTTACATATAAAATAAGAAGCATTTCTATTGCTTTGTCACCATCAAAATAGCATATTCATTTATGGCAGTATCAGGGGAAAGCAGAACGGGGAGGCAGGGTTTAGAGGTCGGGTCTCTGGAAACCACTCTCTTCTATGTCATTTACTGCTAAAATGACCTTTGTCAAGTCATTACAGTTCCCTGGGGTTCACTTTCCACCTTCTTCAATGGCTAGATGTAATGAAACTGCTATTAAAATAACTTAACTAAATATCACTTACAGGATATTTTCTCCTCTTCACTCATTCCTGTATCAGGGAGTAGGGACTAGGGATAGTATCAAATATATTTAGGATTGTAGTTAAGAAATATATTAGACCAGAAATTTTCACTTGTCTTCTTTATTCTGAATTAATCTATTCAGATGTTTAGACATATTCAACTCTTATTTTCCTATGTAATTCCTGGGGCTTTCCTCTGTTGCAGGTGGTGATAATATCGTTTTTCCCATTCAATCTTATGATCAATATGGTAAAGGCAAATATTTCTGGAGGTGTAAATTCCACAGACTCTGAGTGTCCCATTTAACCTAATACAAATTCTACAAATTTCAGTTAACCGCTTTCCTAGCTTGGCGGAAATTAAAATGAGAAAATTCCAAGAGACTTTTCAGAAACATGGGAAGAGACGCAACTTTCCTCAATCCAGGAAACCCAAAGTACACGTGGTGGGACTGAAATGTTTAATGTGCAGCCAAGGACAGTGAATTTAATAAAGTATGATTTTGTTTTGTAGATTTATTTATTAATATAAATGTCTTTTCTCTCTAAAACATGTACAAGTCATTATGAGAAGCTACAAATAGGAATAAGACATAATGCATTTATTTACCCAAAGAAATTTAACTGAGAAATAAACCTGGACACAATACAAGGACAATGAAATGTTTGTGTGTACACTGAGTGTAGACTTACTTTTGGAACTGCTGATGGACACAGTCAGACTTGAAGTTCCTACTGCAAACACAAGTTTTATGGTATGGGCCATTTGTATACTCGGAGTCTGCAGTGGGTCTTACCAGATGTGGCAGCAGGAAAGTCAAAGATATGTAGGGGAGAGGATATGAGGTGTCAGAGTCTCATTGGTCTTAGTGACAAGGAGTATTCAAACACGACATGCAAGCTCAATGCAAGCAGAACACGGGCAAAAGGTGATTATGTTGTTATTAGGGGTGCTGTGTAAGACTTCTCAGAGATGGTTGCTCACTCTTCAGGACTAACAAATGAGGAAGATGTCAGGGGGTGCTAGTTTGATGTCATTCCTTAAGAGGAAGTGTTTCCAGGCCCTTATCTCTGGGCATCAGTGAGCAGAGCAGTTGTCTGTACAGTTCCTGATTCCTATAGGTGAGGAACTCGGGGAGTGCCGTGGGGGGCTCTGTCAGTTAAGCAGCCAATTCTTGATCTTAGCTCAGGTCATGATCTCAGGGTCCCGGGATCAAGCCTGGCATTGGGCTCCACACTCAGTGGGGAGTCTGCTAGAGATTGCTCTCTCCTCTCCCTCTGCCCTGCTCGTTCTAAATCTCTCTCTCCTTCCCTCCCTCTCTAAAATAAATAGACAAATCTTTTTTAAAAAAAGCTGTGTTCGATGGGCATGTGGAAGAGAGTTAGCTATGCCCATGCTGCATGACCATTTAAACAAGTAAGGTTTTTAAAAGCATCCATCCATCATATCGAAAACTGGGAGGACAATAGTTGAACCTTGAACTCAGGAACACGTTGAAGAGGATTTTTTTCAAACTAGAAAAAGGCAGGTACATCTATGAAGTGGCTTATTTTGGTTCAGATATCTATTAACATGGCACTTTTAGGGGGACAAATCTTCTGGTATAAAGGATTGCCTATAAGATAAGAAATGAATCAAAGAAACACAAGCGATGGGTCAGTTTATCCTTACTTGTCTAGGTTTTCCTGGTACAGAGATCATGAAGAGTTCCAGTAAAAAAGTCACTTAATGAATGGTCAGTAACTAGAAAGGAGGTGCCCTAGCTGAATGGGAACTCATCAAAAAGTGTGGATTCAGTATTTAGAAAGGGTCCTTAAGTAGATAAAGATTTGAATTTATTAAAAACAAACGGAAAACAAGAAAATAAAATCTCTCTCAACAAAACTGTTCTCAATTTCCTTCCTCTGAATATTTTTTCAAGATTTTACTCATTCGTTTAACAGAGAGAGAGAGAGAGAGAGAGAGAGAGAGAGAAAGCACAAGGAGGGGGAGCAGGAAAAGGAAAAGCAGGCTCCCTGCTGAGCAGAGGCTCAATCCCAGGACCCCGGAATCATGCCTGAGCTGAAGGCAGAAGGTCAACAGACTGAGCCACCCAGACACCCCATCTCTTCCTTTAGATTTTATAATATTGTTCCTAAAATAGATGGTACAGTGCAGCGTCTGTAGAGTCCATGTGCAGTGAGTGTCTCAAGGTGCAAAGGATTAATAATAATAAATAGAAGACAGATCTATGAGAAAAACAGTTTTTAATTTGGGATGAAGGGAAAATCAGTGCTGTCATGGTTGTGAGTCACCACATACCCTGGAAGGAGTGATTTCAATAGGAAGGAGATTTTTTCTTTGTTTTCTTGTTTTTTGCTTGTGTGCATATATACACATACATATGCATGCAAATTTATGGCATAAAATCCCAGATAATTCTAGCCTTGTTTAGAATGTTCACTACTGAGCCAGTGTGGAACCAGTTTTAATTCCTATGATGATGTATCCTGGTCATTATGAGGCCAATGACATCTAACATCTAGCTAGTCAGATAAATCCTTTTCTTTTTTTTTTAATCCTTTTCTTTTTTGCATTAACTTAGAATTCTAAAAGGACCCCACTATAGATAAGGAGGACATAGGTAATATAAGATTGCTTAATTAGAGTATAATTAATGCATCTTCAACGACTGGGCTTTGTTAGGACTATCTTTTCACTTACATCTGAGACATGAGTGACTGTTATCTTTTGGTTCAGCCAATTTCCCACAAAGAAGAGGAAGCAAAGTGCTATTTTGGTTCGCTTTTGTTTGTTCGCTCTTTTTTCAGAAATTTTGTTGTTTGCTTTCTACAAGTCAGCATGTGTGCAAGCCCGAATAGAGTAAAACCAGGCTGTCCAGAGGTGCGGAAGCTGAGTGGCAGACTAGCCTCCTTCACCAACTGAATCACTTACTCCAAGCACAAGCGATTCAATTTTGTGCCTCAGCAAAACTGCAGATTACTACATGCTGTAGACCAGTGGGTTTCAACCTTGGCTGCAAATTAGAATTCCACAGGGAGGTACTTTTAAATACCAATGTTTAGACCCCCACCTGTAGAATGAAGCCAGATTTTTTTTTTTCAAGCTATATTCCTGGGGTTGGGGGTGCATGTGTGTGTTTGTGCGTGTGTGTGCGTTCATGCATGTTTGCATGTGGGTTCATGTGGACATCTGTGAGCATATGTGTATATGTGTGTTTATGTGTGTATGTAGTAGATCAATGTGTGCACAGGGCAAGGGTGCTTCGCATCCCTGATGATTCTAATATGAATGAGGGACTCAAGGTTGAGAATCAGATGCATCCATCTTCATACATACGTACCAAACATAGAATCTGAAACTATCAAATTTATGAATAAGGGTGTACTATAATTTAAGAAATGAAGAATGCAGAGTTAATAGTCTCTAAGAAAATAAAGTTACATGATGAATATTTTTAATGACTAAATGACACCTTTATTTCTGTACAGACGGACCAAGTGGGGACTTGAAGCAAGGCCAAAGTTTTTCCGAATAAGTTCACCTGTGTCCATTCTAATACATGAACACATGAATAATCAGTACCCCCACACTCTACACCAATACCATTCCACAGATCATTTTATCCTGAAAAATTTTCAAATTTGCAATTACGAATCTTCATCACCTTAGCCTGAGAAGTATTTTAGTAATAGATTTTAAATCACATACATTTAAGTACAGTTTTTCACAGAACACTTACCTTAACTACATATTTATCTTGTATTTATACTTACACATACAACATATGTGCAAAGCTTCCGATATAATTTTGGTTTTCTTACTAAAGAGCTGAGAGAGAATCTTTGCCCACATGGCAATAAAAGAGAATCAGCCCTGGGTAAATTTGGATCCCTTGTCTTCTAGGGTCTTCTACTTCTTCTTCTCCTGTCCTTACACAGCTTCTGTTCCATCAGAGTTTTCCTTGGGCAGCTAGCACCTTGCTTCAAGGTCATTATCTCCTCTCACTAGCTACAGGACTGCATTATGCACCTCAAAATGGCTCCTTAATTTGTTTATCTAAGTACAGCTTTTCTTCTTAACCTCAGAGTCCTTGTGTGGCTGTTCTTTATCATGCCTGATAGTCTCTGCTGTACTATAACCACAAGGAGAATTGTATTTGTCAGAGAAAAGCATCCCTCAATTCCATGTTGGTTCCCCTCACGGAACATGCCTCATCACCTACTTTGCAAATTTTATATCCTTCCGGGAGCAGTAGTGTTCCACCTGCCCACAGTGGACACTGCAAAGGTTCCAGCTTCACTTGGAAGTCTATTTGAAGATCATCGAGTGATTGACCAATCACTTTAATGTTTAGAAACATTATTTCCACATCACTAGGTAAGTGAAGGAATAACAGGTCACTAAATAGTAAATACTCTGCAAATTACCCTTGTGGTTACTTTGCCTTAAATACAAATGATCTTGTATATGCAGACTTCATTCTGTGGAAAAGTCACCTCTCCCTCTATCACCATCCGCCCAAAAAAGCAGATTTGAGACAGAGAGCAGGCTGCCAGGTGGCCACTTCCATTACTGTCTCCTCAGGCCACAGGCGCAATATATCTATGTACCCAGTTCACGTGTTTCTATAAACACTTCAAAACACCCAATCAATCACTTCTTTCTAGCCAGCACTTTTCTTAGGGACGTATATGCCCCTGACCTAGTAGAGACTAGATGTAACTCCTTTCTTTCATGAGCTCAGGGTTTAATGGGCCAAACACAACAATGGCACAGATGAGCAATTTCAAGGAGTTCTCATTATAACCAGGATCCGCGTTACAGAGATTCAGAGGACACGTGTCAGAAGACACCTCCTGCTTTTAAAGGTACTTTTTAATACAAAGTATGACAAACAATGAAGCACACAAGGTCGACAGCTTTCTAAAGGTCAAAAAAGGTTATGATTCTCCCTCTAACTGTAAAACTCTGTGAAAGTAGAAATTTACAAGTTTCTGTCTTCTAGAATGTTAACTTCAGTAACAGTATATACTAATAAAATCTCTCCAATAAGCCAGACCATAATCTATGGTCTGGGAGAGTAAGATCAGAGACTTTCTGGATATACATATCCTTTTAACTAAATCAGTGTATAAATATGTTTTATACTATGTAGTGCTGCCATTTCTTGGTTATTCTCTGTGCATATGCCACCTCTATCCCTCTCCCTTGTTTCTCGCCCATTCTTTTTATAATCAGTTTCCTTGTTTTATACTGAAAACCACAAAGGAGAGCTGGGATTAGTGAAGTGTGCTTTAAGACCAGGAAGCTCTATCAGGAAATACAATCTGTCCTCCACAGACACAATATCTGTGGAAACGAAACAAAAAATTCTTCACTGAATCAACACTAACCACAGCATAGCCTGCATGGGGGAAGCAGACACACATTATCACAAAGGCTAAGGAGCATAAAACCACTGAGCCTGCAGTTGCAGGGTCATAAAATCCTGTTTTCTATTTGAAAAGCATTTAATGCTGGACATTTTGAATGCCTCATCTCAGAAAAAGCCTGGGTACAAGGGACTGAATAATTACATCTTGCAAAAGATGGGGAGTCATCATGTCAGAGAAAGCAGATGGTCTCCCCACCATTCCAATACCCCAAATCCGAACAAGCTCAGAGCATTTTCACAATCTGACAGTTGACAGAGAAAAAAAGCATTTCACTCCCAATTCTAAATAGAAGCAAGGACCTTAAGATGAACACAGGGCCCTTCCAGGAACCGAAGTATAAATTCCCATCTCCACTGGGGTTGAGGGGATGGGACCAGACTGGCCACCCAGAGTGTGCCATACCTATTGGTACTAAATAGAGCTTAACGGAATATTCTAAATGGATCGCAGAGTTCAGGCTCATTAGAGGCAGTATATCACCTTCCTGAGGAGAGTAGTTGGAGGTTGATATTTAGAATGCCTGTGAATTCTTTGGTGCATGGGAAAGGTGTCCTAAAATACTATTAAAATTACTACCTGGAGTATGTGTCAAATCAAAGAGGATTCTGTATTTAAGTTGGTTAATAAATACACAAGGACAATATATGTGAGATCATCAATTACACACAAGTTTGTAGATTTCTAAAATTTCTCCTTTTGACATTAGTCAACTTCTTAGAGATATTTCTCAACATTCAAGTGGAGAATGAGGACTATTATCCAGAGAATTTAGGTTAAAATTCTTGTTCCATGTGAGGAAAAAATGATAAATTAACTGAACTGTACTGGAAAGGACAGAGGATGAGAAAACATGATATCCGATTTGTCCTTCTGGAATTGCCACTTAAGATTGAAAGATGCGTGCCTCCATTCCTAACATGGAGAGGGAATAATAATATCTTTTTCACCTACAAGTATGAAAATAATGAAAATAAAATGAGGACGTGAAAGTCTTTAGCAAAAGCACAAAATTGCTATTCAAGGTAAAACTTACTCAGACCTAATTTTAGGCTCCTTTTTTATCTTTCACTTGCTTCTAAGGCAAAATCATCCATGTCTGTAGCTTCAGCTGCCACAAACATACTGAGAACGACTGAGGCCTTTTCTAAGAAAGACCTGTTTTAAAATACGAATATTCAAGTCTTCGTGCAGAGCCTCACCTCAATTTCAGCAGCCTCGTCTCCACGCATGCACAGCTCTCTCAACCGACCAGCCCACCGCACTTCCACCTCTGGTACTAGGAGATGGGGCAGAGGGACAAAGCTATCAGTAAACACTAAAGAGAGTTTTGTTCTATTTTGCTTTTGTTCACATTTTAAATTTTATTTTTGTATTCCCTAGAGATAAAGATTTGATATCGCCTTTCAAGATGATGTAATTCATGGGAGCTGGAGTTGGTAAGGAGACGCTTGGTTACACTAAGGTAAAATAAACATCCCATTCTCAAATGAAGAATGAAGCAAAATTTGTTCTGCATTTATCATAAAACAATGCCTTCATTCTGGGCTGAGTTATCCTGCTGAACATTCGTTTTTTACTTCAAGGAATTTGTTCATTTTCTGGACCCAGATGCCACTGAGGAAAGACCTCAAAAATCTGTCTTTTTAAAAGTTGACACCAGACTGTGGCAAGGTAGTGAGGTGGGGTCTGGGCTGGGAAGCAGCCACATTGAACTCAACCCAACTTTTCTTACCAAGGAATCTCATTCTACTTGAGTCTAAGATGAGATGATTTTACTTCTTCTAAATATTGCCTCAAAGTGCGCTAAGCTGAATCCACTCCTCCTCTTTCCTACCTTTTAACAATATCCTGGGAAGATTCTATTACTTTCCATGTATTTCAAGTATTAAAATTGGTCAGTCCCCACAAAAAGTCCCATCTCTTATCTGATTCTAAATGCTTCCTTTGCTACTGCTGACTCACGGACTGGCTGGCACTTTTCACTTTCTTGCCGTTGCCCTTTTCTTAAGGACTAATTCCTCAAAATTGAGGGACAAGGACAAAGCAAAGAAGGGTAAGGGCAAATGTCCTTTATCTTTCTGGGTGTAATTTTAGTCCTTTTCTGCTAATGTGCCCGGCTTTTCTGCCTTTGACCCATCATCGATGACGGCCTGTGTGTGGCAGGTGTCCATGCTGTTCACACACCTGGGACCCATCTGTGCGGACTCCAGGTCAATCAGGACACTAGCCAGCCCGCATGCTCCGCTTGCCCTGGTTCCCACTTCCTTCATTTAGTTTAGGAGTGTTCAGTCAGAGGGCAGCTTTGTTGAGTCGGCTTCAGACCCCTCAACTCTTGCTTCTATCGTGTTCTACAGTGTCCACTTGACCGAGAGGTAAGTCATCTTTGCCAAGCCGGTTGGTATGAGTCAAGGTTGCTACATTCACTCCCAGTCTGCCTCCTTTCACCATTTTACTTTTCTTCCACTGGGGTAGATGGAGTAGCAATTTGACTACCTATGAAGATACCCGACATAGAGAGGAGATCCAATCTCCCTTTCTCACCAGTATCTCTCATCTCTTCGTGAGAGATTTTCTTGGGCCTCCATGCACACACACCTCATAAAAACAGTGACTCTCCCCTCATCACAAAGCTCACTTCCACAGCCCGGGTGGCATGAAGACAGAGGGGTAGACATACACTGTAGGAGGGTCAGCTGTGCTAACTTTTAATAAACCCTAGAGAAGTCCCATCCTCAATTGTTAGTGGCTTTTTTAAGGTTGTGGTTTGCTTACTCCATTTTTGTTTTCAGGTGTATAAAATACTTACATCTCACATCAATTCTTTGGAGTCTGCACTCCGACACCTCTCCCTTCCTCACTAATTCAATTCCCATAAAGGAGCCACAGAAGGCCCCTTAAATTACCTATAAGACCCAGAAAAATCAAGGGTTTCTCCCACCTCTCTGAGGAATGACATTTTTATTCTTCTTCTCTTTTTATGTTCTAAGTATATTGATATCTGTATGTACATCTCTCTCTCTCTCTCTCTCTCTCTCTCTCTATATATATATATATATATATATATATGCACATTTTTTTCNCTGAGGAATGACATTTTTATTCTTCTTCTCTTTTTATGTTCTAAGTATATTGATATCTGTATCTACATCTCTCTCTCTCTCTCTCTCTCTCTCTCTCTCTCTATATATATATATATATATATGCACATTTTTTTTCCAAATTTGCTTATTCTGTGCAGTATGGTTTCTTGCCTCAAGCTCTCCCTCCTGGGCTGTCCTCCTCAGGAACATCCGCCCACCATGATCACCATTATTACTGGTTCACCTTCGCCACGCCCTCTAGCCACAGCCAACCTAAGGTGCTCATAGGCAGCTAGGGATTAATGACCAATGCCTGCCTTAGTCCCATTCATCTGTAAGTTTTCAGCTTAACGACATTGTTTAAGGTGCTTCTCTGTCTTTGTGATTAAGTTAGTTTGCCCCCTTTGCCCTTTTGTAACTCTCATCATACTTGAAATTACTTGCTCACTGACTATGTTCTCTGTTAAATTATATGGTTCTTGAGGACAGGGGTCAATCTCATGGATCTATCTTATTCACTGATACATCCTTAGTACCTAATGCATTTCCCTAACAGCTACTTATTTATTAAGTGAATTGATAAATGTATGGAGAGTGGAAATACTGTCATTAATTTTTATTAGATTTAGCAAATGATTGTTCAACCCTTCATTTGAATCCGCCCTTGGAGCTGTGAGGAACCTTATTGACTCTATCCTTCTCTACCTCTATTGATTTGGCTACATATTCTTGATTTCTATCCAGTCAGAGTCTGTTTGAGATTGCCACTGTATGCTCATTTCTATCTGTACTGAAGAGGTCAGTGAAAACACGTATTTTTTTTAAATCAACAAAAAGTGAGTATTACGTGTTTTTAAATTAGATATCTTTGAAGTCAACGTTTTTTACATGCAATAGTGCTTTGAGCTCCTCATGTCTTGTACATCCTAATTTCAGCACTGCCTACAGTGCATTTTTAAGTGCTCTTTCTAGGATAGTTCAAGTGCCCAAACTTAACATCAATCATTCCCTCCAAGAAAAAATCTTAAAATTTAAGATTTCCTCATATGTGTGCTTGTTTAGTTTTCAATATCTACTTATAACGAAACAGCATTTTTCTAATTGCTTCCGACTTAAAACAATAAGGTTCTGGAGAATGCTGACCCTCAGCACATTTGTGCAGAAGAAACACTGGCAGTGCTCAAGACCTTGCATCTGGTTCCCCATCATATTAGGCTTACCTCCGGACCCCAGCACTGATATAACCTCTGGCATAGTTAGTGCATCCTTCCACATCCTGTCAAATTTCTTTGCTTTCTCTTTTCCTCTGACATTTTTACTTAGCTAACCTGTCTGTTAATGGTACAGAGCCAAACCCTACTACTGAGGAGACTCTCAGAGGCCAAATACATGTCCCCCTATTTTACAGATCAGAGACCCAAGATCCCCAGGGCAATCACAACTGCGGATCACAACTAGTCAGGGGATGGGTCCAGGCTAGACTAGGGGGCTCCTCACGACTAGTCAAGGGCTCTTTCTGCTATGAACCATGTGCATATTAAGTATTCTGGAAGTAATTTACCATATTTGTTATCTGACTAAATTGCAGATTAAAGTGGAAGAATTCGAACCCCTTTAGTTTGGATATTCATGTCGCAGTAAGCAGTAAATCAAGCACACACACGCAAACACACACACAAACAAACTGAGGACCAGAAATGGTGAAAAATATCCAATTATAAAAATATTTACAGGAGTGCCTGGCTGGCTCAGTTGGTCGAGCATGCGACTCTTGATCTCAGGGCTGTGAGTTCAAAACCCGTGCTGGGCATAGAGCTTAAAAAAAATTGTAGACAGTACAACGAAATAATTTCAGGGAAACCAGACAAAATTTAAAAAAATACAATAAATCTTTCACCCCCCTCTAGTTTTTTTGTTTTTGTTTTTGTTTTGATCTGTTGTGTTTTGGGTTTGATTTCACTTCAAAGTGCTCGACTCCCCTGCCCTTACTGGCAGACCCTTACCGGGTCTTCAGAGGAGCCATCAGAATGCAGCAGCAGGCTTCTCCCCCTGCCTCTCTCGTAGCTGCAGTCCCACAAAGGTAATCATTCCCCAACTGTCAGAGAAATCCCTCCTCCCAGAAACGGTAGCTGGGCGTATTTCTCTGAAGTTTTGTGGTAGTGGTCAGCTGCTGTCACTAAGGATTAACTGGTCTCCGAATAACCAGAAGCATAAATCAAAGTGGGAGCAGAAAAGACAGATCCTCCTCACCAAGTCTACGAAGGCAAGGAAATGCGGCCTGCAGACGCTTTCATCTTCTCAGCCACACCCACACGTGGAGAGTCGGCTGCATTAGCACAGTCATCTTCAAAGGCAGAGGACAGCAAAGCAAGAGGGGAGAATAAAGAAAAAAAAATCTTAATGACTAATTGGCAAACCATCTGTCTATATGTGTTATCTCCCTATGTTACCTTCACAATTTTCCTTTTTAAGTTCTCATTGATCTAAGGCTGAAGACATTAAAGTTTGTAATATATTCTGGTCTGCTCATCAGCGAAGTCATCCTAGTGTGTCAGGCCTGGGCCAGCCTGCGGTCTAAACCCTAGCTTAGCAATAAAGAAAACTGAGGACCAACAGTTTGGGTAACTTGGCCAGAATCCTATACCTCCTTGGAGAATGAGCCAGGGATACCAATTCCATGTTCTGATTGCTTCATCAGACAACCTTCTTGCTAGGACAATACCTTATTAAAAAATTATCGGTGCTATTTTATGCCTTCCATAGCTGCCTGTCTCACCTTCCTAACTTTAGAGCAGGAGGCTTGGTTTCTACCCTCTTCCATCAAAACCCGCAATTAAAAAAAGTTTTACATCTGTCTTTCACCACTTCAGATAAATGAGAATCCCCACACCACCTTCCCTGAGGGCATGTTCACGTTCAGCCACATATTCTGGGTTCTGGAACGAAAAATTCCGTTCCTGTTAAAGGGCCCAGCATCAGGGCAGATTGTGGGAAAGGGTGGGGTGTTTTTTGACATCTAGTCTCTGAGCTCCTGATACCTACTATTAGTAATAACAAAATGCACGTATCACGTCCCCTTTCAGGAAAGCATGTGGGGCACTGGTTCATGACTGTAAGATGGGCAAGTTCAGTTTCATAAGGTGATAACCTGGAAGAGCCCTCTAGTCTCGAACAGCATTCACTAGTGTAATGCGGAGTATTCCTATTCTTCCAGAGGAGACAGTAAAAGGTTTCTCTATGTCTCACTCTCTCTCTTTTTACAAATCTGAATAAATGTATCTTCAGTGTCATTGTTGTTGTGTGCATTTCAGGGTCTCTCTACTCTGCCTCAGACCTCCTGGGGGACTCAGAAGAGGGAACATCTGTTTGTCTGTTTTACTCCCTTTTGCAGAACCTGCTAAATAGGGAAGAAGCTAAATTTTTAATGTTCCCGAAGCTCTGTGTGTGAAACGATGATATTGGGTTGCAATTGAAGAAGAGTTTTAAGACAGGCAATTTTATACCAACTTACATAATGCATGCCAAAGTGTGAGGCTGTTATGGAATCGCATCTGCAATTGTGAGCTGCATAATACAGCAATAGTATTTGAATATTATCAGATTGTAAATGGCGGAAATGCGGTATTAAGTGTTTGTGAGGAGTGAATTATGCCCTATTATATCACAGAGACCCTGGGAGCAGTGGAAGCAGCCGGTGAATGGCGGGTTTCTCTGATTTATTAACAGGGTTAGTTGACTGGGATTATGCTTATTTTTATGTGAGGCACCATTATCAGTTCTGAGGCTCTACTCTAAAGAGGACACACACAGAGAGGAGGGATAATAGTCACAGGCTTCCTTCCTGCATGTCACAGCACCTGGAACATCAGCAATATTTGACTTCCTTTGGAAGGAAGGAAGAAACCTAGAGAAATATACAAAGAATGAAAGCAAATCTCCACAAACGAGCGAAAGAGTATGGGGAAAGCTGGAGATGTGGAAAAGGAAGGCTCAAGAGGGATATGATCACAGACTGCAAATACCTTCGAGGTAGCATTATAAATGAAGGGTTGAAATTATTCAGTCTCAGATGACGGCAGGAGTAGGTGCAAGGGCCTGGAGCGAAGGAAGAAGCAGCTTGGACCAGATAATAAGAAAAGTTTATAGCAGTAAGAATGACAGAACAGAGAAATAGGTTCCCAAGGGTCATGGCAGATAATCAAGGAATAGGTTAGGTAAGACATTAGCAGGACTGATGGGGTAAAGACAGCCAAATGGATGCAACAAGTGGGCTTTGGTGTTTCTGTTTCTGGAGATACTGGTGAAATAGTAAATGCAGACACTTTCCCCACTGAATGCTGTTTTGCCAACATTCCTAACAAAATCTTTACTCTCATGTGCCAATGTCATATTTCAGAAGCAAAACTTCCAAGTAGATTGCTAGCTGGAAAGTCTCAATCAACAAACGTGATGACTTTTCCTTCCCCTACAAGCATCCCCATGCTTGACTTTGAAACTCCTCCAGAAGACTGTAGGAGTTAAAATAGGCTGATGGGCTAGAGAAAGCTTATTGAAGGAGTTGAGCTCTAAAGGGCAGGGGACTTAAGGCACATTTTATATTATTTACTCATTACTTATAACATGATCATTTAAGAAAAGATTTGTGTTAGTATTCGAGGATTTAAATAAGAAGGAAGCAGATTATTGTTCTAGCTGGGCATGCTTCCTGGATATTCTAACTTTATCCCAAGTGAATTCAGCAATAAATAGCAACATTTGTAGCTAAGCAGCCTCTTTAGGTTGTAGGGTTGAAACATCAGCCTCTCAAGGGTTGATGGCTTTCCTCAACTGACAATTAGAAGGAATCATTATATCAACAAGTATTATGAACAATAAAGTTTTAGAGATGTCTCCATATCAGTATGTAGATGTAATCCCTATTCTGCACATTCAAGAGGGCAGAAGGCACCAACAACAGCTTCCCTTTCCATCACCAATTCAATAGGGTCATTAGAAAATGAACCCACAGCTATACTGGAGGGCCATCTCCGTTGGATGAAGAACCATGAATAATGTCTAAAATACGGAAACCAACCTGAGCCATACTACGGACTGCTACGAAAAAATCAAAGTAGCTCTAAAAATGTGGTGTCAGGATCAGATTGGGACTAAAACAATTGCAAAGGAATTCGGTAGGGTGGCACAGTTCAGAGCTTCTGCATCTCTCCTCACCCTCAAACGTTTGGCCTGGCAGTGAACAACAGTGGCACCTGGGCCCAGGCAACCATAATAAATGTGAGCTCCTAGGGCAGTAAGCAAGCTGAACGACTGCTGAAGTTCTGGGTGGAGAGGATAACCCCCACACCTAGACTACCTTTCCTTCACTGTAACTCTACCCAGACATCAGTACGAACTGCAGTGGTGTGACCTGGCCCATCGCTCTCGGAGTCCATGCAAATAGACACAGCATTACCAGAAAGGTAACAGGGGACCCTAAGACAAAGATAAATACACAACTGAGCATAACCTTGGGAGAGTCGCATCATGAAAGAAAGGCAGAAAACACAGCAAATGGAAGAACATATACTCACAGAAATAGTGCATAAAACAAGCAAGATAGTAAAGGGGATATTATACATATCCACTGAGAAATACAAGAGGATATTATGACTGTTTTTTAAATCAATTTGAAAACTTGGAAACAAAATTTAATTCTTAAAGAAAAAGAAGGAAAAAATGTGAAAATAAAAGTTGAATAGTGCACTATTCACATGCTAAAATGCAGTTTGGTTTTTTTGGGGTTTTTTTTGTTTGTTTGTTTGTTTGGTTGGGGTTTTTTGTTTTGTTTTGTTTTTGTTTTTGTTTTTTGGTTTTTATTTTAGCAAGGTAGAATTGAGTTTTCCTTACTCTGATGGAGTATAAAGGACCAACACGTGAAAGCACATGCAAAGACTTTTGGACATATGTTCAATACTGTTCTAGAAAAAGATCAAAGGAAAATGGAGGCGAACTAGGCAAAGACAAAAATTTTTTAATTTTTGGACTGAAGAAAAATGATTGAAGGAGCCCACCAAATATTGTGTGACCAAAACAAAAACAAAGAAAAGACTGCATACAAAAATATTGTGAAATTCTAAAACTCCCAAGATAAACAGAATGCCCTTAGGGTGTCTAAAGAAAAAGAAAGAATATAAATGGGATTTCAAACAAAGCAACAAAGCTTGACCTCAGAGTATCATCAGTAACACTAGGTGCATGAAGACCATTTTCTTCAGGATTGTCAGAGAAAATTATGTGAAACACTATTATTAATTTTTTAGGGCAAAATAAAGACATTTTTGGAATTTTTTAGGACATGGAAAGTTTAGTATCCATAATTCAAGTCTGAAAGAATTATTAGAGCATATATTCCAACAAGTAAAATAGATGAATCCTAGAGAAAAAAAAAAAGAAATTAAGCAACAGCAGTGAGCAAAGAAATCAATAAAATGTATCTCTAAGTCTAAATGAGCACTAATTATAAAATATTAACCTGAAAATGGCATATGATATTGATGTTTTATAACATCACTATACACACACAGCAGAGAGAACTTACTAAGAAAGAGCCACAGGATTTTTTTCTTTGTTCTTTATTCAAGGGCTTAAATGTGGTCTCATCTCTCCTCTTTTGAGCATGGAATAATAAGGAGAGCATTACTTCTCTGACATCCTGTTACAGGTATCATTCCATTTCATTTTTTAGAGGTTTCATTTATTCCTCTTTGTATGCACTCTAGCACAAGATTGATTATAAATTCCTTCAGGAAAGTGAGTTTACCCATTTATTAATTTAATAGATAATAACTAGCATTCTTATATATATGTAATAACTATAATAATAATTATTATATATGTAATAAGTAANTTCCTTCAGGAAAGTGAGTTTACCCATTTATTAATTTAATAGATAATAACTAGCATTCTTATGTATATGTAATAACTATAATAATAATTATAATATATGTGTAATATGTAGTAACTAGGATGTTGAAGATGCTAGTTAGATAAAGGATACAGTATTATTTTCTGTGCTGGCTAGTGAGAGAGAATCAGAAAGCAGAGGGGATTACATTAAACCACGAATCATACAAACAAGTCGTGATCTTATACAATAACTTGGTACAGAAGAAAAGAAATCACTTAACAATACAAAGAACACAGTTGCCTGTCTGTATTAGCTGGGAGAACTATCACAGAGACACACGCAAAACCAAGGCCTTATGTAAAGTCCCAGCTCTACCAGAAAAAAGCTCTCCACTCTCAACTGCCACAAGAGCCCCTTGAAAATATCTGACACAGAATAAATTGACTTCCTTCAGTAAAGGTAATAAAGAGAAACAAGCACAAGACNAAAAAAGCTCTCCACTCTCAACTGCCACAAGAGCCCCTTGAAAATATCTGACACAGAATAAACTGACTTCCTTCAGTAAAGGTAATAAAGAGAAACAAGCACAAGACAGACAGAATGATATGACAAGGAAAATAGGAAAAAGATAACTACCAAAAAAATAGTGGCCAAGCGTAAATAAAAGTGTAATCAACATTTCACCATCAATGAAGAAAGATACTATGTCCAACTCTGCTTTGAAACAAATAATAAACTAGTAATAATAATAATAATACGTTAAAGAAAGCATGGGGCAAGAGCAGAGGATAGAATATCATGAGTCAAAATAGCTTGGTAAATAGAATTTTAAACATCACAGAAATGTAGGTGAAATAGAAAGGAACACAAAACATAATAACATCCATAGGACACAGAGATGAAAGATATAAGCAAAATAAAATAGAAGTAAAAAAAGAACTTACAAGGAAAAAAAGACAGTAAATGGAGATTCAACCTACACATATTCACAGATCTTAAAAGAAAAATAAAAACCAAAAAAATTCATAAAAATCAAATATTAAAATACATAACTCAAGAAAACTGTGATCTAATTAAAAAAATTCTTTTTTTTAATAATTTTTTTAAAGATTTTATTTATTTATTTCACAGAGGGAGAGAGATCACAAGGAGGCAGAGAGGCAGGCAGAGAGAGAGAGAGGGGGAAGCAGGCTCCCCGCTGAGCAGGGAGCCTGATGCAGGCCTCGATCCCAGGACCCTGAGATCATGACCTGAGCCGAAAGCAGAGGCTTTAACCCACTGAGCCACCCAGGCGCCCTAATTAAAAAAATTCTATCTACTTATTAAAAAATACAACCTGTTCCAGAAAATCATCAGAATGATCAATTTCAAAACACATCTTAGTAAAGGCACTAGACTTAAACTATGGGGAAAAAAATCCTTAGGGCATCACGAGAAATAAGCAATTGACTATAAAAGGGGGAAACAAAGAAGGAAGCAAGGTGGGCCACGAGGTCTCCATAGATGGTATCAGATGGTATCAATACAAGAAGACAGTGGGGCCACATCTACAAATTCCTTGAAGATAAAAAGCAACCTAAGGATTTTCTATCTAGATCAAATGTCAATCAATTATAACATCAAGAGACAAATATTTATTTTATTATTTTATTTTATTTTATCATATTTTATTTTATTATTTTTAGAGAGAACACAAGGAGGGGGAAGAGGGAGAAACAGACTCCCCACTGAGCAGGGAGCAGGATGCAGGACTTGAACCTAGGACCCCAGGATCATGACCTGATCCCAAGGCAGATGATTAACCAACTGAGCCATGCAGGCGTCCTGACAAACGGGTTTTTTTTTGTTGTTGTTTTGGTTTTTTTTAAAGATTTTATTTATTTATTTGACAGAGAGAGAGATCACAAGCAGGCAGAGAAGCAGGCAGAGAGAGAGGAGGAAGCAGGCTCCCTGCAGAGCAGAGAGCCCAATGCGGGCCTCGATCCCAGGACCCTGGGATCATGACCTGAGCCGAAGGCAGAGGCTTTAACCCACTGAGCCACCCAGGCGCCCGACAAACGGTTTTTAACATACAAGAACTCAGGAAAGATTGCCTATTGTGAACTTATGGATTCTACTTCAAGAGCAGTATCAACTGAGATATCACTAGGGAGACTATAGCAAAAGCATGGGCTACATGCAAGGCCTGTAGTTAACTATGAATCTATGACTCAAACAAATCTGATAATGAGGTAATGGGCCAAAATCCAAAGCTATATGTGTGAGAATATCGAAGTTACACAAATAACACAAATTGAAAAAAGAAAAAGGTAAGTAGTTGGGAGACAGAATCTTATCAATGTAAAATGTAAAAAGCTTATCCAAGTAAAAAGCTTGCTTAAAATATAAAAATAGATGCTAATCAAGGAAATAAAATTAGATGGATTTGCAGATGAGGAGAGAGGCCCAGAGTGAACATTTAATAGACTAATACTTTGAGGCTAATATAAAGATAATAAGAAAATAAAGATCCAATTTTTCTTAAATCTCTGAATTATTAACACATTTTTTAAAGTAGCACAGAGGGGCGCCTGGTGGCACAGTCAGTTCAGCATTGGACTCTTGGTTTCAGCTCAGGTCATGATCTCATGGTCATGGGATTGAGCCCTGTGTCAGGCTCCCCACTCATTGGGGAGTCTGCTTGAGTTTCTCTCTCTCTCTCTCTCCCTCTCCCTCTGCCTCCACCCCTGGGCTCTCTCTCTCTCAAAATAAATAAATAAACCTTTTTTAAAAAACAAAGTAGCACAGAAAACTACATAAAGGGGCTATGTAAAGATACATATTAGGCCCATAAATGTATGTCATATCAGTAAATTTAAATTGGTTAACTCACCTCATTAAAGAAAATGACTTTCAGATGTGATCAAAATGATCCCAAAGCAAAATCCCACCCCCATCAAATCCATTATATAGGGAAGTCACCACCACACATACACACACATATAAAAGTCATTTGAAAATATTGAAAATTTTAAAATTTACAAAAAACTTTTAGAAAAAGTCCAAGAGAAAGAAAATAAAAGGTTATGATCTTAATATCAGACAAGTTTAAACTGTGACCAAAAGCCCTAAAAAGGTAGAAAAATCACTTTTAGCTGCTAAAGAGTAAAATTCACAACAAAATATAGCTAATATAATACAATAGTATCCAAATAGTATAATACAAACACTCTTAAGTATTATGCCACAACATGCTAGGAAAAATGAATAAAAACATTAACAGTAGACTTTGTCACCTTTTTCAGCGCATTCAAAGACGTAATCTGGGAAAAGCTTCATGAAGGTTTGTTTACAAGGTCTGGGTACAAAAAAAACCACTAGAATCCCAGGAATTGTCAGAATCCCAAGGCTGATGACAAGTTTTGACCAATCTTAGGCCTAAAGTAGCAAGAGGTGTAAGCTATTTTCAGTATATGAAGGCAGGGACTTCTAGGTAACTAACCCAAAATCAGTAGTCTAGTAGCTTCCTCCCAATATTTTGTCTCCAAACAATACAAAACATGATGATGTTGGAAATTAATGCACAAATGTAGTATATGGTGAGAGTGTTACATATTACTGTAAAAATCCTGAATGCTGTGACAAAGTAGAAATAGTGTATTTGGGGCACCTGGGTGGCTCAGTCGTTAAGCATCTGCCTTCTGCTCCCACATCAGGCTCCCTGCTCCATGGGAAGCCTACTTCTCCCTCTCACATTGCCCCTGCTTGTATCCCCCCTCTCTCTCTGTCAAATAAATAAACAAAATCTTTAAAAAAAAATAGTGTATTTAATAATGGGAAATGATGGGAGAAAAACAAAACAAAAAGTAGAATAAGTTCCTTGTTGTATAGGCTATAGGGAGGCATTAAAGAATGCTGAGAAAACACACACACACACACACACACACACACACACACACACACTCTGAGAAATCATATAGAAAAATATTAACAAAAAAATAAGAGGCTAAGGGGGCACCTAGGAGGCTCAGTTGGTTAAGCATCTGCCTTCAGCTCAGGTCATGATCTCAGAGTCCTGGGATCAAGTCCTGTGTCGGGCTCCCTGCTCAGAGAAGAGTCTGCTTCTCTCTCCCCTTCCTGCTCATGTTTTCCCTCTCTAGCTCTCACTGTCTCCAATAAATAAACAAAATGTTTAGAAAAAAAAAAGAGGCTAAGAACATTTAACAAAAGTAGAAATACAAAGGTTATCACTAAAACAAACACACAAACCTTCCTAAATGTGACATAAAAATATTTTATAATAGAAAAAATATATACATCATGCAAAGAAATCCAGTATACATAAAAAAGTGTAATAATAAAATATTATGGTAGGGTTGAAATCAAACATATAAGTCATTCTGGTGAATCCGACTGGGATCAAATGATCTAATAAAAGATAAAAGTGTCATGGGGAGCCTGGATGGCTCAGTCATTAGGCGTCTGCCTTCGGCTCTGGTCACAATCCCAGGGTGTTAGGATCGAGCTCCCCGCCAAGTTCCCTGTTCAGGGGAGAGCCTGCTTCTCCCTCTGCCTGCCACTCTCCCTACTTGTGGCTCTCTATCTTTTTGTCAAATAAATAAAATCTTTAAAAAAAAAGATAAAAATGTCCTATTTGGTTCACAAAACAAGACAGAGGTGTACAAGGAAAATGGAAACAGAGAGAGCAGTAGTAGCAATCCTGATATCAAAAAATCTAGAATTCAAACCCCAAACCATTAAACGTGAAAAAGAGCACTTTTAAATGTTAAAAGGCACAATTAACAGTGAAGATATAACATACATGTATATTTGTGCACCAAGTTACACAATGACCACCTTTATGAAACAAAAAGTATAGGACATACCAGGACACAAGGAGAAACACTAATAGTAAGATGCACTTGCACATCACTGTAGAATAAGAGATATGAAGTAGATGCAATAAATCAGGATACAGAAGACTTTAAAAATGCAATCAATGAGATAGATCTTGTAAATATATATTAAACTTTACACCCCGATAAAGCAAATGCAGTTCCTTCTTAAGCACCAATGGCACATGGACAAAAACTGGTCCTAAAATGAGTTCAGAGAAAATATTAGTAATTTCCATAAAGTAGAAATATAAACAACACTCTGATAGCAATGAAATAAAATTAGAAATTATCAATGATGATACCAAAAACAAAAGGCCCTGCCACAAAGAAAATTTTAAAGCTTCCTATGAATCAACTCTTTAGAGAAAGGGAGCATACAAACTGAAATTGCGACTTTTTATGAAAAAGAATGGCAATGAAAATACTACAAACCAGAACATATGGGATGCATTTAGAGCAGAGATCAGAGGAAAATTCATAGCATTAAACCCTTTTATCAGTAAAAATGAAAGAATGATAATAAATGACACAAATTCCCAGTTCAAAACACTAGAAAAAAAAACAACAAAGCAAACACAAAGAAAGCACAAGAATAAAAATGAAAGAAGAAATTAAGGAAGAGAATAGAGAAATAGAACTAATGAGTAAATCAAAATCTTGTTTTTTTGAAAAATTTCACAAAATAGACAAACCATTACCTACCTTAAGAATTAAAGGAAGGAAAGAAAAATATACAAGGTAAGATAGGAGAAGGGGAACACAACCATTGAAACAAATAGACTTTCTAAAGTCACCGGAGGTGATATCACAGACTTTGATGCAAATAAATTTGCAAGCCCAGATGAAATGGTGTTCAAGAAAAACATACGTGATGCCTGTAGGATATGGGAGTGTTATGGCCAAGAAAGATGCTATTAAACACAACAAATATACATGAGGAAGTAAACTGAAGGCAAAGTACTGTCTGCTAGAATTCTTTTCCAGAAACAGGAATATATAAATGTGTGCTAATCAGAGAAGTTGTCACACACTCATACCTATCATCCCTCCTCCTGCCTCCCACCCCAGTCAAATACTATAATCAACATCTAGCCCATAATCCAATCTGAGTTCTGAATAGCGTCTCTTTGACCCTCTGCATGCTCTGCAGTAGCCCTACATCCCCCCTTCACCTTTGTTTCCGTGAGGTGTATGAATAAACACAGGCTAGTGTGGGGAAGTCCTACTGAAGAAGGGGATGGATTCACCTTGCAAATATGCAAAGCATTAATGACCACTTATGTGAAATTCCCCAAAGGCTGTTCATTAAGCCCAAATCAGGCTTCCTGTTGTGGCTCCTCTGAAAGAGATGACAGACCACTGTGTCCTAGCAATGGGACTCCCACTGGGAGGGAAGGACATTCAAACTGACTCTGTGCCCTCAGGGTAGGTGTCCCATGAAAGGCCCCATGAGGGGGCTTGACTTTCACATCTGAGTGGTATGAATATATTTGCCCGTCATTTCCATGTTAGTCAGCGTACAGCAGCCTAATTACCACTTTCTAAAGCCACCTTATAATAGTGAAGGTCATTAATAATTGATGAAAAGCTATTGACCAAAATGAAGTGAGTCCTTGAATATAACTAATAATTATTAAACCATTACTAATATTTACTGAGCACTTACTGTGTGCCAGACATTCTAAATGTTTTATTTCTGTTGTCTTGTTCAATCTTCACAACAGTTTTATGAGGAAACTGAAGCACAATTTGTATTTGTTCATTTCGTGTCTTTAAGTAGATGACAGATTTTTATCTTACAGGATAATCAGGGCCCCTCTAGGTGTGATTTGTGATTCAATCTGCCATCCTGACAATGATTTTTTTCCCCTAACATTTTACATCATCATTATTTAAAGGGATTCCATGGAACTTGGAAACAGGCTCCAGAGACCTGTGGTTACACTGAGCACACATTACAGGACATGGGGCCGCTGATACACGTTTCCAAAAAGGCGGATATTTGGCAATGCAATTCACATTCTCCAGATAATGATGATTTTGTTTTCTTACTATCCTATTAATAATACCATGCTTTGGGAAAGACAAATCCCAGAAAGAACAGACACAGGGGTCTTCCCAGGTCTAATTCTAAAGATAGCAGGGGAAGGGAGGCTCCTGAACCACAAGTATGTAAATTTTCATGATTCAGGGTAAAAAGTGAAGGAGTGAGGTGGTCATTCATTTCTGATCTTTATAAGACATAGAGAAGACATGCTGAAACTCTTAGCTCAATGTAGTATTGAAAAAAACATTATTGCTTGTGCACATTTTTATCTCCCACACAGTTTATCATAATGTGTCTTGTGTTAGTAAAAAACTGCAACAAAGTAAGCCTTGTATGTGGTCCATTGTTTGTGTATTTTCCCAATATTCAATAAGTCTTTATTTTGACCTTATATACACCTAAATATTTTGTAAGAGAAGGTCTATTACTTATAGTCTAGGAGAAGGAGGAAAAACAATGCATGTCAACCTCACATGCACACAAGCGGGGCAGACAAGAACTTCCCACTATTGATTGGATCTTGAGATTCTGTTTCGGTGAGTTCGAAAATGATTATGGTGCTTGGAGAGGTTCCCAAACTGACCAAGTCTTTGTACAAGTTGATTAGAAACAATGGGGACACCAGAGGTAAAGCATCTCTTGATAGTTCAGCGACACCTCTGGCTGGAGACCCACCTGTTTTGCAGTATGAGACAGAGAGTGTGGTGTTGCAGCCTGGCTCTTTTCCTAATACTCAGGTGACTTGATCAAGTTATCAAATCTTGTAAGAGGGCAATGATGCCCACCTTACCTGGCATTATGTTAGGGACTAAATGAGCTATTGTCTGCAATGTATTTAGCACAGTGCCCGATATAAACGTGTGTGTAGGTAGGTCTGTACTTAAAAATCAATGGCAAGGGGCGTCTGGGTGGTTCAGTGGGTTAAAGCCTCTGCCTTCAGCTCAGGTCATGATCTCAGGGTCCTGGGATCAAGCCCCACATCGGGCTCTCTGCTCCCCCCTCTCTCTCTCTCTGCCTGCCTCTCTGCCTACTTGTGATTTCTCTCTCTGTCAAATAAATAAATAAAATCTTAAAAAAAAATCGATGGCAAGATAATACTAGCTTCTTTCTAAAGGACTAGTGACACTTGAGGAAAATTCAGGCATCCTAAACACTGGGGACATTTGCCATTACAAAGTTAATATTTGTGATTTTGGGGGGCTCTGCTAAATTAAGTGGTTCTATACATCCTGCCTCATGGACTTGCTCACCCTTAGCCACAAACACATATGTCATAGTGTCTGGTGTACACTACAGTCCCAGTGCCAGGGTACAAATTCCTTTTCTTGCTTTTGATGCACCTCAGTCCATGCATGTAACAATTGTCTCCCTTAGTTTTGCTCTTTCCTGATCATTCATGTTTACAGTTGCTGTTACAGAAAATAGCATGTCTCATTTTGTTATCCTTTCTATGATTACAGCTAATAAAGATGATTTTTTCTTTCCACACATAATATAACAGGCAGAAGGAATTGTGATGACTGTTCAAATCAACCACAGGCGGTGTGAGTTATGTGTGAGTGCATTCACACGTGTGTATGTCTGTGTGCACATGTGTGTCTGTGCATGTGCATTTGCTGGGGTTGAGGAGAGTACTAATGTGAAAAAGGAGCAAGAAAAGAATTTGGTGGCAGCATAAAACTCAAGTCGATATAATACTCAACCTATGTAATAGAGGGTAAAATACTGAACTCTCTTTGGTCCATGTCTAACTCTAAGAGTTCATCAGAGCAATATTTTAGCATGAAGAGCTTCATCAGAGCTATAGTCCCTGGACACCCTGGGGTCCAAGGTGGTCTCACAGCATCCTGTTCCAGTGAAGAACTTCTTGGGAGAACAAAATCCTGTTTTTGAAGAATCATTTCTGCCTTAATAGCTGCTGTTCATGCTATATCCTTTCGGTTTAATCAAAACACTTTTCCCTGGGCAAAAAGTGCCTCCAGAGTTTATTTTCATTTTCAGCAACCATAGGGAGTATTAGCTCATTGGATCTAAGACTCAGTTCTCCTTTATTCATTAGCCAGTTGGAGGTTCAAGGAACACATACCTCTTTAAGATCTGTGTGAACTGGGACAGTGATTCCAAAACTTTATCGTGCATAGGAATCAATGGTGAAACTTGTTAAGATTCCAGATCTGGTTTAGGAGAGGTGGGATTGTGCCTGAGATTCTACATTTCCAAAAATATCCCAGGTGGTACTTATGATGCTGCTGGTCCCAGGACTATACATTAAGTTACATCACTCTAACTCAGAAATGGGCAAATTTTTCCCACAAAAGGAGAGACAGTAAATATTTGGGGCTCTAGATATATAACTGTGCTTGTTGTAGCACAAAGGTAACCAGAGATAATACATAACCAAATGGGTGGGCTTTATTCCAATAAAACTTTGACTCTGAAATTTGAATTTCAGACTTTTTAGATCTGGCAGTCTTGGGTGCAGCCTAACTTCTCACAAGACAGACTCTGCCATTCGAGCTGAGGCCAATGTGAATTTTGCTGTCTAGATAGGACTAATCATGGTGATATAGTGCTGAGTGCTAAGAGTTCTATCCTGATGTCAGGCTCTGGATCCCAACCTCTGACTTATTCTGCAGATACCATTTGTGTGGGGGTGGGGGGGGCAGGTTGTGGGGATTGTGGGGAAGGGGAGAGCAGGGCTTGGGGTGTGGACAGTGTGGCAAATGCTAAAGCATTTCTGACAACCACCTGCTACAATCATCTGTTTCTGCAAATAGGTAGATATGGATATCCCCACCTCAGGTTGGAGGTTTTGTAAGCAAAATATAAAATAAAATAAAATAATAAAATAAAATAAAATAAAATAAAATAAAATAAAATTGAATTTCATGTAATTTTCACATGTCAAGAAATAATACTTTTCTTGGAATTCATTTTTTCAGCTATTTAAAAATGTAAACCCCTCCCTTAGCTTGGAGGTCATACAAAAGCAATCAGTGGGTCAGATCTGACCTCTGGGCCAAGTTTGCCAATACCTGATCTAGACAGAATTCTTGTCTTGTAACTAGGACTTGACACCTTATCTATTATAAAGAGATAGACATTCTCTTTACCTTCTGGTTTAGAAAGTAAACAATTCTTAGGGAAGTCTATACTCTTACTGAAAGAGAATTCTTTAACTTATAGCTCCTGATTTGAGTCTGCTACCCTAAAGCTAGGATGGTCTTATTCTATTTCATAGGCAGAGCGAGCAGGTATACCTCTTTACTCAGGCACATTAGGTTTATTAGTGGTTTCGTGACTCACACCAAGATTGGGATTTATTTTGCCATCAATGTGCGGAGAAGATAGAAATATCATATCTTTTGCTAAGTCTCTAGTAACATCTCAGCCTGAAATTATTAAAAACCTCACTAGTTAGACAATTCAGCCCAATGGTAGAATTTAATTTTCCCCCTCCAAATGCCAATGGACTCAGAAAGAATCCACAAAACAAACCTATTTTGGGAAGAACTTCTCCAACTTTTTCAATGATGTATCCCTATCAGCACAAAGAAAATAACATGTGCGCCCAGGGCTCTGGAATCTAAACTTAACTGGCCCATAGCAAGTGTGAAATTTCTTTGAAGTCTCCGTTTTATCTTATAAATTCATGCATATCTTGCATTTTATTCCATAAAATATATTGGTGTTTTTTATAATATAAAGATGTTCAGAATTACTTCTCAGTTTACTTAAATTTTTATGCTAAAAATTGAGAGCTCCAGGAAGTTGGCCAATGTTTACTCTATTGATTCACATAGTCTCTCTGATATACCTCTGTGTGTGTATATATACACCAGTTTGAGAAGTTTAAAGTTAGCAAAGATCCCTGCATCTCCCTGATCTCCCTAGAAGGGTGTTAGATCCCATGTGCCAAACCTCTCTAGCCTCTGTCTACCTCATCCCCCAAACAAGCCCCCTGCCATGTGATATAAGAACACTTACAAAGTTTATCTAAAAATTTCCTGGTTAGTTGACACTGTATAAGGTTGCTTTAGCATTATTGCCATTTGAACTTCATTTTTTATGTTCATATTCTGTTCACAAGGCTTATTTTTGGTCTTAAAATCAAATTAGCAATGGAGCATCTTTAATATCTTTAATAAGCCTACATGTAAATGCAATGGATCAGAATGACCTGCTTTGTGTCAACAACCCTAACCCCAGTCCATACTCTTGTCTCTACAGGTCTTTAATTTCTTTTGTACTATATTTTATTGTTAAGTATATGCCTATGTCTATGTTTAATTGATGCATCTTATCAAATAGAGTTGAAAATCTGATGATGTTTTCTTTTGTTTGTCTTTCCTGAACTTCATGGAAATCCTTCATCGAATGCACTGAACTCCTAAAAAGGTGAAAATCAAGAGCTAATCTACCACTACAAATGCTGACCTACTTTTCAAGTTTCAATTTTTTCAGGTAATGAGGTATTGAAGAAAGCATGGAAGGGGGTTGCTTTCTCTCAGGTATTGTTTAACACAATTTCTATAAATGTTTTTAGTATTCTTAGTTGACATGAAGATACATATGATTACTATGCTGGTCCTAATCGAGCTCAAAGAATGTCCTTTTACAGACAATTGGAAATCACAAGAAGGGAATAAGAGGAGAAGATGACATTCCATTACTAATGGTGACAGTATTCCTAGATTCTGTGATGTAGGAAATGTTAACTGAATGGTTTAGATAGGAGAAGTAATAATCCCCTTCCCACCTTCTATCGGAAGCATTATTGTTCCAACTGGTGGATTGTTAGACCTGAGTGGAATTTAAAAGAAAGGAAAGGCAACACTTGATTAAAAGGCTGGTAATCTGTGGTACCAACAGAATGAGTCACATTTACAAATTTATGCACTAGATTGTTGAGTTTGAGAGTGTGCATCTCCTTAAATTTTGCACCTTAGGTCACTCATTTGCCTCACCCTTGTTCCTGTCCTGATCTCAAGATACCTGCCAACTAGGTTATAAACCTCTATATGAGAAAACAGACTATATGTTTTAAACTCTTTAGTCTGGACCTCTGTGCACGGATATGAAGAGTCTCAATTTTCACAACTGCAGTACAGTTGTCTTATTATGGTTCTACCAAATGAATGGACCACTTGCCAGTCCTCTTAAACAAGTCTTATTATGGTTCTACCAAATGAATGGACCACTTGCCAGTCCTCTTAAACAAGTTTTCTTTTCTTGTCTCTTGACTTTTGTTCATGAGCTCTCTACTTCTTCCAGAATTACTCCCCTGTAGTGGACAGAGTGCTGTGCCACCAAGCTTTCATTCCCCACCCCAAATTTCAGGGCTTATTATCCCAGCTGCTGAGAGTTAATAATTGACAATCTATTTGAGACCTTCCTTCCAGAAACTGCCCTTGGCCAAAGACAGCCATTTCAACCAAAGTCTCATCCTCTTCCCAAGAACATCTTACATTCAATCATTAGCCAGTGCGGGAGTTTAAGTCTGGCATTTTGCTCCAAGTCAAGACAATTCTGAAGGGCCATCCCAGCTATAAACTCCTCCATAGCTTGAGACCTATGATATGAATTCATTATGGCCCAACTTGTTCTTCTGCTTAATTCCATTTTTTTTTACCGTCTAACAAGTATGTATCCAAGAGTGCTTATAATAAATCTCCAGCATGCAATTTCTAACTCAGAGTCTGTTTCCTAAGGAATCCTCACCAGTAATGGTTAGTGTAAGAATGGTCTGAGAAAGTAAATTAAAAAATGAAATTTTATAGTAGACTCGCCCACTCGCTGACTAGCAATGAGAACCCAATTATTGATTGGAGATAGAGCACTGATAGTCTCTGTATGCAGTAGCAGTGAAATTTTTAATAATTTCATTGGTGCTAAGATTGAATAGCATAGTGATGGAAGAAAATGCATAGCCTAGGGTAATGCATCATCCTGTTAATAATTTGGGGGGAGATAATAATTCTAAGCAAAATAGAATCAGAAGGCTGTTGTTAAGGGCAATAGATGATTTGGTGAAAAGCAGTGAAATGTGGAAGGTAATTAATTATCTATTAAAGGCTAAGGATAAAAGTCAGAGGATCTTCTTGGTAAGCAATAAAAGGGCTCATTTCCTGGAGAAAGAGGGTCAAGAAAGTTGAGAATCAGACCCAGGTCTTAAGCAGAATTGTGAAACAACTCCAGAGAAAGGTAATTTTGCAATCCCTGAAAGTCTGGTATGCCAAGGTCAGGGTCCTAGTTGAGAAAGAGATGTGGGAAGAGGACATCTATTCATTTGCATTGATACATTCATAAATTGTAAATGTCCAGATTCCCCTGAATTCTCTGGGTCTAAAAAAGCAGCCCAGACCTCCTCATTAACAGTTAGTGTCCTCTTTCCTGTCCCTGACCTTCGGTTGAAGAAAAACAAAGACCTCTTCCTTGAAAAACCAACACATGAAGCCCACAAATCCTCAGGATTTACCACCCCATTCCTCCTGGTCACTAGACCAAGAGTTGGAAAACTATAGAATTATTTGTATTTGTTTTGCATATAGAATTTTATTAAAATCTTGAGAAAGATGTAAACTCTCTGTCCCATACAAATGCCAAATGTTTCTGATCCTTCTTTCTGATAGGAATAGAAAATAACGCATGTACCAGTTAAATGACAGCATTCCATATACCTGATCAAAGCTAAGTCCAACAGCTCCATAGGGGAATACTACATTATTGAGTTTGGCTCTAATATCCTCCTCTAGGATCTCAAGAGCCAGACTATTCAATAAAGGGAGATATAAGAGGACAACTACCCTTCATACGTTAGATCATTAAGGGTGGCAAATGTCTCTCACATTGATGTAATTATATTCTTGATTTACCATCTTACCTTAGGGAAGGGCAGTGGTAAGAGTTTGTCACATGACCTTCATTACTATGATAGTCTTTATCCTGCAAGTCAGGGAAGTAATTTGGGTGTTCTTCCAATAACCCAGTACATGTCAAGTATATATTTGAGAACTAGAGATATTACCATTGGTGGGTCCATGTTCCCAAGGGACCCCCTGTGAGCCAAATCTAGTATTCAATTTATTACCTGGCACTCTTTCAACCCAACTACAACAGCACTGGGGGCATGATGAGGCTTTGAGTGCACGGGTATTGATGACAAATAAGATATGATCAACAATCTCAAAAATGTTTGTGTTTGTACTTTCCATCAGTGTCCCTTCCATCATTTACCTGAGTAAATGGCCATAGATAATTTTTGTTAAGAACTCCAGGATCATTACCATGTATACTGCTGAGGAAATACAATGTCCTTTCTGCTGGGAATCCTGTCTCCCTTTCAATCAATACGTATTTGGTCTGAAAACTGAGTTAAATTTAGAAATTGGCAGAATTATGTTTTTTTAATTGAGTAACTGCCCTTAGCTTCCTGAGTAAACATTCTTGATTTGTTTATTTGTATAAATTGAGAAATACCCTTACTAATAGCTTTTCTATCTTGTTCCTAGGGATGTTCTATTAACCAACTGTAGTTTTTTGTAGATCAGCAATACCTTCCCCAGTTGCCACACCTACTTTAGTTCCCATGACATTTTTGCCTATATCAATCTGTTACTTTTTTTCTTTGAAAACAGCATAACCATGCAGTTTCATTTATGAAGAAACTTTGAGAGACATATCAATTTTATCAAACCAATTACAGACCATTTCCATGTTTTGCCAAAATCAACTTTTAAGATAATATTGGTATTATTCCTTTTATTTGCATCAACATTGCTCTCTTTACCCAATGCTGGTATGCAAATTATATGTTAATTTTATTCTTACCTTTAGATTTGACACAAAGTTTGAATGTTTTATGGTCTGTTTTGTTCTTCAAAATGCCCATCTGTACCTATACAGATTTTTCATAACAGTTAAGGCAATACCCTCAGAATTAGGCACTGATAGCAAATAATTTATCACACAGAGCTTGATCATCTTGGCCAGTGTCCTAATTACAATCACTTTCCTGACAGCTTATAGGGACTTTGAAAACACAATTCCTTTCAATTGTTTCTGGTTACTTGTGGAGCATTTCTACTTCATGGATAGAATTATAACTCTTTGCTATAACTCTTTGCTTTTTAGCTTTCCAAAGGATTAAAATGTATGGACAATAGGGAAATATAAAAATGTCATAAAAACATCTATTGAAGAATAATATGTATACAAATGTAGACATATACATTTATAAAAATTATATAGTAAAACACTGAGCAATGATATCTAGCATAAACATCAATGCAAATAATTGCCACAAAATTATATAATTTACCAATTTCTCTTTTTCCTTCCCTGGAGTTAGAGGCATAACCTCCAGAAGCTCAGCTAACCCTTTGAAGTCCCAGTAACTGGAAGGTATAATATATTATACCTTCCAATGACGGGGTTTCTTTTGTTTTTTGTTTTTTGGTTTTTGGTTTTTTGGGGGTTTTTTTTGNACTGGAAGGTATAATATATTATACCTTCCAATGACGGGGTTTCTTTTGTTTTTTGTTTTTTGGTTTTTGGTTTTTTGGGGGTTTTTTTTGGTTTTTTTTTTGTTTATTTTTTTTAAATTTTATTTTTATTATTTGCCCAAGGGGTACAGGTCTGTGAATCATC